>JAJVHD010000001.1:6000000-6600000 GCA_022207745.1 Brachionus rubens | reverse complement strand
TATTATTTATTCAAGTCAGTTAAATCGTTTGAAATCAATGCTTTTCTAATTTCTGCCTATGTAGACGGTGGAGAGTTAAATATTGAATTTTATACTCAAGAAGGTAAATAATAAATAAAATAGCCAAGTCCCACTTATATCACCGCACACTTAAGTCACTATTACACTTACAAATCCGGTCTTTCAGAATGCTCATTTCTGAAAATTCGTGAACATTCATGGCTTTTCATGGAACTTCACGGTAGTTCATGAACGTTCATGAAAGTTCATGATTTTTCCTACTCACTAAAAATATTATTTTTGTCATTTTTGACCAATACACTGTTGTGGTCATTCACGTGTTTCTCTTTGGAACTTCCGTTAAATAATGATTTTGAAAATCAGCTATTGATTTTTTAGTATCAATTGAAAGCCAAAAAGCTCTAGTAAAAGCTTTTAAAACTAACTTCCATTTGAAACCTGCAATTTAATTGTGTTTTTTCACAATCATGAAAGTACAAAATTATGAATCAGTTACAAAACCTTAAATAAACCCCACTCTTTGACAAAAAAATTTTATCATTTCTTGAGGGGAGAAGAATCGCCTCGACATTTTCAGGTTTCAAAAAGGCTAAAGTAAACAAAAACATATATTCCAATCGTCATTAAAAATGATTCCTAAAATGGATCTAGATATTATTGTCTTAACCAATGAAAGACAACTGATTGAAAATTGAAAACAACGAATTTTTGTTTACAGAATGTCAAGTTCACGAAATCATATACCGAAATTAATCTTGTAAAAAATCTCGGTAAATTTAGAAAAACACATATTTGATCCGCTAAGATTACTTGGAAGAGAAAAAAATTCGTATAAATCATTATATCCAAACGTTAATATGAAATGCATTCAGACGAATTTTGTTTTAGGATACGCCATAAACCGCTCATTAATATTGAATAGACTTGTACTGTGAATTTCTCTGTTAAATACAAAATCTTCTTTTACGCGACTGTTTATCAAATACAGGGCCTCTTCTCATCAAAAAAAGACTTATAAATCAGACCACATCTCGAAGGTTAAAAAGTTCATGAGTCACTAAAGTTGAATTATTTCCTATTGATAGTCGTTGCTCGTTAATGAAACCAATTTTCTGGATAAATGTCGTGTCAATTTTTGATATGGAACCAACTAGAAAAGAATTCCAGTAAATTTTAGAAATTTAGGTTTAGAGAGGGTCGAATTAACGAGCTTAGACTGTATTTGGAGATCGGTGGGCCACGGTAAATCTTAAATTGTATCTTTAAATTATTCACTGAAAATTTTACTTTTTAAAACTTAGACGCTACCAAGTTAAATCAATGGCTGAAAACATCTAAAAAAAAGGCGAGTGATATAAACCAGGAAATAATCGAAAATTCGTTTTTGACAGTGATACGCGAAAACAAAGAAATCAAAATCGATTCAAAAGATTTTTTAAAAAACGAAATTCTAAGATTAATCGACGAGTACAAAAATCCTCTTAAACGATATTATGCTCCTTATACAATTATTTGCCAATCAAGCGGATTCGGGAAGTCAAGAGCTTGTTTAAGTTTAGTAAAAGACTTTCTCGTCGTTTATTGTTGTTTTCGAATCGAGGAAAGTGCAGGATATCCGAAACGAAGCTCTTTGGCAAGTGACCTTTTAAAACCAGAGAATACAGAAAAAACATTTATGTGTTATTTAAACTTATTTATTGATATATTAAACGAAAACAACCTGAACAGCGAAGAATTTTTCGCCCAATTCGGAAAAAAGGATGCTGATAGTCAAAATAATTTAGTTGATTTGTTTGCTACCAAATTCAGTCAAGCAAAAGATGATGTTTTTTTATCAATTTACAACGGAGATAAACCACTAATATTTGTTTTTGATGAAGCCTCCAATTTTTTACCAACAAATTTTTTTAAAATAAGAAGTATTTTATCAGGCTTAAAGAACAACATTTTTGTTTTGTTTTTGGACACTTTTTACGATATAAGTGGTTTTATGCCATCTTATGCGGTCGATCCATATGAAAGATACAGAAAACAAAACCAAAAATTATTTGATCCAATTTACCTTCTACCGAATTGGGATGTTTTTGCTGATGACTCAGATGTCAAAACAATTTGGGAAACTATTAATTTTGTGAACGTCTGTAAATATGGAAGAGTTTTATGGGGTTCTTGGATGCAAACAAAGGCGCGTGGAGAATTTAAAACTATTGAAAACAAAGCACTCTTCGAATTGGCAACCGAAAAGTTAATTTTTGGCAAAGACGAGTTAGATAAATTTGACGATAATGACTACTTGGCGATAATAAGTAGTAGAGCTGGAATTATTAAGCCAAAGCTGGTGTCTACACGTCAACATTTAGTTGCTAAAAACATGGCCATTTGCACTTATGTTTCGAATGAAAAAGGCGTCTTCGAGATTGATTATCCATCTGAGCCTATATTGGCCGCAGCGGCAGCCGAATTGATGAACGGAAAAGAAAGATTAGATGAAATGTTGGACACTTTGATTAGAAATGTTGAAACATCTTTAATATCACAAGGCCACAAAGGAGAGATTATCGCTAAGCTTATTTTGCTAAGAGCAATAGACCATGCCTTTAATAGATCAAAAAAGTTAAATGAAGTTTCGGTGTATTTCAATGTTGTAAAAGTCGGCTATTTTCTACAAAGTCTTTATGGCAAATGTGATGACAAATGCGGCAATTCGGAAAATAAATGGGTCTGCAAAAGCGAAAAAAAAGAATGTTGCATCAAAATGATCAAAGATCAATTAGAAAATTATACACAACTTTTAAATGGATATGTAAATTTCAATCATTTTGCCAAAACTGATTCTTCAATGAAAGAAACGAGTTTAGTGAAAGCGCTGAAAAGGTGTGCAGCGATTGAGTGTAAATTAAATCAAAAAGCGGTTGATTTGGTAATTCCCGTGTCATTAGAAGACTTCCATTCCATTACTGCAATTATGGTTCAAGTAAAGCTTCAAGATCCTTCAAGTAAACTAGACTTTTCATCTGCGTTTGACGACATTAGTTACAAAATGTATTATGATCTAGCTGAAGTAAACCCATATTTGCTGCTCTTCATGCAACTTGGTTGCTCAGAAGCAAAAATCGAAACAATCGATACTAATTTACATACGAGAGGCGAAAATCCGAAACGAGCCATTATTTATTCAGAAGGTATTTCAAGCAAAATATTTCCAAATTTGGGTCAAGGTATCGATGAAAAATTAAGCGCTTTTAGCAAAGCTAATCGAAAATTATTTGACGTACAAACCGAACGGGAAAAATCGTCAATTTATAAAGCCATTCGATACTCCATAAGATCAAAAAGTTTTTATGAAGATTAAATATTGCAAAACTTACAAAATAACTATTTAACTTTAGGACTAAATTAATAAATAAATTTTTTTATTCAATCATTCAAATTAATTACCACTTTTAATTCTTAAAAGACAAGACTAGAAGCTAAAACGATTTTAATCATGAGTTACAATAGTTGTTAAATTCAATATTATCAATCACCATAATGCCTTGCAAAGGAATGTGTCATTTAAAATTGAACTTTGAATCCCGCATTTAGTCTTAGGTTTTAAGATTTAAGTTTTAACACCCTGATCTAAAGACTTGAACAAAATAGCTTTACAAAAATTAAATTTGAAAAAGTTTTATTGTAAAAAAATACAGATTTATTTGAGAATTGTAAAAAAAAATTATTCTTGAATGTACAAATTGACTAAATTGACTCGTGTTTTTTTAATTGACCCCAGTTGAACCAAATCCTCCTTCGCCACGAATAGTATCACTTAAAGTAGTACACTCTTGAATACTTGGATAAGCAATACGTTCACAAATTAACTGAGCAATTCGATCTCCCTTTTTAACATGGAATACTTCTTTACCAAAATTGAATAAAATAACTCCAACATTACCACGATAATCTTTATCTATAACACCAGCACCGATGTCAATGAAATTCTTATGAGCTAGACCAGAGCGTGGAGCAACTCGACCGTAGCATCCTTCGGGTACAGCTATTTGAATATCGGTCAAAGCAAGTACTTTACCAGAAGGTTGAACTTCATAATCATAAGCACTGTATAAATCGAAACCAGCGGCGTCTGGTGAACCTTTGGATGGAGCATAAGCGTGGTCAGACAACTTAACAAAACGAAGGACTTCTTCTTCTGGGAATTTCATTTTTTAAAAAAAATCTTGATTGTAAAAAAAATGAGAAATTTTATTTTAAAAAAAAGATCGAAATTGAATCGAGATTTAAATTAAATTTTAAACAAAAAAGAAAAATGAAATTTTATAAACTGGAATAGAAAACACACTCACATACACACACACAAACGATAAACTTTGTACATCACAAAACATTATTTTAAAGCATGCAGTTTAATAATCTTTTTCAACTGTCTCAACAATTAGCTCATAATTTTTTATTTGTTGATACTCACGAGCAGCATCACGTATCTCACGCTCTTCTTGTTCACGTATTCTCTCCATTTCTCTTTGCTTGGCTCTACTAGTCCTTGTCGTTGTTCTCGGCTTTTTGTCCGGTTTAGGCACAGACTTGCTTCGATTTACCATCTCTATCAACTCACCATCGCTGACATCATCGTTATTAAACACATAAACAGCAGACTTATCTTCGTTCAAAAAAGACGATTGTTGTTTTATTTTTTTAATTGTTTTTTCAACACACGCTCTCTTAGTGACTCGTTTAGGTATATTCTCTTTGTCTTTTATCTCTTCGATTTCCTCGACTCGAATAAGTTTAGTGATCGTAATTGACGATGTGTTCAACTTACTGAAAGAGACAACTTTTTCGATAAAAATTGGTTTTTTAGAGCTATCCTCTTCGAATATTGAATCAATAAATTTATTATTTTCATAATTTTTGAAATCGTCTTCATCTTTGAGGATAATTGGAGCATTTGGTTCGATTGAAAATTTAGATCGAATAAATCTTGGTCTTCGACGCTGTTGACTCGTATTTTGAATATTTTGAAGAGCCATTTTTTTTTTGAAAATGAAATTGTTGAAAAATAAAAAAATGAATAAAAATAAATGTTTCAAAAAAAAAAGTCTTATTCAAGATTCTTGAAAAGACAATACTAAAATGACTTTTTTCAAAAATACAGCTTTAAGGATACCGAGATAAACTGGAACTTTTAGAGCTAACATAAAAAAAATTTGTTAAAAAAATATTTATTTAAAAATTGTGTTTCTTAAAATTTAAATTGTTTTTATTGTTCAAGTTTTGATTCCTAAATTGTTACAGGCTAAATTTTATCAAATAAAAAAAAATTGAATTAAATTTTCATGTTCATTTTCTACAAATTTTACAAAAAAAAATTAAATCTCTTTAGATTAAAAATACAGTATCATCTGAAATCATGACTTGATTATCATCTTGCATTGTATTTAAAGCACTCTTGACATCGTTATCACCAAACTTTTTATTCGTCTCTTTAACATACTCTACTATTTGTGTCATTGGTAATGCTTGAGTTCTTTCTTTGTGAAATAGTTTGAACAAAATGCTCTTGAAGTCTTTTAATTTTTCAGATGTTAAAATTGATGAAGATGACGAGTTTGAGCTTGATGTTTGAGATTGAGATTGTTGGACTGTGTGACGACGTGAACGTTTTTTGGCCGGTTTTTCTTCTTGAGTTTCAGCTCCTGTTTCTTCTTCTTGTTCCTCTTCTTGTTCGCTTTCATCTTCAGCTGAATTACGACGAGCTTTACCTTTTTGAGATTTTTGAGTATCTTCAACTTTCTCTTCCGCCGCTGCCTCTTCTTCTTCTTCTTCTTCCTCATCACTTCCATTTTGAGCCTTTCGCTTCGATTTCTTTTCTTTTTCCAACACTTTTTTGAAACAAGCGAAACGTATCAACTCGATCGCGACATGAGAGTCTTTAGCCTCGACTTTGTTCGACAGTCTACTTTTAGCGTGAGCAGTAGCCAAACGGATCAATGTCTCCAAACAACGAGCTGTAACTGGTTGAGTTCTAGCCATGTTACTTTCTCCACTCGATTCATTCACATCCATGTTTCTTAACTTTGTGTACTCCTCAGAAATGATATCAGCTGCTTCTTTAGTCAATTGGGGTTTCAAACCTTTGGCCAAGTGAATGTATTTTCTCATGAACATTAAATTTACAAATTTTTGATTTTTGTTTCGCACTGGACCGTGTAAAGTTGGGTCATATTTGTCATAAACTTGAAGCTCTGCTTCACTGTTTTCTTGTTCTTGGTTTAGTGTTGTTAACAAGTCAACGTCTGAAGCGAATGGTAAAACGTCACCATCTTGCTCATTTGGAGCTCTATAACGATGCATTCTGATAACGTGATCGGCAATTGTGCGATCATTTTCAGTCTCAATTGTGTCCAAAATAACAAAGATCAAATCAAAACGTGACAAAAGCGAATCTTGCATAGCTATGTTTTCCATTGGGGTCTTGAATGGATCATAACGACCGTAGACCGGGTTAGCAGCAGCTAGTACACTACATCTAGCGTTGAGTTTAGCTTGAATACCAGCTTTAGAAATAGTGACTTTACCTTGTTCCATGACTTCATGAATAGCAGTTCTATCAATATCTGACATTTTATCAAACTCATCAATACAAACGATACCACGATCAGCTAAAACCATAGCACCTGCTTCCAATCTACGATCACCAGTTTCATTATCAGTTGTAACAGCAGCTGTTAAACCAACACCTGTTGAACCACGTCCAGTTGTAGCTATAGCTCTCGGTGCAGTGTATAAAACATATCTTAACATTTGAGATTTGGCAACTGAAGGATCACCGATAAGTAAAACGTTGATATCACCTCTCAATCGTGTACCATTTGGAAGAATCTTTTCAACCCCACCAAGTAACATACACAAAACAGCCTTCTTAATGTAATCATGTCCATGGATAGATGGGGCAATCGAACTTGCCAATATATCAAAAACATCACCTTGTTTTTGATTGGCAAACTTTTTGATTTTTTTAACATCTTCTGTTGTGAACAAGAAATCGACTTCTTTGTTTAAGATTTGAACGTTGTTGGCAATCAAGACAGTCTTAAAGGTAGCGTTTGTGAAACCGTTGTTTTTAGATGGAAGACAACGGTAAGTACCAACGACTTGAACTCTGTCACCTGGCTTGGCCAAATCGACTAAATCATCATCAACAATGATGTCAACTGAACGTGGAAGTTGACCAGCCGGGGCTTTTTCTGGCATTTCTTGAACTGAATAAGTTTGATGATCTTTGTATTTAGACAAACCAAATTCAGTCTCTAACAAATTTCCCTCATCGTCTTTGGTAGGATAAACTGAAGAAGACGGAAAAGCGTCTAATGAAGTCATGTCTGTGTACTTGCGTTCGATTATTTTCTTTGTTGCTGGACAATAATGAACAGATCGAACCACTTTTGGATTGATAAGTGAACATTTAGTGACGATACCTTCGACACATACCATTGAACCAATATAAGTGGATACGAGAGTACGTGGTGATACGTGATTAGCTCCAAAACTTCCGTCAAATCCGATCAAAAATTCGTCAAAGTTTTTCGAGTAAGTTGCATCAATCGCCGAGACGAATTCTTTTAGTGCTCTTTGAAAACAACCGAGTTCTTCGAATGAGTTATCAATCATTCCACGTGCACGTTGAGGCTTCTTTCGACGTAGATCGTTTATGTTTACAACGAGACGATGACGATTCTCAGCAATCATATCTTTTACTTTTCCACTGTAAAATCCTTGATCGCTCTTTTAGAAATAATTTAAATTAGAAAAAATGTTTGAAATTAATTAAGCTTGGGATTTAGACTTACGTCATCGTCCAAAAAGTCCAAATATTCACGTTGAATTTCGCGCAAACGAATTTCATCACCTGGGTCCATTGTTTGTTTTTTTCTTCGAAATTAAGCTTTGATTTTTTTATTGAAAATGTAAAAATTCTAAATTAAAAAAAAAGCGAGTGAGAGACTAAGAACACAAATCTGCAGTTACGATTTAATCCTACATAAAATATTATAACTGAGAGTTTTTTTTTGTAATTTAAATGTTCTATTCTCACGTGGTCATCATGTGAATCATAAATTTTCTATAATTTTTTCTGATCTGATGAGAATTATCATTATTCGACATGGTTATTTATTCAGGGACTTGGGTAACTTTTAACTGCTGTTTATAAAATCAAGATGTGTTAAATCTCCTTACAGCAATTAATTAAAATTTTAAGGTAAATTTAGTTGTGCAATTTATAATGTAATGCGTTCTAGCTGTTATTGGTAGATTAAATGATACCCAAAAAATTTAGCTTTAATACAAGCAATAGTCACTCTATCTTGTTACATGGACTTTCTGTCAATTTGTCAAGTAATCACTTTCGGTCATAAAATTCAAATTAAAACTCTTTGTGTGGGATTTTTTGTTGGGAACTAAAGGCCCTTTGAAAATAAACCCCCGGGTGTAACTTTTACACGAAGTGAGGTACAGTGGTGGAAATTAATCTTTCCCATGATATCATATTATACCAGCTGATCTCATCTGATATCAGTTTGCATAAGTAGAATAAATGAAGTTAGAGTAAATGAAAGGCTACAAAGTTATACTTTACTTAGACCCCTTGTGAAGTTATTTGAAGAAGAAAACTAATTTTTCAGTTTTTAAGGACCCTCATGTACAGATATAGTAAATTTTGTAGCCCTTTTGCATACCTCACTTCGTGTAAAAGTAACACCCGGGTACATGTTTTTCAAGGGTCATTGTTAATTTGTTAATTTTTTTCTTTAGATTGATCGATTCTATTTATTTTAACCACGTAAAAATGAGTAATAAAATAAAAATAGATAATATTATGATTATGATGTCTGGTAAAAATCGATTAAAAAAGTCAAAAGTTACCTTAGAATACTACGAAAGTGAGAAAGGAAAAATTCTACAAATAGAAGGTAAAAATTGAAAAAAGAAAAAAAATAATTTTTTTCCGCTTAAACTTATTTTTTTTAAGGCGAATCTAATTATTATTTATTCAAGTCAGTAAAATATTTTCAAATCCATGCTTTTCAAATATTTGCCTATGTAAACGGAGGAGAGTTAATTATTGAATTTTATACTTGAGAAGGTAAATTATAAATAAAACAAAAAAGTGTTAGCAATTATAAAAAATTAAACATTCATAAGATCAAAAGGTAATGAAAGTCAAAATTTTCTGGAATGTCTACACCAAATAATTTGACTTTAGTTTATTTTTAAACAAAATTTTTAAGCTCTGAGTCTGGGTTACAGGTCTTTCTTTAAAGAGAAAAGGGCCTGTATTAAATAAACAGTGGCATAAAAGCCAACTCAGCCTCGGACTTAAAAAGAAACCGTATTCCATGCTTAAATTAATTTTTTTTCTTTTGGGAGCTGAAATCATGGAACTTAAATTTGGTTGGACTCTCTCCTCTAAAGTTTGACCGGGGATCGAACCAAAGACCTTTGAATTACATTTTGTAAAAGACCCTAGGTGTAGCTTTTATTAATGGGGTTGGTCGACCGGTTTTCTTCAAAAAATCGGTTCTAGAACCCTTTTTTTAAGGGAAAATCGCTGTGTAAGCAACAAAATAGTTTTAAAATTCAACTTTGAGGGTATCAAAATTTTGGAAATTCTGTTTCATACAATCTGGTATGCTATTTATAATGTTTCGACCGTTCTAGAAAACCATACATTAAAATAAACAGGTCTTAGGGCAAAAAACGGTCGACCAACCCTATTTATCAATACACCATATTTTCCTCAAGACATTACTGAAATTTTTTTCGTTCTTAAATGAACTGTACCTCACTTCGTGTACAACCGTTTTATGCCATTTGAAATGTTAGATGAAATGTCGAGTCTTCTCATCATAGATGTCTTACGCTCTCTATGTTTCTTTTGTTTTCGGTTAATTTAAACGAATTTTTACAATACTTTGTAATTTAGGATATGTAGTTGTTGTATGTAACTGTATCTCATCAGATTTTAATGATAAATTGCTTACGCTGTTTTTATCAAAATTAGATTATTAATTAAATCATTTATTCATTTAATTCAGACGCTATTAAGTTAAGTGAATGGCTTGTATTAAAAAAAGAAAATTTGGAGGAAACGATACGGAACGAGTACAAAAACCGATTCGAAATAAAAAGAAAACTTATTGAAGACTCATTTGAAATTAGCCTTCTAAAAAATCAACAAATTGGTATCGATTCAAAAGAATTTTTGAAAAATGAAATTTTGAGTATGATTAATGAGTACGAGTCAAAACGTTACTCAAAAGATGCTTATTACACTCCGTATGCTTTTATTTGTCAATCGAGTGAAAGTCAAGAGCTTGTTTAAGTTTAACCGAAGATTTTAACATCGTGTATTGCTGTCTACGAGATAGAATGAGCACAGGATATCCAAAGTGTAGTGCTTTGGCTGGAGATCTTTTGGATTCTGAAAATACCTCGAAACATTTCAAATGCTATTTTAATCTTTTTATCGACATTTTAAACGATAAAAGTGAAACGAACAAAAAGCTATTCGATGAATATGTCAAAAAAGATGTCAAAAATGAATTAGTTGAGCTCTTTCGAAACAAAATAAATCAAGTCAAAGACAGCATTGATTTGTCTGTTTATTCGGGAGAGAAGCCACTGGTGTTTATTTTTGATGAGGCTTCAAATTTATAGTCAGAGCATTATTTTACAATTCGAAATTTTATACTTCCTAGTTTGAAAAGGAACATTTTTGTTTTGTTTTTGGACACGTACTCCGAATTGAGCCATTTTATGCCATTTGAAATGTTAGATTCAACTGCAAGGCAACAAAAGAAAATATTCGAGCCTATTTATCTTCTTCCAAATTGGGATGTTTTTGTCGACGAGTCAAAAATAAACACAATCGAAGACACGGTAAAATTTGAAAATGTCTGCATGTACGGTAGACCATTATGGGGTTCTTGGATCCATACCAAAACCCTTTTCAAAGAGAAATATCAGAAAGTAAAAAACGATGAAATATTCTATCTAGCAATTGACAAGTTGACATGTTGCAAGGAATATTCAGCCAAATTCGATATAAATGACTGCTTAGCTAATTTGAACAGCAGAGTTGGTATCATTACACCGAAGCTTTTATTTACAAGTCTCCAATTAGTGGCTAGAAACATGGCCGTATGCACTTATGCTTCAAGTAGTAAATGTATTTTCGAAATTAACTATCCATCTGAGCCAATATTAGCGGCAGCGGCAGCTCAATTAATGAATGAAGAAGGCAGATTTGATGAAATTCTAGACAATTTAATTCAAGGTGTTGAATCTGGTTTGATCTCTCAAGCCGATAAAGGAATTATAGCCAAGATTATTTTGATAAGGGCAATAGACCAAGCTTTTATTGAATCAAAATATCCATATCAAGTTTCATTGTATCTCAATATGTTGAGAGTTGGTTCTTTTCTTTAAAGCCTTTATGGCAGATGTATCGACAATTGCGGTAAATCGGAAAATGAATGGACGTGTTCGAATCTAACATTCGTCTTGTTGCATCAAAATAATCAAAAACCAAATAGCCAATCACAAACAACTATTGGATGGATACGTAAATTTTAACCATTTTACCAACACCAATGTCACAATGAGAAAAACAAGTTTACTGAAAGCACTCAAAAGATGTGCAGCGATTCAGTGTAGCAATGATGAAAACGCATTTGAGCTTGTTATCCCTGTTTCACTAAACGATTTCGATTCAATAACGGCGATTATGGTTAAAGTTAGACTTTGGGAGGTTCCAAGACAAGTTGATTCAGGCGAAGCTTTTGAGGGTGTTGATTCAAAAATATTTTATGATTTGGACGCAGAAAATCCATTTTTGATGCTCTTCATGCAACTTGGAGGCAAGGGAGAAACTATCAGTGACATTAAGACTAATTTATCATCGACAGACGAGGATTCGAAACAAGCCATCATTTATTCAGAAGGTATTTCAGGCAAAATATTTCCGAATTTGGGCCAAGATATTGATTCAAAGTTAGAAACATTCAGGGTGACTGAACAGAAATTGTTTAATCAGTACACAGAAAAAGATAAATCAACTATTTACCAAAATATTCGATACTCAATGACCAGTGATTAACATTGTGCATATGACTCTTTTTTTTTCAATAATAAAATATTTATTTTTATTTTATTATTTTACAAGTAACTCATTCTTTAAAATTGTTTATTATTTCAATTTTCCATTTAAAAAATAATTGAATACACGGACATGACTTCTGAGGCTTCTCCGTCTTCTCCAGTTTAACGGACAAATTTTTTTACAGAACCGTTGTCTTTTATCTTAAAGCAGCGGTTTCAGTCGTTGACTTGTTGTACGTTGAAACGTTTTACTTATCGGTGATCCTTCAGTTGCCAAATCTCAAATGTTAAGATATGTTTTATACACTGCACCGAGAGCTATAGCTACAACTGGACGTGGTTCAACAGGTGTTGGTTTAACAGCTGCTGTTACAACTGATAATGAAACTGGTGATCGTAGATTGGAAGCAGGTGCTATGGTTTTAGCTGATCGTGGTATCGTTTGTATTGATGAGTTTGATAAAATGTCAGATATTGATAGAACTGCTATTCATGAAGTCATGGAACAAGGTAAAGTCACTATTTCTAAAGCTGGTATTCAAGCTAAACTCAACGCTAGATGTAGTGTACTAGCTGCTGCTAACCCGGTCTACGGTCGTTATGATCCATTCAAGACCCCAATGGAAAACATAGCTATGCAAGATTCGCTTTTGTCACGTTTTGATTTGATCTTTGTTATTTTGGACACAATTGAGACTGAAAATGATCGCACAATTGCCGATCACGTTATCAGAATGCATCGTTATAGAGCTCCAAATGAGCAAGATGGTGACGTTTTACCATTCGCTTCAGACGTTGACTTGTTAACAACACTAAACCAAGAACAAGAAAACAGTGAAGCAGAGCTTCAAGTTTATGACAAATATGACCCAACTTTACACGGCCCAGTGCGAAACAAAAATCAAAAATTTGTAAATTTAATGTTCATGAGAAAATACATTCACTTGGCCAAAGGTTTGAAACCCCAATTGACTAAAGAAGCAGCTGATATCATTTCTGAGGAGTACACAAAGTTAAGAAACATGGATGTGAATGAATCGAGTGGAGAAAGTAACATGGCTAGAACTCAACCAGTTACAGCTCGTTGTTTGGAGACATTGATCCGTTTGGCTACTGCTCACGCTAAAAGTAGACTGTCGAACAAAGTCGAGGCTAAAGACTCTCATGTAGCAATTGAGTTGATCCGATTCGCTTGTTTCAATAAAGGCTCAAAATGGAAGTGATGAGAAAGAAGAAGAAACAAAGGAAGAGAAAGTTGAAGAGACACAAAAACCTCAGTCGAAGAGCGAAGAAGAAGCAGAAGTGTGTGCAAAATTTCAGAAAAAATGTTAACAAAATTTTGATCAAAATCAAAATAAGACAAACCGAATTAAACACTAAAAGTTTATTAAACGTAGATTAAGTATATTAACCCAAATTCCAAATAAAATTTGCATCGTGATTCTTTTACTTTAAAAACAAGCACAGCAAAAGCAAAACAATTCATCGTCACAAAATCTCACACACATCAAACGAATGACATAATTCACCAATAGATAAAACTTAGAATCACGTCTTTGCCGTATGATTTAAAAAAATAAAATAAAAATAATTTTTAATAATAAATAAAAAATTAAAAAAAAAAAGATTTTTTTTTAAGTTTTTTGTGAAATTTTCGAACACACCTAGTTTTTTTTTTTTAAAAAAAAATTTTTTTTTCTTTTTCTTTTTGCTGAATACAAGATCATGTTACACCAATAATTGCTGAACCCTGCTAAATCAATGCATCGCTTATTTCATTTAAATAATGTTTAGAAATGTTACCGATAATTCTTCGATATTAAACAAGTTTTTAAATTATCTTACGCCTAGTGTTAATCGTGATATTACAACTAATTCTATACTCGACGAATACGATTGGTTTCGCCAAGACTATCAAACTTCTATTGATACTTCAACTGAATCATCGTTAGAACAAGAGCCTTCATTTGAATCCTATTTTGATTATTTAACCCACGCTGATTGTTTAGAAATGACTTCAGCTCTATCCGCAAACAACTCATTTTCAACACCAATAAGTCTAAACGCTCAAGATGACTTGTCAAATTTGTCTAATTTAATCGATTTATATCTCACAATGAACTCTAAATTTGAACCAGTTAAACCGGTTGTTGTTAAATCGGTTAAGTTATTTCAAAAATTGTATTACAAAGAAAAAATAAAAGGACAAGATGTTAAAGTTGCATCGTGGAGAATGAAAGAAAAAATGAAGACTGTTTCAGCTGCATTGGTTTTATGTTTGAATATTGGTGTTGATCCACCTGATGTTATCAAGACAAATCAATCATCTAAATTAGAGTGCTGGATAAGTCAAGTTAATCCTCAAATATCGCCTCAAAAGACTTTAGAGCTTATCGGTGCTGAGTTACAAAAACAATATGAACGATGGCAACCAAGAGCCAGGTAAACCTCTATCAAATGCCTATTTTCCATCTCTTTAATCTTAAAATCTCAAAAAGGTACAAGCACTGTTTGGACCCGACTTCTGAAGATGTCAAAAAACTTTGTGTTTCCCTCCGTAAAAACGCTAAAGACGAACGAGTTTTGTTTCATTACAACGGTCATGGTGTACCACGTGCAACTGTGAATGGAGAAATTTGGGTATTTAATAAAGAATTTACTCAATATATTCCTTTATCTTTGTACGAAGTTCAAACTTGGATGGGTACACCATCTTTATATGTTTGGGATTGTTCGAATGCAGGGTTAATTGTACAATCATTTTTGAACTTTGAAGCTGATCGAGAAGCTGAGTTGGTGAAACAAATGTCTGAGACTGATACACCGTTACAATTACCTAACTTGAGGGATTCGATTCATTTAGCCGCTTGTTCAGCCACTGAACTTCTACCCCAACACCCTGATTTACCCATGGACTTATTCACAGCGTGTCTAACCACACCTATACGATCAGCCCTTCACTGGTATGTAAGTCAAAAAAAGTCATGTCAACTCATACCTGGTCTAACTGTTGACTTGTTAGAAAAAATCCCAGGTACTATCAGTGATAGACGTACAATGATGGGTGAACTAAATTGGATATTCACAGCTATAACAGACACTATTGCTTGGAATGTATTAGACTCGGATTTATTTCAAAAATTATTCCGTCAAGATTTACTAGTCGCTAGTTTATTTCGAAATTTTTTACTTGCTGAACGTATCATGAAATCGTTCGATTGTAATCCAGTATCCCACCCAGCATTGCCATCGACTAATGAACACCCATTATGGCAGTCATGGGATCTTGCACTTGACATGTGCATTAGTCAATTACCAAATTTATTCTCCCTAAATGGTCAACAACAAAAAGATTTTGTATCATGTGGATTTTTTACAGAACAAATTGAAATATTTGATGTATGGTTAAAATTTAATGTAAACTCTCAAAAACCACCTGAACAACTTCCAGTTGTCTTACAAGTTCTTTTAAGTCAACAGCACAGACTCAAAGCGTTAGAACTTCTCGCTAAGTTTATTGACTTTGGACCATGGGCTGTTTCGGCCGCTTTATCTGTCGGTATATTCCCTTATGTTCTTAAACTCTTAACAACCCAACCTAAAGAACTACGCCCTTTATTGACTTTCATATGGGCAAAGATACTTGCAGTTGATAAATCATGTCAAAGTGAACTTGTTAAAGACAACGGTCATGTTTATTTCATTCACGTGTTATCCGATACGGATGTAGACCCGTCACAAAAAGTTTATTCAGCATTCGTACTTTCATGTTTAGTCGATAACTTTCCAATAGGTCAAGAAATGGCTAAACAAAATCACCTCATTGCCGCTTGTTCGTATCTACTAACCGATGAGAAGACTAAAGACTACGCTAATCCGTTACTAAGACAATGGATTTGTATATGCCTTGGTCTATGTTGGCAGAATTATCCCGAAGCTCGATGGGAAGGTGTTCGAAACAACGCTCATTTATATCTAATGAAGTTGATAAGTGATCCTGTTGCAGAGGTCCGAACAGCGGCCATTTTTGCCCTAGGTACCTACATCGGGTGCGGTCAAGGCCAAGAAGGAACATTCGAACAATCGATTAAAATTGATTCAGAAATCGCAAACGCAATCGTCAAAGACTACGATATTGTTTATCTAGTCCGAAAAGAAATTGTATTAGCACTTTATAATTATATAAACAGGTTCTTGAGTAACAGTCCAGGGTCTTCAGGGGTGTCATCTCAATCATCCGGGTCACCAATGACATTTTCCCCTGAAAACTCAAGCAACATGCCTCGATCACAATCAACATCAGCCATAAGTAACACAACTCTTAAAAACTCAGTAAGAGGGTCATTTTCACCAGTACCTGAGAACCAAGTCGCTAGTGATATTAAACGAAATAATTCAGTAGTCCCTCAGAGTATTCGTATTCCGAACCCAACATCTGATCAATTCGTAATGTCAAACACAAACAAACAAACGAATAATGTATTCGCTAAGGTTTGGTTTGTACTCCTCGAAATGCAAAATGATCCGTATCCAGACGTTTCAAACTTAGCTTGTAGTGTAGTCGATTATTTTTTACAACTACTCCAAAATTTTGATATTCTCAAACAAAATTTGATACTTAAACAATTACAATTGACAAATACCCCTGTACCGAATACATCAAACCCTCATAATATTTTTGATAAATTAGAATTAAGCACTGAATTTGTAGCTTGGTGTAGCAAGTATTTTCTTAAACCTCTTTTATCGACTAACCAAGACAATAAATCAGAGCCTTTACCAATTAATCATAAGGTCGATTTGTACACTAGTGAGTACTTGGACCAACATTGTAAGTTATTGTACAATTATAAAATCCGACGAGTTCCAGTTGAGTGGAAAGACCCGGCTCAAATGGACGAATTGATCCAAATAAAACATCAATCGTACCCAATACATGTCAAATTTAACCCTAACAATGATCAAATATTCGTTGCTGACACAGACAATTTGATAACTGTTTACGACAACACAAATCGTCAAAAACTCCTTTCATTTTCGAGCATAATCTCGACTCCAAAGAAACCAAAACCAATTGTAATTCGATCATTCAAGTTAATAAACACTCAACATGAACCGATTATACTAACCGGTAGTGATGATCGAGTAGTTAAATTTTTTAAACCTGACTTGATTAATTTAAAACAAACTCAATTGATAACAGCTTTCACTGCGTTTAATGAAAAACGTGAATCGACTATTGAGTCAGGTCTAATAGTCGATTGGGATGAAATAAATGAAATATTGTTATGTGCAGGCGATACTGATTTTATTCGTGTTTGGGACATGAATAAAGAATTGTACAAGGATTATCCGACTAATGTTCGAAGTTGTGTAACTAGTATGTCGAGTGGTGATAATTATACAGTCGCTGGTTTTGGTGAAGGCACTGTTAAATTATTCGATTTTCGTTCACATAATTCTGGTTTGAGCATAATTCATAGCGAATCGACTCAATCTTTACCATCAACACCACCTTCATTTTATCGAAGTAACAGTATGACAAGTCACTATGATGCAAGAAATTCAAACGCAACAACTCTTTACACACATAGCTCATTTGTACTTAAAGTAAATGTACACAGACAATCAAGTAAGGTAATTACGTCCGGTATATCAGGTGACATAAACGTGTACGATTTGAGATACATGAAAAAATCAATTGATAAAGCCTTTAATAATGAAAAGGCATCGGCTTTAGAGTGTCATTCTTACAATGAATTAATTGGAATGTAAGTAAACTTGAAACAAAAAGAAAAAATTTTTTTTTCATTTTTTTTTTAAGAGCAAATTGTACAAAACAAAACGAATCAATCAAAATTTACAACTTTAAAGGAAATGAATTGAGTTGTATAAAACATCACGATGGTTTTATCGGTAAACGTTTATCAACAGTATCATGCATGGACTGGAGTGTTAATTCAAACGAAATATTGTTCGGTAGTTGTGATAATTTTATAACCGTATTTCGTCCAAAAGATCAACAATTGTCTTAAAAAAAATCAACTATTTTATAAACATGTAAATATGATTCATTGGATTTCTTTTTTATTTCTATTAATCAGAAGCTTACATCAAAGTGTTTATTTATTTAAGGTTTTGAAAAAATTAAGGTTATTGAGCCTTGGAAATTTTTTTTTTTTTTTTTGATAATTTTTGTGTTTATTGAAATGTTTAAATTTTGTTTGAAATTAATTTTTTTTTATTTTGTTTTTATTCTTAAAGAGCCTTTTATTAACTTAACAAGGATTAAAAAATGTTGTTGAATATTTATAAAATAAAAATATTGAAAATAGTCACTTCTTTCAAATAGTTTTTTTCAGGGGTTATTGCTCAAATTTCTTTCGGATCCTTAAGTGAAGGTCAACGAGCTAAGTAAAACAAGACAAAACCGGAAACTGGTTGACCTTTAGTTGGTACATGTATTAGCAATAACCTCTTTCTAGAATAAGCTTCCGCACCAATTTGATATCACAACTTAGTTCTAAGACTTTTTGACAGTAAATTCTGAACCTTCGTAGAGAAAAATCTATTCTTGTTTTTTTTTGTAAAACTGGGTATAGAGGGTCCCTTAGGAGGAGATGAGATTTGACTGGGAAATTGTGTTTTTTTACTGTTTTCACCCGAGTACGACCTCCGGGTTGTGTCCTATCGTCAATGGGAGTATTTTAGCTTTCAGTTCCTATCTTCAAATTAACAAAATAATTTTCCAATAATGAGGTCTTAGATGTTTAAAAATAGCACCCCGACAACTGACTATACAATTTTTTAACCTTATGAAAAAAAATTTTTTTTGGTGTTTCTGGGATCTATGAACAAAGTTATGATATCAATAATGTCGAATTCGGATAGTGTGGAAGTTTTTCGTCGCTTGAACCGTTTACATTAATAAGTTAACAGCTTTACAAAACTTTAATTGCATAATAGTTAGAAACCCAAGAGCCCAAGTACTGTGGCTATTGCAAAAATGTACTGTTCTGTTCGCAGCCGTTCCTAAAACGGAACGGACCATAAAAAAGGGTTCAGTTCCGTTTCAAAAGTATTCCGTTCTCCGTTCCAGATGAGGGTTCCGTTACAGCTAACCGTTCAGTTCATTGAATTCTCGAATTTATAACTTGACAAAAATTTAACCGACAAATAACGACACTCTGTTAATTCGCACCCTTACGTTTTTAATAAAAATTTGGAACGAAACCCTTATCTGCAATGGAACCCTTACCTGGAACGGAACTCTACTTAAAACCGTGAACGGAACGTTACATTTTCGAAAGAATCGTTGTAAAATTTTTCAGAGATTAAATGACTAGGATCTTTTATCACACACAAATCGAAGGAAACGATGTCGATTAAGACTGTAAAACACAATTAATGAGCTTCCGT
Source organism: Brachionus rubens (assembly GCA_022207745.1). Taxonomy (NCBI): domain Eukaryota; kingdom Metazoa; phylum Rotifera; class Eurotatoria; order Ploima; family Brachionidae; genus Brachionus; species Brachionus rubens. Next base: position 6,580,401 of record JAJVHD010000001.1, on the reverse strand, counting down.
TATACTAAATAGTTTCAATAATCGGACTGTTATTTATTTCCGCTACCAAGTATTCGTCAACTTTTTCAACTTTACAGAGTCAAGTCCTATTACTGGGTACACTCAGTTCTTTTTAGAGACTTAGACGAAGGATGACGTAATAAAAAAAAGTGTTTGTTAAACTTGAAATGGTTACAAGTGAAGACTAAAAATTTTGTTTTTTATTAAAATGCTTTATTTTGAGATTTGAGAATTCAACAAAAAAAAAGAAGTAAAACCGGTTTGATTGAAAATCAAAAAACCGAAACTCTAACGGGAGAGTATAATTTAAAATTTTAAAACTGAAATCTTTTTGAAAATCTATTACAAATGCTCTGGATGATTTCTTAAACTCTCAATCAGTTGTGTTACTGGTTTTTCACCTGAGCAAATCTTGTGAATAATTGTCAATAACGGGAAACTTTGAAGAAAAAAAAATTAAAAAATTTTTTTTATATTTTTTTGCTTTTAAACCTACTCATTTTCCATATTTTTGCCCTTTAACATGATGTTAACCTCATGAGCTGCTTCTGGTCCTTGTAACTTTTGTCCATTTAAAAGTTCTTTTTCTAACTCTGCAATCGATTTTTGACCAAGACAACGAGCAAACGCTTCAGCTACACGTCGATTTCTACCACCATAACATGTTGTCACTAAATCAGCTACACCACAACTCTCAAAAAAAGTACGATGTTGATGTGTCGTGTAGAAACGATCACAAAATTTCATGACTTCCATTAAACCAAGACGGATAACAGCCGCTTTTGTGTTGTCACCAAAATTGAGCCCATCACAAAACCCAGCGCCTATAGCTACAATATTTTTCAAAGCACCACACGCTTCGACAACTTCAACATCCTCACTTACAACAATTCTAAAATAGTCTGTCTGCAAGGCTTCTTTAAGCAAGAGACCGTGTTCTTTATTCTTTGAACCAATTGTGGCCTCACAGAATTGACCAGCCGCTACTTCGCCTGCAATATTCGCACCCATCACAACCAAACACTCAATACCCAAAAAATTACGCACCATATTCGATATAAGATCAACATCACCCTTCTCATTTATATAAAAACCCTTACACAATGACACACCGAAAGCGTCTTTTTTAATTTTACCAATCAACGGCTTGCATGTATTTGTCATAAATTGATGAGGTAAAACGAATATGATTACATCGGCATCGTGAGCTGCTTCAAGTACATCCGGTATAGCGACCACATTTTCGGGTAACTTATGCCCCGGAAGGTATTTAACATTCTCATGTTGTGTGTTGATAATATCGGTTAGTTTACGTCCATCAACAATCTCTTCGTAAACATACATTTTAACTTGTTTATCAAATTTTGGATTTGTTTGTACATTTGAACCGACTATTTTGGCGATTGTTGAACCCCAGTTACCTGAGCCAATGATGGATATTTTTTTAAGAGTTAATGCCATTTTTTGTAATAAAAAAATCTAAATCGAAATAAAAAAAAAATTTTTTTTTTTGTTCAAACATAAATTGTTTCAAATCACGCATTCGAATGAATTATGCAACTCTTAAAGCAGTTCTCTTTTATGTAGTTATGATGAAATTAAAATTTATTATGGAAAAAATAAATAAATAAATATAGTAGGAGATAATGCAACTGGTTGTTGATAACAAGAAACAAAAAATAGCGTTCTTTTGTTGAGTTACAATTGAGTTTACATAATTTTTAAATGTAGAATGTTTTTTGTTAAACTTAAATTCTAGTTTTTTTATAATTTCTGGAATTTTCTAACCTTGCAGCAAACGCTTTCAAAACAAAAATAATTGGAAGCTTGATCGAATTTAAAAAAAAAATTTAATGAAGCGTCTCGTGTATTCATTCATTCACCCAAAATACACTAGTCTAAACTAAATTAACACTGAGTGATTGAGAAGAGATATTAGGGCAAAAATCTAAACACATAAAATAAACCTCAAGACTTACTTTAGATGACATGATCATGTGCTCTATTGTAACTTAAAAAAAAGAGGTATTAAAAAACATTTGAAAATTTCAAAAAAATAAAATAAAAACATAATCTAGAATAGTTTGTAAAGGGAATGTAAATCATCTTAAAAAATGCTCTATTAATATAAATTGAAAACTTTCAAGACATGTACTTGGAGTTGAAAAATGAAGCTAAACGAATGATAAAAAAGCGTGCCAAATTTTAAAATTTTTTTCTTGGTTACTTGATTGAATTTCATTGGAGGTTTTTGGGCGGTTTAAAAATTAAAAATGCTTAAAAAAGTATAGTGCATAATTCCTTGCTATCTGAAATTGAGCCTCATTGTGATTCATTATTGATAATCGGGTATAAAAACGTCAAAAATATTAAAATGTTAGCGTAAATTATCAAAAGACGTTTTTATACAAAATAAATAAAATTTGAAAAGAAAAAAAAAGTTTTGATTTTTTACTTAATTGCTATCAAAAACAGTTAATTTACAAAATTTTTTAGTATATTACTTGATACCAATAAATTTATCACCAGATAATCTGTCGGCAAAACTGTTAAAATCTTCACGTTTAGAAATAGCAGATATTTTAGTAGAATTATTTAACAGCTGTCTTAAACAATCATTCATACCGAGCCAGTGGAAACTCGCTAACATTACTCCGATTCCAAAAGTCGACAACCCAAAAGATCCTGGCGACTAAATTTATAATTTAAAATTTTTACCATTGCAAACTAATATAAAGTAATTCACAGATACAAACTTATGAGTGTGTATCAATTTTTGTGCTATTTTATATGAATTAAATAAACTATAAACTATATATATTTTTGCAACCAGAATTACCGCCATGGCATCTAGAATTACATAACAAGTCATTTTTTTTACACGAACATCTGTTTGCAGTTACATTTAATCATACCATGTCCGCCACAAATGATAATTCATTAACTGCTTGTCTTACACTAACTTGCTTATCGAGTTTAACTTCAAATTCAATACTACAGTTTTTGGCTAAATCAAAACTATTTCGAGCGAACTGTGTATTCAAGACACCGGCCTCACAGGCAAGCTCATATAGAGATTTGACATAATCAATGTCAATAATTCTACATATTTAATTTGGTGCTTCATCAACATCAGGGATCGGTAAAACGACGTCTTCTTCGACTCTTAAAACTCGGACTCTTGCTTCGAGTTTTCATTGACTCGGCTTGGCGGACTTGATTTGTTCGGACTCGTTTTTTGGTCATAATTCGTCACTGTTATAGCCAACAGCTTCGAACAACTGACTAGCGGTCTCCAACTTGGACCATTCCTCTACGGGTATTGATGTTGACGAGAGACCTAACGGTGTTTCGATTCCAATCAATGCTTTGTAAGGAGTGCATTTGATGCTCTTATGAAACGAATGATTCTTACGTAGTTGCACAGATTTAAGATCTATTGTCCACTTTGTCGATTTATTCTCGCGTATCAATGTTGCAATTATTTTTTTGATGTCCGCGTTCGCACGCTCTACACTCTCTTGTGACTGAGGGTGGCGAGCTCGACCGTGTACGAGAGCAAAAAATCAGGCCACATTTTCTAAAAGGCGATCACGATCTGGTTGCGAAATTCTCTCCCGTTATCAGATTGTAGAATAAGAGGCACTTAAAAAATACAAAAAATATCGGACCCTTGAAAAACATACACCCAGGTGTAACTTTTATACGAAGTGAGGTATGAACAAAATTATTTTCATATAAGGTAGAGTTAATGAAGATCTACTAAATTATACCATATTTAGACCCCCTGTGAAGTTATTTGGGGAAGAAAACTGAGTTTTCACTTTTCAGTCTTAAAGAACTCTTATAAAGCCCCCCATAGTTGTTGTATGCACCCACCATTTTTTATATATCAATCGAAAGTTCTCAATGAAATTTAGCCAAATTTTCTTGATAAATTCGAACCCTATCTCTACGGTTTTTTCAGTCAATAAATGGCGTACAAACCGTGATGTTATTTTTCGTAGTTTAAGATGATCGTGAATAATGACCTAGATTGTACCTCGACTAAGAAAAGTCTGAGCTTCAATTTCATCATATGTACAATATGGGTTATCCTCTATAAAATTTTGAACTAGGTCAATTTTCCAGTCAACAACTGCCGTTCTCGTCCGTCCAGAGCATCTTTGGTTCTCTCTATCCCACCACGGAATATTTTCATCCATCGAGCAATTGTTGCATATGAAAGGGCCCTATAAACTTGTTTAAAGTTATTTTGGATCGTAGCTGCATTCGATCCCAATTTTACATGCATCAAAAATAAAATTCTTGGATCTAATATAAGAATTTGTGTATTCAATTTATGATTGTAACCTTCCAAAATGTAATTGGTTCTTGGGGTGTTATTAGTCTCAAAATGATTCCACATGTCAATTGAATAAGGTTTAACGAGGAAAAATTCTTGAAAAATTTTTTTTTTTAAAATTCATTAACAGTAATTGTTAATCTATCCCAAAAAGTTGTGTTAATAGTCTTTGAAGATAACTTTTAAGGAAAAACAACAGTCAACATAATCGATCATTGCACTTATCTTTATAGAATCTGCAAACAGTTGTATCATGTTATCATCTATCCATTGATAAACAAATTCGCCTAAAATAACTCGTGTTGATTTCGTTCTTTTAAAAATGCATTGTTCCATCCATACACAGACAAATTTATCCACCTGAAAGCCGATCCAATGCATTCCGACTAAAGTCTTACCATTTTTGAAGGAACGAATGGTTAAACATCCTCTTCCCATTCTTCAAAATAAGCCAGAAATTTTTCACTCCTTGTAAAAAATTACCCTTCTACTTTTGAAAATTATTCGATGACGCGAAAAGGTTGTCTGAAGCCGAACAACTCGAAAAAATACCTCAATAAACAAAAATTAGTAATTTGTCATTTTTTTGCCCATCAATTCTAAGCAACAATAAGAATAGAGCAATAAAAAACTTGTTTTATTTTTGTTTGTGGAAAATAATTTCCAATTCCGAACTAAAGGTTTGTAATTAAAAAAAATTTCAACATAAAATATTTTTCTTTAACAACACTTTTTTTTCATTAAATTTTAAAAACTATCATTTTTTAAGAATTTAAATTGTCAAAAGGAAAAAAATCAATTCAAAAATTATAGAAGAAAAATAAATGCATTTTTATAAAAACTTTCGAATCAAGAATAAACTATGGATTGTCTTTATTTTGGCTATTTACTGTTTCACCTCACAAATTGGGCTCATAATTAACAATAATAACAACAATGGGATTCAAACGAAAAAACTTCGAATCAACTTTTTGTTCATGTGTAGGGACAAATTTTATAATGAAGAATTTTGGACTCAATACTTCGAAGGAGCTAATCGTCAACATGGCTCAGACTCATACTCAGTCTACCTTCATGCGACTAATTATCTATTTAAAATTAAAAGTTTTTCATTTAAAACATTCACAATAAAGACTGCTGAAACTGTAGAAAGTGCTTGGTGTAGAAATCTAGTTACTCCAATGATTCATTTACTTAACCAATCAATGAATCATAAAAACGAGTCTTTCAATGACATGTACATTTGGTTGTCTTGTGACACTATTCCTGTTAAACCATTTTCAAAGCTACGAGAAGAGCTAATGAATAATTCGAATTCTCGTTTTTGTATTTGTGACGAAAATCAATGGTTACAAAGAGGTAATGGATCGAGAATGGTTAAACATCATCAATGGATAATAGCTAATCAAACTGATGCAAACAAAATGCTCAACTCTTACAATTTTACCAAAATGAAACAAGACTATTTAAAAATGTATCCGATTTCAAAATGTTATGACGAATTTTGGCCTTATTATGTTGTCTTTGGTCTTTACAATCAAACAGAAAATCAAACCTACCATCCAGGAGATTACTTTCTTAAGACTAAAATTCGAAAAGATTGTTTTACATATGTCTTTTGGGGTGATAAAGTGACCGAAATAGATCCATTTTATATAGATCCAAACATAATTAGAAATGTAACAATTTGGAATAAGTTTATTCATGTATCAATTTTAGAATTTTGGAAGTCGATCAAAGAGCGTAATTTTTTCTTTGCTAGAAAAATAGATGAATTAAATGCAAACGTATTAGTTGAATCCTACGAGTCGGGAAAAAAAGATTTTCTCACTAAAAACATTTTGACTATTTCTGATTATTTATTGAGATAATAAAATTTATGAATGTAACTTTTTTTAAATTTTTTATTTTATCACAATGGACGGACGGTTTTTGATCTTTATTTTTATTATACCCGAATCCTTTGTAATACCCAAGCAAACTAAAAAACGCGATTTAGACATTGAAAAACATTGATTTTAAATATTGGTCCATGCATTGAATTTTAGACAATTCCAATATATTTATTGGAATTCTATTGGAATTCATTGGAAATAATAAGGAAAAAATAAGGAAATAAATGGAAAAATAAAAATTTTCAATATTTTTAGTTAAAAATTTTATTGGAAAAACGTTGAAATTTATTGGGAATATAAGAAAAAAAAAAAAAATTTTCGTTAATGTACCGAGAATGGGTTCTTATAGGTCCCTTGGGATCTGAAGTTGAATATCGATAGAGTCGTCTATTATTAACAGTGACCCCTTGTTGAAGACACTTTGTACAACCATAAGACCCGTTACTTGCTTTCATGTTAAGTATTCCAGCACGAGCAGGTTTATCAAATATACCATACAACAGAAAAATTTTGACTTTCGTAAATTGACCATTTAATATTAAATTTAAACCATATTCGAGCTTTGTTAATTCAACAACAATCGGGTGCAAAAATGATTCAAAATTAGGTTTTTCTCCACCGATTGAAATGACTATGTTTAATCAAAGACTTTATAAGAATAAGAAAAATATTATTTTAAAAAAAAAATTACCAGCAAGAATAGTATTGTTAACCGAATATCTTTCTTTGATATCAATTTCATTTACATTTAAGTAAACTGGCCATATGGTCAAATTTGATTTTGAACATATACTAATTCCATCTGTATTAATCGTAAGGGTAAAAGCCTTATTTTTTTTTAACAATTCACCATCAACCGGACTATTCAACAAATTTTGATAAATTAAACCGTCGTAAACATCTTTTATTTCATTAGAGTCTTTTGATTGAAAACTTGAAAAAGTATTGTTTTCTATTATACGTCTTGCTTGTTTCTCTATGTCCAAGTAATAGTAATTGTTGAGTCTTAAAAAATAAAAAATAATTTAAATTATTAGAAGAAATTTTTTAAATGTCTCGTTACCTAGTTTTGCAAGTAGAACAATTTCGAATAACACCTTTATCTCTTTGTACATATTTCAAACATTTCCCACAAAAATAGTCGACTCTAAAGCAAGGTCTATTATGTTTCTCAATTAACATATTTGCCAGTCCATCGAATGTTTCTGGTAATTTTATCGAAGATGAAATATTCGAAAGCTTCAAATAATCTGATAAAGATTTTTGAGTTGTACGTCCGTTGAAAAAAGCAGTTAAGTAGCCGGCTGCCAATTCGGATTGGTTAAATTCTGAATCTGAAAATATATCGCTGAGTTCGTTTAAAATCGGATAGTCGTTATCTTCATCTGCGAAGGAATTGTTTAATATTTCAATTAAATTAGGCGATTCCTCATCTTGGTTATTAATTTGTTTTAATTCATATTCGTCATCCGAACGACTATTCTCAAGTAAGGTATCATTCACGGTTGAATTCAGATTTGTATTGTTTGTAACGTTCGATATTTCTTGTTTATTATTAGACTGACGATAGAGTTGTTTGTAATTTTGGTCCATTTTTTTATTGAAATATAAAGTTGATCTTGGTATTGTTTTTTTAAGGTCGTAAAGGTATTGTCGATACGGACCCCTCTTTTTTACGACTTTATTGAGAGTAGCCATGTTGTTTTTAGTTTGAATACTAAGAAAATTTTAATAAATTTTATGATTAAGTTTTTTTTAATGATAGTCTTTTTTTTGATAATATAAGAAAATCGAATACGAAATTGTTTTATTTTCAATATTTTTAAAGCAAAAAATTCCCAATGTTTTTCAATATATTTCCAATACAATTTTTAAAAAAATCGAACATAAGTGAATTCCAATATTTTTTCTTTTAGTTTCCAATGTTTTATTTTTTGTAAAAAATTTCCAACGATTTTCAATGTTTTTTCAATATGATTAATTTAATGAAAATATTTCCAACGATTTTCAATGGTTTTTCAATATGATTAATTTTATGAAAATATTTCCAACAAGTTTCAATGTTTTTCCAATAGAGTTATTGGAATTTTCCTTGTAAATCAACATTTTTCAATGCGAATATCAAAATTTTAATAATATTCCAATACTAGATCGTGAAATTTTCAATGAAATACTTGAATTCCTTGCTATTCAATGTTTTTTCAATGAAAATAGACTTGCTTGGATAAAATTAAAATACTGATTAAAAATAAATATGAATCCTTCATTATGTGCAGCATTATTTCATAGATACCCTTGTACTCAAAAGCATGATTAGAAACTTTTCTAAAATCATTCAAATTAGCCATTGCTTTAGCTTGTTTTAAAACCATCGTACTAGGCTTAAGATTTTGAGCAAATTCCTTGGCTTCAATCGAATAATATCTTATTATCTCAAGTTACAGTTATAGATGACGTGGAAATAGCACAATAAAATTGGCACATTAAAATGTGTATAAAATAACCGATTCATGCTCAACTCGCTTAAATGTTATCAAAATTCTACCCCACAAATCCTGGAAACTAAACTCAAATATACTTCTCCGTATTTATTTGTCATTAATTCGTTCGATTTTCGATTACTCTGCTAATATTTGTCCAGCCCTATCAAAAACAAACACTTACAACATACAATACAAAAAATTCAGAACTCTGCACTTCGTCTTATTCTACATAAGCCAAGGTACACTCGTATTACTACCTTACATGAATTAGCCAAAACAGTTTTAATCGAAGAACGTTTCAAACAGCTCTCACTTAGATTCATTATAAAAGCCATTGCTAACAAAAATCCAATTATTTTAGAGTCGCTAGATGAGTATTTTAGATATGCAAACGGAAGAAGACTGGATAATGAAACGTTGTTTTGTCAATTCAAAGACGTAATTTTTAACTTCGTAAATGGAAATCAAATCTGAAGCAAAAATTTTTTATTTTTTTTATTTATTTTTAGTTTAACTTTTTAAGTACTTTTATTCTACTCAAAACTTCATTTCATTCGAATCATCAACTAACTTACATCTATTTGTTTTGTTCTTTTAAAGTACCTTTACTTGCTTCCCAATATAATAAACTAGGCCGAAAACCCTTGAGGTGAAACGGTCCAAATATAAAAAAAAAGTGAAAGCAAGCCGAAAGTTGACTGTACAAATACTCGAGTGTACAAAAGGTCTCCCTGATGAAGTTGTAGCTAATTTGGGTCTATTAAACCTGACGATCAGTGATCGCTACATTTCACGAACAGTGAGATTCACGATCAGGTTAATTGATTAATTAACTGTTCGTCACATTTGACGATCAGCATTTAATTTTCACGATCAGCAAATATTTTTCTAAATTAAACTTGCTATTTTTTAATTGAATAAAAATCTACTGAATGTACTCTTAACACATAATAATTTGAAAACTTGCAATCATCATTTTAGAAGTTGTTTGTCCATACAACAACGCAAAATTGTCCATGATCTTTGTGAGCTAAAGCACGAGACCAAAGGGACTCGCTATAGGATATTAACAATTTCGAATGAGAATATTGCATTCGACTGTGATTCACTTAGTGTTGAACTTGCAAATATACGCTTGGAGAGTTAAACAAGAGACAATCATGTTGATGAAATCGTTAATATTCCAATTAAACGATCAAGAGGAAGGCCGAAAAAAAATCAATCTTAAACTAAATTTTTTTATTTATTAATTGATAATTTTCTTAAACTAATTTTTTTCACGGACAGGTGAATATTTTGACGAACAGGTAAATTAATTACTGATCGTGAATCTCACTGCTCGTGAAATGTAGCGATCGTCAGGTTTAATAGACCCGCTAATTTACCTACATACACCACATCACGTCACTTATGTAACCGAGCTAAAGTGGACAAATACGAAGACTGTAATATACCGGGAGATTTGAACTTCGAAGTAAACGATTGTTGAAATCTAGTTACCCCAATGATTCATTTACTTAACCAATCAATGAATCATAAAAACGAGTCTTTCAATGACATGTACATTTGGTTGTCTTGTGACACTATTCCTGTTAAACCATTTTCAAAGCTACGAGAAGATTATTCAAGTATATTCAAGTATCAACTTTAGAATTTTGGAAGGCGATCAAAGGCCGTAGTTTTTTATTTGCTAGAAAAATAGATGAATTAAATGCAAACGTATTAGTTGAATCCTACGAGTCGGGAAAAAAAAGATTTTTTCATTAAGAACATTTTGACTTTCTCTGATTATTTATTGAGATAATAAAATCTTGCAAAAATAAAATTTATCATCGTTTTTGTAGCTCATTAAATTGGCACTAATTGGTAACGCTCTTCACCCGTCACCATTTAGAGATTATAGTGGTTCTTCGGTTATATCCCCCCATCTGTCCCAAGTAAATTTGGGGATATTATTAAAATGGGATAAAGATAAATCACGAACAAAAATACGAAATTTTCTTATAAAATTTTTTCACAATTTATTCTAACATGATACAAAACAAAATAACGAAAACATAAGTTTAAACTTAATTAAATTGCGGCTTATTAAATTTAAACATTTGAAAGTCTTAAAATATCCAAAATGGTTTGTTGTTTGAGTTTTTGAAGCTCTTCAATTTCAACCTTTTTAAAAAGATCTTTAATAAAACGCAAGTCTTCGGCTATGATAATACTAAATTGCTGCAAATAACATTTTGTATTCTTCGTCGTCTAAATTAATAAAGATGTCTCTTTTTAATGATTTTACTAACCGCATATCGGTCTACATTAAACTGAGCGGCCATTTCTGAGTTTTTTTTTGACTTTTCGATAGAAATCAATTTTTTTGTTGAATTCGAAATAATTGTTCTTTTGTTTCGGTTTAAGGACGCTGTCATTTTTTTTCTATTGTTTTTTTCTGTTGGGGTTAAAAGTGTAAGTGTGTTTATATTAAGTAAATACAATTTGAAAGACAAAAAATATGGGTTATATCTAAAATATGGGATACAGGAAGGGGATATAACTTATCATTATTTTAATATAAAACAATGCATGGAAATCCGTTCTAACTCAAATCGGAGATATATCCAAATTGGGATATAAGTGGTGTGGGATATAACCGAAGACTGACTGTACATTGATTTTTGAACAATCATCATGAACATAAGTGTAATTTCCGTTTGGAAAGTCAAGATAAATAAGGCTTTGAAATTAAGTTTGTTGTCCTACATGACACCGATTAGCTTAAACTTATTGACAACTTTAATTTCGTTGAACTTTGATTCATGAAGGAAGTTTTTTCTTCTACTTTACAATATACATTCTTGATATAACGCAAATCTTTATCAGTAACAGTACTGCATTAACCTAAAAATCTATAAAAAGTAACAAACGCTTCGTACCCCATCTGAGTAGTTACGAATTCTAGCTCTTTTTCATCATCTTCTTCTTCATTGGGGATATGTTTTGGTGACATAAGTAATCTAAATATACATGAGTTTGAATACTTTTCCATCGGTTCTGAATAATCTTGGTGACACAAGTCTTTTGCTGACAATAATATGTAGGATCATATGTTCAAATATATCTAAAAGTATTTGAACATATGATCAAAGCCTGAATGAACTTCCGTAAGTTAGACCGGATTTTTTTTCGATACTTTCGGGTTCGGAGATTGCGAATTTAAAGTCTAAAATTACATTTTTCTTAAAAAAAATTTTATTTAAAAAAAAAGAAACTAAAAGTTGACTAATCTAAAGCCTCTAAATACTTGAAAAAAATATCCAAAAATGACTTGTTAACTTTGTATTCATGAATATTCTCGTTAATTATTTCGTTCAATTTTTCCAAATTTAAATTTTGTCTTTGATGCTTGAGTTCTTGGTTTATTTTTGTACAAAACTCAAATGGGATCATACGATTTAACATTAAATTATTCAAAGTAAATTCCAACAATTCAATTATAACTCCAACAAACGATTTTTCTTCTTTCTCAAGTTTACAAACAAGGTTTTGGTCAAAATCATTCGTTAACTTTCTTCGTATAAATTCAACTCGTACAAGTATAATCTCACAACGAGCACTTGAATATTTAAAACGATTTAATTTTTCACTTAATTTGTTAATTCTTGTTTCTATTTTCGTAATTAACTCAAAATCTTGTTTCATTTTGTCATAAGAATCAATTTGTCTTTGAATTGTATCGAATTGATCCATTCGTTTAGCACTCAAACATTTTAACATCGATTCTAAATTATCCTCATGCTCTTCACAATCTTTCATTTTACTAAACCAATTTTTTAAACTTTCACATTTATCTTCTAAATCCGAGATTGCTTTTTGAACCTCTTGACTCTGAACCAATTTTACATTTCCTTCGATTAAGGTTAATAAAACATCCCCTGGTAGACATTTTGATTTGACCTGATTGAGTTTAACAAGTTGCTCATTGTTTTCAAAGTCAAAAAAATTTGCTTTTAAATCAACCAGTCCGTTTAGATCAATCGAAAGAATAAACTCGATCTTCCGAACATCGTTTAATGGGTCAAACACATGTTCGTATATTTCAGCATTATCTTCCAATAAACTGAAACCAATTAAGGCCAAATCCTCGGTTTTAATCGAAATATGTGAGTCTCTGGGTAGACTCGAGTATTTATTAACACTGAGGGTGCATACCTCTTGATGATCGATGTAAATTTTAAGCTTATAATCGTGATTGGTCACGTCTTGGTAATGAAACCCATTGTTCGATTTAAGTCTCTTATTTGACAAAAAAGCCGATTGAATTATTGAACCAAGTGCATTCGACTCACTTGCGTTTAAACAAAAATTTAACTTTTTACCAAAATAATCAGAAAATGTGTCCCGTAACTTTGATATCCTTGAACATCCACCTGTAAAAAACACCTCGTTTATCTCGTTTATCTCACCTTTGTAAAGATCTAGATATTCCAATAAGCCAATTACGTTGCGTAGACACTCGTTATAAATATCTTGATTTATCAAGTCGAATATTTCTTTGGTGAACAAGAAATCTAAATCTTCTCCATCGGGCATGATTGAATCGAGAAATATTTCGACCTGTTCTCGATCTGACAACATAATTTTAGCCTTTTCACACTCCATCATGAGAGCTTGGAATAACTTTTCGTTTTTTTTAACGTCAATATCTAACGCTTTGATAACATAATCGGCCATTTTGAAATCAATGACCCGTCCACCTAGACCATTAATTCGTTCGATTTTCGATTACTCTGCTAATATTTGTCCAGCCCTATCAAAAACAAACACTTACAACATACAATACAAAAAATTCAGAACTCTGCACTTCGTCTTATTCTACATAAGCCAAGGTACACTCGTATTACTACCTTACATGAATTAGCCAAAACAGTTTTAATCGAAGAACGTTTCAAACAGCTCTCACTTAGATTCATTATAAAAGCCATTGCTAACAAAAATCCAATTATTTTAGAGTCGCTAGATGAGTATTTTAGATATGCAAACGGAAGAAGACTGGATAATGAAACGTTGTTTTGTCAATTCAAAGACGTAATTTTTAACTTCGTAAATGGAAATCAAATCTGAAGCAAAAATTTTTTATTTTTTTTATTTATTTTTAGTTTAACTTTTTAAGTACTTTTATTCTACTCAAAACTTCATTTCATTCGAATCATCAACTAACTTACATCTATTTGTTTTGTTCTTTTAAAGTACCTTTACTTGCTTCCCAATATAATAAACTAGGCCGAAAACCCTTGAGGTGAAACGGTCCAAATATAAAAAAAAGTGAAAGCAAGCCGAAAGTTGACTGTACAAATACTCGAGTGTACAAAAGGTCTCCCTGATGAAGTTGTAGCTAATTTGGGTCTATTAAACCTGACGATCAGTGATCGCTACATTTCACGAACAGTGAGATTCACGATCAGGTTAATTGATTAATTAACTGTTCGTCACATTTGACGATCAGCATTTAATTTTCACGATCAGTAATTAATTTTCACGATCAGCAAATATTTTTCTAAATTAAACTTGCTATTTTTTAATTGAATAAAAATCTACTGAATGTACTCTTATTTATTTATTTAAAAAATAGTTTGGGGGGTACCCAGGCAGTTTGGAATGGAGCTTAGTCCTTCCTTTCAGCCCAATGAGAAGGAGTAAAATATACAAAAGTTGTTTACCAAATTTGAAAAAAAAGAACATAAAATAAATAGTAGATATGAAGTGAGCGATTTAGAAAAACTTTGTGTCACATGATTTTTTTTTTTTTTTTTTTTACATTTGGATTCATTAGTTAAATTATGTGAAGAATAAAAAAAAACAAAAAGAAATAAGAAAATAAATGATAAATAAAATTATGATAAATAAAATACAGTTATTTTAAGTTTTTTCTATGGTCATTTAAATTTTTTTGAAAAGTTTAGAGATGAAATTGTAGTTTAAAGTGGATTCAATTGACTTTCTTGTTTTGTTTTTTCGAAAATGTCAAAAGGGGTAACAAATCTTTGTTGGGAGTGATTTGGTTTGGATCGGATGTGTTGTTCTAGATCGCTGTTTATTTGTTCGTGGTCAAGCCTTGTAAGCACAAATTTTTTGAACAGTTTGGTGAATCGAGTGTCTAACATTTCTATTTTTAGGTCGTCGTGGATGTGAGTTATTCGTGTTTTGAAGGGGTAGTACTTGATTGTTTTGAGTAAACGGGTTTGAATTTTTTGACAATCTGATAGTATTTTTTGAGTAGATGTTGTAAACAAGACGAATGAGTAATCGAAGTTGGAACGAATGAGACTTTTGTAAACCATGATAGCCAGGGCCGTTTTGTTTTTTATTTTTAGGCTTTTGATTTTTTTGATTAGATTTGATTTGCTAATTAGTTTTGTTGATAGGTCGTCCAGATGTTTTTTGAAACTGAGTTTTGGATCGAGTATGTGGCCAAGAAAGCGAGGGAAGGGTTCCATCGGGATGAAGTTGTGATTTAAACGTAAGTTGAGTTTGTAATTGACTTCATAATTAAGGCGATAGCCTGCAGTAGTAAACACTGAGTAGATCGTTTTCGAGTCGTTGATTTTTAAGCCCCACTTTCTACAGAAATTTTCGATTAAGAATATGGCCTCTTGTAGGGTTTTCTCGATATTTTTTAGGCTTTTATCTGTGTACCAGATGGTCAGGTCGTCGGCAAAGAGGGCTTTTTGAATCGTTTCAGGTAGGGTTTTCACGATATCGCTGAAGAAAATTGAGAAGAGTGTTGGTGATAGACAGCTGCCTTGAGGGACCCCAGAGTTGATATCAAAATCATTTGATCTTGAGTCTTTGCATTGAACGAAAAATTGACGATTTTTTAGGAAGTTGTAGATCCAGTTGTAGAGACAAGCGTTTAATTTTAAAGATTTGAGTTTTCTTAGTATTGCTTTATGATTTATTTTGTCGAAAGCTTTTTCGAGATCGAAGAAGATTGCACCTGTTTTCATGTTGTTATTGAAACCTTGGATGATCGAGTTGTAAAATCTGAGGAAATGATCGTGCATACTTTTATTTTTTCTGAAGCCGGATTGACAAGCTGGGATGTGGTTGTTTTCTTCGAGCCAGGTTAGTAGTTTGTTGTTAATGATTTTTTCCATCCATTTCGCGATACATGAGATAAGAGATATTGGTCTATATGATGCTGCTTTTTCTGACGGCTTGTCTTTCTTTGGTAGCATGATTATTTTTGATTTCTTCCATTGTTTAGGAAGGTAGCCGAGTTTCAGCGACGCATTGAAAAGTTTAAGAATACGAATGAGAGTTGGTGTTGGACAATTTTTCAGTACTTTGTTGTTGATGTTGTCAATTCCGGGTGCTGCTTTTGGGTTTGACGCTTTTAACGCATTAATGAACTCTTCTTTAGAAATTTTTTCGTGCGTGTCCGTTTCGATAGGATCTAGATTTATTGTATCAAAGTTGATGAGACCATAATCGGGCGTAAAAATGTTGCGAAGATGTCTTCCGAATATTTCGACTATTTCGTCTTCATCATTTGTTAATTGTTTACAATCATTAACTAATTTTATATTTGTTGTTTTATTTTTGGGGTTTTCATAGTCGATTAGCTTACTAAGTAGGTTCCAGTGTTTCGATTCGCTTTGATTGAAATTTTCTAGTAATTTAAATTCATAGTTAATTTTTTTCTCTTTGAAGGATTTTACCCCGTGTTTGATACGCCTCGACAGAAGGTTATAAAGTTTTTTATTGTACTCGGTTGGATTTATATTTAATGAACGTTTTATTTTTCGTTTTAGTTTGATGAGATCAACGAGTGGTTTTGGGATCTCAGTTGGGTTCACTGATTTGGTTACGAATGATTTAGTTACTGTTGCGAATTCGAGTGAGGATTGGATGTCTTTAGCTAGTTGGTCGGCCTCTCTTTCGATGCCTAGTTTGTCATTTAATGAGTTATAAGAAGGTTTTTTGCTTATGTCATCTCTGAATTTGTCCCAATTGATTCTTTTTATAATGAAAGATTTTTTGGTTGGTTCAAGATTTTTGAAGACTGTGAGAGTGGGTTGGTGATCACTAATGGAGTGTTTCAGAACCTTGTGATAGTGGAGATGATTAAGCATTGTATTAGAGACTATTGATAGATCAATAACCGATTTACCGCGTTGATAAGTTGGTGTTGATGAGTTAACGATGTGGCTGTTGGATTTTGAGAGGTAATTTTCAAGAATCATTCCATTAGAGTTGTCATTTTTACAGTACCATATTTTGTTTTTAGCGTTTAGATCCCCGATGATAACGAAGTCTTTATAGTTGGAGGAAATGTGATCGAGTAATTTTTCGTTTAGTTTTGTCGATGGACTAGAATATATTGAGAAGACCGAGATTTGTCTGTTTTTGCCAACAGTGATTTCTATTCCAACCGCATTTTCTGATGTTAAAATATTGTCTACTATTATTTCTTTGGCACAGATATTTGATTTAATGCAGATAGCGGCTCCGCCACCACGTCTATCGATTCGATCCGACCGGAAGATATTGTACCCTGGGATGACAAGTTGTTTGTATGGTTTCAAAAAAGTTTCGTTTAAGCTTATTATGTCTATTTTGTAAATTTTGGAGAGGTGTGTAAGTTGAATAATTTTAGTTTCTGATTCTGTTGATTGAATGTTTAAATGGAGTATTTTTAAGGAGTTATTCATCATCGGGTTCGGCAAGATCCATTTCATGATATGAGTGTTGAAGTGAGGAGTTTGAGGCGTTGAGATTTTCGTTAGCCGAGTATTGGCGGAGATATGTATCGAAGATTTTGCCGTAAAGTGGACCAAAATGTTTTGAGATAATGTTTACCATGTGTTCTGGCTCTTCGTATAAAGACTCGTGAATAATGTTGAAGTCTCTTATAATGTCAATAATAAGCATGAGGAGTTTGGTGATTGGGATTCCTATCTGGGGAGCGTTGTTGGATGATGATTGGGCAGCAGAATGGACCCGGGTAGTTTTTTCAAATTGTTTTTTTGTTTTTTTATCTAAAAGTTCTTTTTTTCGTTTGACTTCTTCGATCATTTGTGGACATGTTTTGCTGACTGCTGTATGTTTTCCACCGCAATTAGCACATCGGTAGTTGTTTTGGTCGGTTATTTTGCAGTTTTTGTGAGAGTGGTCGCGCGCACATCTCAAACAGGTAGGTTTTTTATTATTATTGGGGCAGTTGTTCATAAAGTGACCGAATTTGAGGCAGTGGAAGCATTGATCTGGTTGGATGTCAAATTTCCATGGTGAAATCCTTACTTGAGAGTGGCCTATTTTGATTTTTTTGTCATCGATTACTTTCTTGTACGTATCGTGATCGTTGATTACAGCTTTTATTATATTTGTTGGTTCGTTAGAGCTTTTTTTCACAATTCTAATCATTCTTGTTATTTTGTAGTGTTCGAGCATGTAGTTCTTGTTGTCGTTGTCATCTACGTCGAAATCTGTAGTGACATTGTAAAGGGCGATATAATATTTAGGAGTTGAGTCGATACGGTTGACACCATGTTTAAAGGCATCTTTTGGCCACTTGTCATTTATATAAGCATTGTCACTTTCGGATTTTGTTCTTATGATTAGTTCATTTTTTTTGTTTATATAGGCGTTTAGGATGTTGGCGTTAGGTTTGCATCTTTTGATCTCTTTTTGAAGTTTGAGATATGATCTTAAATCGTTGGGGAACGATTGGTTGCAGGTGAACTTCGATATGTATGTTTTTTCAGGATGCTTGTCCTCAGCTGCAGAGTTCGAGACGTTGTTGTTTACGCTTTGTTTCATGATTGGTTGGTTGTTTGAAAAAGATTTTGAGTAGGTTTCATTATTTGACAATTGATTGGAGTAGCTTTTTTGTATTGTGTTCAAGTTGAAAGGATAGTTACCCCTGTATTGAAACTGAGGTTCCAGTGGTGGGTAACTATGATCGTATAGAAATGGTTGGAAACTCATTCCAATACGTTGGAGGGACCGTTTGAGCAAGAGGTGGAGAGATTTTTGGTAAGTAATAAATTATGTTAATCAGAATTTCAAATTTCAGAAAAATTTTCCGAAAGTTGACTGTACAAATACTCGAGTGTACAAAAGGTCTCCCTGATGAAGTTGTAGCTAATTTGGGTCTATTAAACCTGACGATCAGTGATCGCTACATTTCACGAACAGTGAGATTCACGATCAGGTTAATTGATTAATTAACTGTTCGTCACATTTGACGATCAGCATTTAATTTTCACGATCAGTAATTAATTTTCACGATCAGCAAATATTTTTCTAAATTAAACTTGCTATTTTTTTAATTGAATAAAAATCTACTGAATGTACTCTTAACACATAATAATTTGAAAACTTGCAATCATCATTTTAGAAGTTGTTTGTCCATACAACAACGCAAAATTGTCCATGATCTTTGTGAGCTAAAGCACGAGACCAAAGGGACTCGCTATAGGATATTAACAATTTCGAATGAGAATATTGCATTCGACTGTGATTCACTTAGTGTTGAACTTGCAAATATACGCTTGGAGAGTGAAACAAGAGACAATCATGTTGATGAAATCGTTAATATTCCAATTAAACGATCAAGAGGAAGGCCGAAAAAAAATCAATCTTAAACTAAATTTTTTTATTTATTAATTGATAATTTTCTTAAACTAATTTTTTTCACGGACAGGTGAATATCTTGACGAACAGGTAAATTAATTACTGATCGTGAATCTCACTGCTCGTGAAATGTAGCGATCACTGATCGTCAGGTTTAATAGACCCGCTAATTTACCTACATACACCACATCACGTCACTTATGTAACCGAGCTAAAGTGGACAAATACGAAGACTGTAATATACCGGGAGATTTGAACTTCGAAGTAAACGATTGTTGAAATCTAGTTACTCCAATGATTCATTTACTTAACCAATCAATGAATCATAAAAACGAGTCTTTCAATGACATGTACATTTGGTTGTCTTGTGACACTATTCCTGTTAAACCATTTTCAAAGCTACGAGAAGAGCTAATGAATAATTCGAATTCTCGATTTTGTTTTTGTGACGAAAATCAATGGCTACAAAGAGGTAATGGATCGAGAATGGTTAAACATCATCAATGGATAATAGCTACAAAAATACGAACAAAATACGAAATTTTCTTATAAAATTTATTCACAATTTATTCTAACATGATACAAAACAAAATGACGAAAACTTAAATTTAAACATTTGAAAGTCTTAAAATATCCAAAATGGTTTGTTGTTTGAGTTTTTGAAGCTCTTCAATTTCAACCTTTTTAAAAAGATCTTTAATTTTAAAGATTTTTTCATTAAGAACATTTTGACTTTCTCTGATTATTTATTGAGATAATAAAATCTTGCAAAAATAAAATTTATCATCGTTTTTGTAGCTCATTAAATTGGCACTAATTGGTAACGCTCTTCACCCGTCACCATTTAGAGATTATAGTGGTTCTTCGGTTATATCCCCCCATCTGTCCCAAGTAAATTTGGGGATATTATTAAAATGGGATAAAGATAAATCACGAACAAAAATACGAAATTTTCTTATAAAATTTTTTCACAATTTATTCTAACATGATACAAAACAAAATAACGAAAACATAAGTTTAAACTTAATTAAATTGCGGCTTATTAAATTTAAACATTTGAAAGTCTTAAAATATCCAAAATGGTTTGTTGTTTGAGTTTTTGAAGCTCTTCAATTTCAACCTTTTTAAAAAGATCTTTAATAAAACGCAAGTCTTCGGCTATGATAATCCTAAATTGCTGCAAATAACATTTTGTATTCTTCGTCGTCTAAATTAATAAAGATGTCTCTTTTTAATGATTTTACTAACCGCAGATCGGTCTACATTAAACTGAGCGACCATTTCTGAGTTTTTTTTTTGACTTTTCGATAGTAATCAATTTTTTGTTGAATTCTAAATAATTGTTCTTTTGTTTCGGTCTAAGGACGCTGTCATTTTTTTTTCTATTGTTTTTTTCTGTTGGGGTTAAAAGTGTAAGTTTTTTATATTAAGTAAATGCAATTTGAAAGACAAAAAATATGGGTTATATCTAAAATATGAGATACAGGAAGGGGATATAACTTATCATTATTTTAATATAAAACAATGCATGGAAATCCGTTCTAACTCAAATCGGAGATACAGTACTTTCCGGTTATAAGAAACTCCAATTTGCATGAAAAATAATTTATTATATCCGAAGATTTCTTATAAACAAAATTAAGTTTTCCTGCATAATTTTTACTCACATTATCTTAAGTTAGCAAGTGAGGTGATAATTGATTAAGAAACCGAAGGAATAATCCATTTAGAGAAAGCAGGCGAATATTTATTATATCTATTATATTTGTCCAGTAAAAAACATTTTTACAATGATGTAAACACTTTTTTTCTAGAAACAAAAGTAAAGCGAAACAAGATTTTGTTTAAAAAATGTCGTGTATACGTAACGGCTGAAAGATAAATTAACATTTTTTAATCCTTTTTTGATAATATAACTGCTTATCGCTAAATAGTTTTAGACCCGCCTCATATTTTTTTTCATAAAAAGTTTAAATTTTTTATAAACAAGTTAAATTTAATGGTCTTACTCTAATTTTACCTAAAAAAAAATTTATTATATACGAATTTTCGCTATACATGAATTTGTTATAAACAGTAAAAAATACATGGAAGGGGTCGGAAATGTTTTTGTTCTGACGAAAACGTTTATTATATCCGAAAATTTCTTAAAACCGTGTTTCTTATAACCGGAAAGTACTGTATATCCAAATTGGGATATAAGTGGTGTGGGATATAACCGAAGACTGACTGTACATTGATTTTTGAACAATCATCATGAACATAAGTGTAATTTCCGTTTGGAAAATCAAGATAAATAAGGCTTTGAAATTAAGTTTGTTGTCCTACATGACACCGATTAGCTTAAACTTATTGACAACTTTAATTTCGTTGAACTTTGATTCATGAAGGAAGTTTTTTCTTCTACTTTACAATATACATTCTTGATATAACGCAAATCTTTATCAGTAACAGTACTGCATTAACCTAAAAATCTATAAAAAGTAACAAACGCTTCGTACCCCATCTGAGTAGTTACGAATTCTAGCTCTTTTTCATCATCTTCTTCTTCATTGGGGATATGTTTTGGTGACATAAGTAATCTAAATATACATGAGTTTGAATACTTTTCCATCGGTTCTGAATAATCTTGGTGACACAAGTCTTTTGCTGACAATAATATGTAGGATCATATGTTCAAATATATCTAAAAGTATTTGAACATATGATCAAAGCCTGAATGAACTTCCGTAAGTTAGACCGGATTTTTTTTCGATACTTTCGGGTTCGGAGATTGCGAATTTAAAGTCTAAAATTACATTTTTCTTAAAAAAAATTTTATTTAAAAAAAGAGAAACTAAAATTTGACTAATCTAAAGCCTCTAAATACTTGAAAAAAATATCCAAAAATGACTTGTTAACTTTGTATTCATGAATATTCTCGTTAATTATTTCGTTCAATTTTTCCAAATTTAAATTTTGTCTTTGATGCTTGAGTTCTTGGCTTATTTTTGTACAAAACTCAAATGGAATCATACGATTTAACATTAAATTATTCAAAGTAAATTCCAACAATTCAATTATAACTCCAACAAACGATTTTTCTTCTTTCTCAAGTTTACAAACAAGGTTTTGGTCAAAATCATTCGTTAATTTTCTTCGTATAAATTCAACTCGTACAAGTATAATCTCACAACGAGCACTTGAATATTTAAAACGATTTAATTTTTCACTTAATTTGTTAATTCTTGTTTCTATTTTCGTAATTAACTCAAAATCTTGTTTCATTTTGTCATAAGAATCAATTTGTCTTTGAATTGTATCGAATTGATCCATTCGTTTAGCACTCAAACATTTTAACATCGATTCTAAATTATCCTCATGCTCTTCACAATCTTTCATTTTACTAAACCAATTTTTTAAACTTTCACATTTATCTTCTAAATCCGAGATTGCTTTTTGAACCTCTTGACTCTGAACCAATTTTACATTTCCTTCGATTAAGGTTAATAAAACATCCCCTGGTAGACATTTTGATTTGACCTGATTGAGTTTAACAAGTTGCTCATTGTTTTCAAAGTCAAAAAAATTTGCTTTTAAATCAACCAGTCCGTTTAGATCAATCGAAAGAATAAACTCGATCTTCCGAACATCGTTTAATGGGTCAAACACATGTTCGTATATTTCAGCATTATCTTCCAATAAACTGAAACCAATTAAGGCCAAATCCTCGGTTTTAATCGAAATATGTGAGTCTCTGGGTAGACTCGAGTATTTATTAACACTGAGGGTGCATACCTCTTGATGATCGATGTAAATTTTAAGCTTATAATCGTGATTGGTCACGTCTTGGTAATGAAACCCATTGTTCGATTTAAGTCTCTTATTTGACAAAAAAGCCGATTGAATTATTGAACCAAGTGCATTCGACTCACTTGCGTTTAAACAAAAATTTAACTTTTTACCAAAATAATCAGAAAATGTGTCCCGTAACTTTGATATCCTTGAACATCCACCTGTAAAAAACACCTCGTTTATCTCGTTTATCTCACCTTTGTAAAGATCTAGATATTCCAATAAGCCAATTACGTTGCGTAGACACTCGTTATAAATATCTTGATTTATCAAGTCGAATATTTCTTTGGTGAACAAGAAATCTAAATCTTCTCCATCGGGCATGATTGAATCGAGAAATATTTCGACCTGTTCTCGATCTGACAACATAATTTTAGCCTTTTCACACTCCATCATGAGAGCTTGGAATAACTTTTCGTTTTTTTTAACGTCAATATCTAACGCTTTGATAACATAATCGGCCATTTTGAAATCAATGACCCGTCCACCTAGACCATTAATTCGTTCGATTTTCGATTACTCTGCTAATATTTGTCCAGCCCTATCAAAAACAAACACTTACAACATACAATACAAAAAATTCAGAACTCTGCACTTCGTCTTATTCTACATAAGCCAAGGTACACTCGTATTACTACCTTACATGAATTAGCCAAAACAGTTTTAATCGAAGAACGTTTCAAACAGCTCTCACTTAGATTCATTATAAAAGCCATTGCTAACAAAAATCCAATTATTTTAGAGTCGCTAGATGAGTATTTTAGATATGCAAACGGAAGAAGACTGGATAATGAAACGTTGTTTTGTCAATTCAAAGACGTAATTTTTAACTTCGTAAATGGAAATCAAATCTGAAGCAAAAATTTTTTATTTTTTTTATTTATTTTTAGTTTAACTTTTTAAGTACTTTTATTCTACTCAAAACTTCATTTCATTCGAATCATCAACTAACTTACATCTATTTGTTTTGTTCTTTTAAAGTACCTTTACTTGCTTCCCAATATAATAAACTAGGCCGAAAACCCTTGAGGTGAAACGGTCCAAATATAAAAAAAAAGTGAAAGCAAGCCGAAAGTTGACTGTACAAATACTCGAGTGTACAAAAGGTCTCCCTGATGAAGTTGTAGCTAATTTGGGTCTATTAAACCTGACGATCAGTGATCGCTACATTTCACGAACAGTGAGATTCACGATCAGGTTAATTGATTAATTAACTGTTCGTCACATTTGACGATCAGCATTTAATTTTCACGATCAGTAATTAATTTTCACGATCAGCAAATATTTTTCTAAATTAAACTTGCTATTTTTTAATTGAATAAAAATCTACTGAATGTACTCTTATTTATTTATTTAAAAAATAGTTTGGGGGGTACCCAGGCAGTTTGGAATGGAGCTTAGTCCTTCCTTTCAGCCCAATGAGAAGGAGTAAAATATACAAAAGTTGTTTACCAAATTTGAAAAAAAAGAACATAAAATAAATAGTAGATATGAAGTGAGCGATTTAGAAAAACTTTGTGTCACATGATTTTTTTTTTTTTTTTTTTTACATTTGGATTCATTAGTTAAATTATGTGAAGAATAAAAAAAAACAAAAAGAAATAAGAAAATAAATGATAAATAAAATTATGATAAATAAAATACAGTTATTTTAAGTTTTTTCTATGGTCATTTAAATTTTTTTGAAAAGTTTAGAGATGAAATTGTAGTTTAAAGTGGATTCAATTGACTTTCTTGTTTTGTTTTTTCGAAAATGTCAAAAGGGGTAACAAATCTTTGTTGGGAGTGATTTGGTTTGGATCGGATGTGTTGTTCTAGATCGCTGTTTATTTGTTCGTGGTCAAGCCTTGTAAGCACAAATTTTTTGAACAGTTTGGTGAATCGAGTGTCTAACATTTCTATTTTTAGGTCGTCGTGGATGTGAGTTATTCGTGTTTTGAAGGGGTAGTACTTGATTGTTTTGAGTAAACGGGTTTGAATTTTTTGACAATCTGATAGTATTTTTTGAGTAGATGTTGTAAACAAGACGAATGAGTAATCGAAGTTGGAACGAATGAGACTTTTGTAAACCATGATAGCCAGGGCCGTTTTGTTTTTTATTTTTAGGCTTTTGATTTTTTTGATTAGATTTGATTTGCTAATTAGTTTTGTTGATAGGTCGTCCAGATGTTTTTTGAAACTGAGTTTTGGATCGAGTATGTGGCCAAGAAAGCGAGGGAAGGGTTCCATCGGGATGAAGTTGTGATTTAAACGTAAGTTGAGTTTGTAATTGACTTCATAATTAAGGCGATAGCCTGCAGTAGTAAACACTGAGTAGATCGTTTTCGAGTCGTTGATTTTTAAGCCCCACTTTCTACAGAAATTTTCGATTAAGAATATGGCCTCTTGTAGGGTTTTCTCGATATTTTTTAGGCTTTTATCTGTGTACCAGATGGTCAGGTCGTCGGCAAAGAGGGCTTTTTGAATCGTTTCAGGTAGGGTTTTCACGATATCGCTGAAGAAAATTGAGAAGAGTGTTGGTGATAGACAGCTGCCTTGAGGGACCCCAGAGTTGATATCAAAATCATTTGATCTTGAGTCTTTGCATTGAACGAAAAATTGACGATTTTTTAGGAAGTTGTAGATCCAGTTGTAGAGACAAGCGTTTAATTTTAAAGATTTGAGTTTTCTTAGTATTGCTTTATGATTTATTTTGTCGAAAGCTTTTTCGAGATCGAAGAAGATTGCACCTGTTTTCATGTTGTTATTGAAACCTTGGATGATCGAGTTGTAAAATCTGAGGAAATGATCGTGCATACTTTTATTTTTTCTGAAGCCGGATTGACAAGCTGGGATGTGGTTGTTTTCTTCGAGCCAGGTTAGTAGTTTGTTGTTAATGATTTTTTCCATCCATTTCGCGATACATGAGATAAGAGATATTGGTCTATATGATGCTGCTTTTTCTGACGGCTTGTCTTTCTTTGGAAGCATGATTATTTTTGATTTCTTCCATTGTTTAGGAAGGTAGCCGAGTTTCAGCGACGCATTGAAAAGTTTAAGAATACGAATGAGAGTTGGTGTTGGACAATTTTTCAGTACTTTGTTGTTGATGTTGTCAATTCCGGGTGCTGCTTTTGGGTTTGACGCTTTTAACGCATTAATGAACTCTTCTTTAGAAATTTTTTCGTGCGTGTCCGTTTCGATAGGATCTAGATTTATTGTATCAAAGTTGATGAGACCATAATCGGGCGTAAAAATGTTGCGAAGATGTCTTCCGAATATTTCGACTATTTCGTCTTCATCATTTGTTAATTGTTTACAATCATTAACTAATTTTATATTTGTTGTTTTATTTTTGGGGTTTTCATAGTCGATTAGCTTACTAAGTAGGTTCCAGTGTTTCGATTCGCTTTGATTGAAATTTTCTAGTAATTTAAATTCATAGTTAATTTTTTTCTCTTTGAAGGATTTTACCCCGTGTTTGATACGCCTCGACAGAAGGTTATAAAGTTTTTTATTGTACTCGGTTGGATTTATATTTAATGAACGTTTTATTTTTCGTTTTAGTTTGATGAGATCAACGAGTGGTTTTGGGATCTCAGTTGGGTTCACTGATTTGGTTACGAATGATTTAGTTACTGTTGCGAATTCGAGTGAGGATTGGATGTCTTTAGCTAGTTGGTCGGCCTCTCTTTCGATGCCTAGTTTGTCATTTAATGAGTTATAAGAAGGTTTTTTGCTTATGTCATCTCTGAATTTGTCCCAATTGATTCTTTTTATAATGAAAGATTTTTTGGTTGGTTCAAGATTTTTGAAGACTGTGAGAGTGGGTTGGTGATCACTAATGGAGTGTTTCAGAACCTTGTGATAGTGGAGATGATTAAGCATTGTATTAGAGACTATTGATAGATCAATAACCGATTTACCGCGTTGATAAGTTGGTGTTGATGAGTTAACGATGTGGCTGTTGGATTTTGAGAGGTAATTTTCAAGAATCATTCCATTAGAGTTGTCATTTTTACAGTACCATATTTTGTTTTTAGCGTTTAGATCCCCGATGATAACGAAGTCTTTATAGTTGGAGGAAATGTGATCGAGTAATTTTTCGTTTAGTTTTGTCGATGGACTAGAATATATTGAGAAGACCGAGATTTGTCTGTTTTGACCAACAGTGATTTCTATTCCAACCGCATTTTCTGATGTTAAAATATTGTCTACTATTATTTCTTTGGCACAGATATTTGATTTAATGCAGATAGCGGCTCCGCCACCACGTCTATCGATTCGATCCGACCGGAAGATATTGTACCCTGGGATGACAAGTTGTTTGTATGGTTTCAAAAAAGTTTCGTTTAAGCTTATTATGTCTATTTTGTAAATTTTGGAGAGGTGTGTAAGTTGAATAATTTTAGTTTCTGATTCTGTTGATTGAATGTTTAAATGGAGTATTTTTAAGGAGTTATTCATCATCGGGTTCGGCAAGATCCATTTCATGATATGAGTGTTGAAGTGAGGAGTTTGAGGCGTTGAGATTTTCGTTAGCCGAGTATTGGCGGAGATATGTATCGAAGATTTTGCCGTAAAGTGGACCAAAATGTTTTGAGATAATGTTTACCATGTGTTCTGGCTCTTCGTATAAAGACTCGTGAATAATGTTGAAGTCTCTTATAATGTCAATAATAAGCATGAGGAGTTTGGTGATTGGGATTCCTATCTGGGGAGCGTTGTTGGATGATGATTGGGCAGCAGAATGGACCCGGGTAGTTTTTTCAAATTGTTTTTTTGTTTTTTTATCTAAAAGTTCTTTTTTTCGTTTGACTTCTTCGATCATTTGTGGACATGTTTTGCTGACTGCTGTATGTTTTCCACCGCAATTAGCACATCGGTAGTTGTTTTGGTCGGTTATTTTGCAGTTTTTGTGAGAGTGGTCGCGCGCACATCTCAAACAGGTAGGTTTTTTATTATTATTGGGGCAGTTGTTCATAAAGTGACCGAATTTGAGGCAGTGGAAGCATTGATCTGGTTGGATGTCAAATTTCCATGGTGAAATCCTTACTTGAGAGTGGCCTATTTTGATTTTTTTGTCATCGATTACTTTCTTGTACGTATCGTGATCGTTGATTACAGCTTTTATTATATTTGTTGGTTCGTTAGAGCTTTTTTTCACAATTCTAATCATTCTTGTTATTTTGTAGTGTTCGAGCATGTAGTTCTTGTTGTCGTTGTCATCTACGTCGAAATCTGTAGTGACATTGTAAAGGGCGATATAATATTTAGGAGTTGAGTCGATACGGTTGACACCATGTTTAAAGGCATCTTTTGGCCACTTGTCATTTATATAAGCATTGTCACTTTCGGATTTTGTTCTTATGATTAGTTCATTTTTTTTGTTTATATAGGCGTTTAGGATGTTGGCGTTAGGTTTGCATCTTTTGATCTCTTTTTGAAGTTTGAGATATGATCTTAAATCGTTGGGGAACGATTGGTTGCAGGTGAACTTCGATATGTATGTTTTTTCAGGATGCTTGTCCTCAGCTGCAGAGTTCGAGACGTTGTTGTTTACGCTTTGTTTCATGATTGGTTGGTTGTTTGAAAAAGATTTTGAGTAGGTTTCATTATTTGACAATTGATTGGAGTAGCTTTTTTGTATTGTGTTCAAGTTGAAAGGATAGTTACCCCTGTATTGAAACTGAGGTTCCAGTGGTGGGTAACTATGATCGTATAGAAATGGTTGGAAACTCATTCCAATACGTTGGAGGGACCGTTTGAGCAAGAGGTGGAGAGATTTTTGGTAAGTAATAAATTATGTTAATCAGAATTTCAAATTTCAGAAAAATTTTCCGAAAGTTGACTGTACAAATACTCGAGTGTACAAAAGGTCTCCCTGATGAAGTTGTAGCTAATTTGGGTCTATTAAACCTGACGATCAGTGATCGCTACATTTCACGAACAGTGAGATTCACGATCAGGTTAATTGATTAATTAACTGTTCGTCACATTTGACGATCAGCATTTAATTTTCACGATCAGTAATTAATTTTCACGATCAGCAAATATTTTTCTAAATTAAACTTGCTATTTTTTAATTGAATAAAAATCTACTGAATGTACTCTTAACACATAATAATTTGAAAACTTGCAATCATCATTTTAGAAGTTGTTTGTCCATACAACAACGCAAAATTGTCCATGATCTTTGTGAGCTAAAGCACGAGACCAAAGGGACTCGCTATAGGATATTAACAATTTCGAATGAGAATATTGCATTCGACTGTGATTCACTTAGTGTTGAACTTGCAAATATACGCTTGGAGAGTGAAACAAGAGACAATCATGTTGATGAAATCGTTAATATTCCAATTAAACGATCAAGAGGAAGGCCGAAAAAAAATCAATCTTAAACTAAATTTTTTTATTTATTAATTGATAATTTTCTTAAACTAATTTTTTTCACGGACAGGTGAATATCTTGACGAACAGGTAAATTAATTACTGATCGTGAATCTCACTGCTCGTGAAATGTAGCGATCACTGATCGTCAGGTTTAATAGACCCGCTAATTTACCTACATACACCACATCACGTCACTTATGTAACCGAGCTAAAGTGGACAAATACGAAGACTGTAATATACCGGGAGATTTGAACTTCGAAGTAAACGATTGTTGAAATCTAGTTACTCCAATGATTCATTTACTTAACCAATCAATGAATCATAAAAACGAGTCTTTCAATGACATGTACATTTGGTTGTCTTGTGACACTATTCCTGTTAAACCATTTTCAAAGCTACGAGAAGAGCTAATGAATAATTCGAATTCTCGATTTTGTTTTTGTGACGAAAATCAATGGCTACAAAGAGGTAATGGATCGAGAATGGTTAAACATCATCAATGGATAATAGCTACAAAAATACGAACAAAATACGAAATTTTCTTATAAAATTTATTCACAATTTATTCTAACATGATACAAAACAAAATGACGAAAACTTAAATTTAAACATTTGAAAGTCTTAAAATATCCAAAATGGTTTGTTGTTTGAGTTTTTGAAGCTCTTCAATTTCAACCTTTTTAAAAAGATCTTTAATTTTAAAGATTTTTTCATTAAGAACATTTTGACTTTCTCTGATTATTTATTGAGATAATAAAATCTTGCAAAAATAAAATTTATCATCGTTTTTGTAGCTCATTAAATTGGCACTAATTGGTAACGCTCTTCACCCGTCACCATTTAGAGATTATAGTGGTTCTTCGGTTATATCCCCCCATCTGTCCCAAGTAAATTTGGGGATATTATTAAAATGGGATAAAGATAAATCACGAACAAAAATACGAAATTTTCTTATAAAATTTTTTCACAATTTATTCTAACATGATACAAAACAAAATAACGAAAACATAAGTTTAAACTTAATTAAATTGCGGCTTATTAAATTTAAACATTTGAAAGTCTTAAAATATCCAAAATGGTTTGTTGTTTGAGTTTTTGAAGCTCTTCAATTTCAACCTTTTTAAAAAGATCTTTAATAAAACGCAAGTCTTCGGCTATGATAATCCTAAATTGCTGCAAATAACATTTTGTATTCTTCGTCGTCTAAATTAATAAAGATGTCTCTTTTTAATGATTTTACTAACCGCAGATCGGTCTACATTAAACTGAGCGACCATTTCTGAGTTTTTTTTTTGACTTTTCGATAGTAATCAATTTTTTGTTGAATTCTAAATAATTGTTCTTTTGTTTCGGTCTAAGGACGCTGTCATTTTTTTTTCTATTGTTTTTTTCTGTTGGGGTTAAAAGTGTAAGTTTTTTATATTAAGTAAATGCAATTTGAAAGACAAAAAATATGGGTTATATCTAAAATATGAGATACAGGAAGGGGATATAACTTATCATTATTTTAATATAAAACAATGCATGGAAATCCGTTCTAACTCAAATCGGAGATACAGTACTTTCCGGTTATAAGAAACTCCAATTTGCATGAAAAATAATTTATTATATCCGAAGATTTCTTATAAACAAAATTAAGTTTTCCTGCATAATTTTTACTCACATTATCTTAAGTTAGCAAGTGAGGTGATAATTGATTAAGAAACCGAAGGAATAATCCATTTAGAGAAAGCAGGCGAATATTTATTATATCTATTATATTTGTCCAGTAAAAAACATTTTTACAATGATGTAAACACTTTTTTTCTAGAAACAAAAGTAAAGCGAAACAAGATTTTGTTTAAAAAATGTCGTGTATACGTAACGGCTGAAAGATAAATTAACATTTTTTAATCCTTTTTTGATAATATAACTGCTTATCGCTAAATAGTTTTAGACCCGCCTCATATTTTTTTTCATAAAAAGTTTAAATTTTTTATAAACAAGTTAAATTTAATGGTCTTACTCTAATTTTACCTAAAAAAAAATTTATTATATACGAATTTTCGCTATACATGAATTTGTTATAAACAGTAAAAAATACATGGAAGGGGTCGGAAATGTTTTTGTTCTGACGAAAACGTTTATTATATCCGAAAATTTCTTAAAACCGTGTTTCTTATAACCGGAAAGTACTGTATATCCAAATTGGGATATAAGTGGTGTGGGATATAACCGAAGACTGACTGTACATTGATTTTTGAACAATCATCATGAACATAAGTGTAATTTCCGTTTGGAAAATCAAGATAAATAAGGCTTTGAAATTAAGTTTGTTGTCCTACATGACACCGATTAGCTTAAACTTATTGACAACTTTAATTTCGTTGAACTTTGATTCATGAAGGAAGTTTTTTCTTCTACTTTACAATATACATTCTTGATATAACGCAAATCTTTATCAGTAACAGTACTGCATTAACCTAAAAATCTATAAAAAGTAACAAACGCTTCGTACCCCATCTGAGTAGTTACGAATTCTAGCTCTTTTTCATCATCTTCTTCTTCATTGGGGATATGTTTTGGTGACATAAGTAATCTAAATATACATGAGTTTGAATACTTTTCCATCGGTTCTGAATAATCTTGGTGACACAAGTCTTTTGCTGACAATAATATGTAGGATCATATGTTCAAATATATCTAAAAGTATTTGAACATATGATCAAAGCCTGAATGAACTTCCGTAAGTTAGACCGGATTTTTTTTCGATACTTTCGGGTTCGGAGATTGCGAATTTAAAGTCTAAAATTACATTTTTCTTAAAAAAAATTTTATTTAAAAAAAGAGAAACTAAAATTTGACTAATCTAAAGCCTCTAAATACTTGAAAAAAATATCCAAAAATGACTTGTTAACTTTGTATTCATGAATATTCTCGTTAATTATTTCGTTCAATTTTTCCAAATTTAAATTTTGTCTTTGATGCTTGAGTTCTTGGCTTATTTTTGTACAAAACTCAAATGGAATCATACGATTTAACATTAAATTATTCAAAGTAAATTCCAACAATTCAATTATAACTCCAACAAACGATTTTTCTTCTTTCTCAAGTTTACAAACAAGGTTTTGGTCAAAATCATTCGTTAATTTTCTTCGTATAAATTCAACTCGTACAAGTATAATCTCACAACGAGCACTTGAATATTTAAAACGATTTAATTTTTCACTTAATTTGTTAATTCTTGTTTCTATTTTCGTAATTAACTCAAAATCTTGTTTCATTTTGTCATAAGAATCAATTTGTCTTTGAATTGTATCGAATTGATCCATTCGTTTAGCACTCAAACATTTTAACATCGATTCTAAATTATCCTCATGCTCTTCACAATCTTTCATTTTACTAAACCAATTTTTTAAACTTTCACATTTATCTTCTAAATCCGAGATTGCTTTTTGAACCTCTTGACTCTGAACCAATTTTACATTTCCTTCGATTAAGGTTAATAAAACATCCCCTGGTAGACATTTTGATTTGACCTGATTGAGTTTAACAAGTTGCTCATTGTTTTCAAAGTCAAAAAAATTTGCTTTTAAATCAACCAGTCCGTTTAGATCAATCGAAAGAATAAACTCGATCTTCCGAACATCGTTTAATGGGTCAAACACATGTTCGTATATTTCAGCATTATCTTCCAATAAACTGAAACCAATTAAGGCCAAATCCTCGGTTTTAATCGAAATATGTGAGTCTCTGGGTAGACTCGAGTATTTATTAACACTGAGGGTGCATACCTCTTGATGATCGATGTAAATTTTAAGCTTATAATCGTGATTGGTCACGCTTGGTAATGAAACCCATTGTTCGATTTAAGTCTCTTATTTGACAAAAAAGCCGATTGAATTATTGAACCAAGTGCATTCGACTCACTTGCGTTTAAACAAAAATTTAACTTTTTACCAAAATAATCAGAAAATGTTTCCCGTAACTTTGATATCCTTGAACATCCACCTGTAAAAAACACCTCGTTTATCTCACCTTTGTAAAGATCTAGATATTCCAATAAGCCAATTACGTTGCGTAGACACTCATTATAAATATCTTGATTTATCAAGTCGAATATTTCTTTGGTGAACAAGAACTCTAAATCTTCTCCATCGGGCATGATTGAATCGAGAAATATTTCGACCTGTTCTCGATCTGACAACATAATTTTAGCCTTTTCACACTCCATCATGAGAGCTTGGAATAACTTTTCGTTTTTTTTAGCGTCAATATCTAACGCTTTGATAACATAATCGGCCATTTTGAAATCAATGACCCGTCCACCTAGACCTGTATAACTGTTCGAGGCTTTGATGCGAATTGACCCGTTTTTGATGTCACAGACACAAATGTTTAGAAAATAAGCTCCCAAGTCAAAAATTAAAACATTGTCTGTATTTTCAAGTTTGTTCTCATGAGCGATTGTGATTGCTGTTGAAGTCGTGTCGTTGATTAAACGTATAGTCTCGAGACCTACGATTTTGCCCGAGTCGATTATTGTTTGACGCTCTGAGTCACTAAAACCATTCGGACATGTTATAACTGCTTGTCGAATTTTTTGGCTAAATTGTTTCTCAGCGAGTTCTTTTATTTTACCGAGAAACAACGCGGTTATTTGTTCGGGTTCGTATAAATTCTTGTCCATTTCAACTCTGATACGATCGTTTAGAACAACTTTGAACGGCCAACGTTTCGAGTCAGCCCGAAAATCAAAATTTTTAAGCAACAAAATTTTCGAATCAAACAAAGTTTTTTTGAATTTTGTTCGAAGATTATTTTTTGAGAACCCACCGTACTGATAGTCCTCTTTAATTGTCACAAAATTTATCAATTCACGACCGTCTGGTGTTTCGACAATCGAATATTTGGAATCATAAAAACCAGCACATGTTTTACTGGTACCTAGGTCTATCCCCAACATGAATTTTTTTTTATTTAAAAAAAAACAGTTTCTTTTTGTTAAAATTTTTAAACATAATTTTTAAAAAAAAAATTTCATTTTTAAAATTTTGTAAAAAAAAAACATAATGACGGTTATTGGGATCGATCTGGGCACGACTTTTAGTTGTATCGCTCATTTTGACAAGAATCAAAATCTAGAAATAATAGAGAACAAGTTCACAGGTTCAAGATTAACACCGAGTGTTTGTACATTTACAGACAGTGACTTGAGAATCGGTCGTCCAAGTCGTGCATCAGAAAATTCAGTATACGAGATCAAACGGATCCTTGGACAAGACTTTAATGATCCTCATGTTCAAAAAGATATCAAAAACTGGTCTTTTCAAGTCGTTTCGAACAATCAAAATAAACCATTGATCAAAGTAAATTACAAAAATGAAGAACGATCTTTTTACCCTGAGCAAATATCAGCAATGGTTTTAAGAGAGTTAAAAAAAGTTGCTTCGTTACACTTGAATCAAGACATCAAGAAAGCAGTGATCTCAGTCCCGGCTTATTTTAGTGATTCCCAAAGACAAGCGACCAAAGACGCTGCTAAAATAGCCGGTCTTGAAGTTTTAAAGATTTTAAACGAGCCAACTGCAGCAGCTCTAGCGTACGG
Organism: Brachionus rubens; assembly: GCA_022207745.1. Classification (NCBI taxonomy): domain Eukaryota; kingdom Metazoa; phylum Rotifera; class Eurotatoria; order Ploima; family Brachionidae; genus Brachionus; species Brachionus rubens. The sequence continues at coordinate 6,545,258 of JAJVHD010000001.1, read as the reverse complement.
GTATCACAAAAAACTGGATCAAGACTCAAAAGTTTTAGTGTTCGATTTAGGCGGTGGTACGTTTGATGTGAGTATAATGCACATAAACAAAGGGGTGTTTAGAGTGTTGGCAATTGATGGTGATGTACATTTAGGTGGAAGTGATTTTGATAATCGTTTGGTCAAACATTGTTCTGAAATAATTAAAAATAAGCATAACGTTGATGTAACAAAAAATAAACGTGCAATGTTAAGACTTAAAACAAAGTGTGAACAAATTAAACGAGAATTGTCTCAAGTGTCAAAGACTGTTATTGAAATAGACTCGTTTGTCAATGGTAACGATTTTGAAGAGAATATTTTTCGCAAGACTTTTGAACATATTAATCAAGATTTGTTTGATAAAACAATTCGAATTGTTGAATCGGCTTTGAAGAGTGCTAATTTGAATAAGAGTGATATTGACGATGTGGTGCTAGTTGGCGGGAGTAGTCGAATTCCAAAGATTCGAGTCATGTTAGAAGAATTTTTCGAGGGTAAGCAATTGAAACAAGACATAAATCCAGACGAAGTAGTCGCGTATGGTGCAGCTATACAAGCGGCTTTATTGAGTGGCGAAGAGAATATGGGAATCGAACAAATAGTCGATGTAATACCCAAATCATTAGGATTAAGACATGGTCTAGAGGATCGAATAAAGTATTATTTTGCAAAAAATTCAAGTATACCAGCGCGTCAAACTCATTCTTGGACGACGTGTTACGATTTTCAAAAAGGTGCATATTTTAAGATATACGAAGGCGAGGGTCAATACGCTTATGAAAATAATCTTTTGGGAAAATTTTTACTTGAAAATATTAAAATTGGAGTCGCTGGTGTACCAAGTTTAAAATGTACTTTTGATATCGATTCGGATGGAATCCTCCATGTGTCAGCTGTGGATGCGGACACTCTATCAAAAGGCGATATTGTTATTAAAGTCTTTAACAATCGATTAACCAATAATGAAATAATTGAAATGTCGAGTCAAATTGACACTTTTTTTGTTATAAATGAATAATTTTTAAAAATAAAAATTTACTTAAGAATTTTCTGGGCGTTTTTTTTTAATTTTAAAGGCGAATCAAGGTGCACAAGTTTGTTAAGAGTTACATAATGAGCCGACTATCTTGTGGACAAATAAATTTAAAAGGGATCCTATTTAAGGAATAATGAATGGGATGTAAGGGGTCTTGTCCTAAACCCTTATCACAGCTCGTACAAAGCTGTGAAAATTGCTGAAGAACCGACAGTAGTGATTCAGGTAATATTGTGCTCTTTGCAAAGGCTTACCCGTAACCCCTTTAATAATTCTGGTGAAAGCCGTCTTCATTCGATCGGTCAACTCTTTTGAACGGTACACAAATTCTTCCAGTCAAAAGCATCCCAAAAATTAATCAGATGTAGTTTATGCGATGGACACCGAAGCAACCAACGATGTTGTCATACATATGTCCTCAAGTATACGGTGTAAAAAGGCGCCTATTACCGACTATTTCAAAGTTATCCATTTGAAATAGTCGGTATGGGCATTGTTGGACCGATTAAGTGAACAAGAAGAGGATTTCGTTACATTCTAGTGATTGTTGATTATTTTACAAATTGGGTTGAAGCGTGTGCACTTAAAACACTCAAGGCTTCAGAGGTAGTCGAAAAATTTTATAAGTTAATTATCACTCGTCAAGTTTTACCAAAAATAAACCCAATTCTGACCCCGAAGAAGTTGTTAGATCGACAGTAGCATGAATTTAGGCGCAGTGAAAAGTTAAGACACCTTCTTAAAATCAAAAATGGGTCGGAAAGAAGTCTGGTCCTTTGGGACGCAATGATATGATTAAGAACAAGCATTACGACAGCTTTATGATGAAATGCGTTTTCCACCTCAGCGAAAGGAGTTTTTTCCGGCAATACTTCTGCGCTAAAAAAATCTTAACCCCATCTTTTCACTTATAGTAAAAGTTCTTAGGAAGGGGGAAGACTTTAGCTAACTCCCGGATAGTGTTTTACGGTTTGAAAAACATATTGCTTGGAACCTCGAAATTGTCCGACCCGAGCTGAAAAGGACTAGACTCCTCGGAGGATGTTGGCCGATCGGAATACATCGACCAGCTAGAGTACCAATATCTTCCTCTACAATATCCCTAGATGGAGTCGGAGAAGACAGTTACTCAGACACCGTAAGTGACAAAGATCTAGGGAGAGATTCGTCATCTCTACGATAAACGATCTCGCTAGGAGGCGATGTAGAAGGTGACTCAACTACCAAGCCAGCATCCGAAGAGTAAATTGACAAGATCATCAACTTGGATGACCCAATCTAATATAGCCCTTATAAGGGATCTGACAAGTCTCGTGAGGAATAAACCTTCGAGAATCTATTGGATCCCGTTTAAATAAGACCCACGGATTGAAAAAAGCTTCAACAACCCTTTTGAAATACGGATAACAGAAAGGAAAAGTACTCTCTATGAAATTGATCAACAACATGTGTTTCCATTCATTAAAACTAAAATGTTTAAAAAAAACACATCCGACAAAACCAATTTTGGTGATTTTACATAGAAACTAATGATTTTCTAGAAGCACTTCTATCAAAGATCAGCATCCTATGTGTTATAAATTATTTTTTTTCAGAGATGAAAATTAGTGACGGATTTACAGGTTTTCATAGATGAAGAACACAAATATAAAGTCGGATTTTTGAAATTCTCATGACCTCTTTTGTTTGTTGACCCTGAAAACCACTAAAAATCATTTATTTTTACCAAAAAATCAAGGATACCTTGGTTGAATGCACCAAAATCTTTTTAAGCTAAAATTTAGCTCCTAAGACTAGTCGAAGGCCTAGAAAAACCAAAATCACCTTTAAACAAAAATTTATTTTATCACCAATAAAAAATAATACTTCTAGATTCATTCATTTTAGATTGACTTTGAACCAAAAATATTTAAAAAAATAACTTCTGAAAGCTATTTGGTGTGATGGCCGGGAAAGATCGTTTAAATAACTCGAAAAAAGTAATTTGACATATTTATTGTCGAATAATTCTAAACAACAATATGAATAGAGCAAAAAAAAAACTTATTTTTTTGCTTGTGGAAAATAAATTCCAATTGCAAACTCAAGGTTCTAATTAAAAATAAATTCAACATAAAATTTTCTTCTATAACAAAACTTTTTTTTCATTAATTAAGATGATTTTTTTATTCTAAATATGAATTTAAATTCTCAAAAGGACTTTTTTCAGTAGGGCCTCTAACATACAGACTTTTTTTTAACAAATAAATGCATTTTTTTAAGCGCTTTCGGATCAAGCATAAACTATTGCTGGTCTTAAGTTTGGCTATTTATTGTTTCACCTCACAAATTAGACTCATAATTAAAAATGACAACAACAATTGGATTCAAACGAAAAAACTTCGAATCAACTTTTTGTTCATGTGTAGAGACAAATTTTATAATGAAGAATTTTGGACTCAATACTTCGAAGGAGCTAATCGTCAGTATGGCTCAGACTCATACTCAGTCTACCTTCATGCGACTTATTATCAATTCAAAATTAAAAGTTTTTCATTAAAAACATTCACAATAAAGACTGTTGAAACTGTAGAAAGTAGTTGGTGTGGAAATCTAGTTACCCCAATGATTCATTTACTTAACCAATCAATGAATCATAAAAACGAGTCTTTCAATGACATGTACATTTGGTTGTCTTGTGACACTATTCCTGTTAAACCATTTTCAAAGCTACGAGAAGAGCTAATGAATAATTCGAATTCTCGTTTTTGTATTTGTGACGAAAATCAATGGTTACAAAGAGGTAATGGATCGAGAATGGTTAAACATCATCAATGGATAATAGCTAATCAAACTGATGCAAACAAAATGCTCAACTCTTACAATTTTACCAAAATGAAACAAGACTATTTAAAATTGTATCCGATTTTAAAATGTTATGACGAATTTTGGCCTTATTATGCAATCTATGGTCTTTATAATCAAACAGAAAATCAAACCTACCATCCAGGAGATTACTTTCTTAAGACTAAAATTCAAAAAGATTGTTTTACATATGTCTTTTGGGGTGATAAAATAACACAAAATGATCCATTTTATATAGATCCAAACATAATTAGAAATGTAACAATTTGGAATAAGTATATTCAAGTATCAACTTTAGAATTTTGGAAGGTGATCAAAGACCGTAGTTTTTTATTTGCTAGAAAAATAGATGAGTCAAAAGCTAATGTAAAAATGACAAATAATGTGAGCAACATTTTGTCTATATCCGATTATTTGTTGACCTAATGCATCAAACAAAATTAAAATTATTTTTTCGTTTTTTTTATTAAATTAATATTTTCATTTAAACCACCAATGTTATCATTATTCAAATTAGTAATATCAGTATTTAAAGAATCAATAACAATTTCTTGACTATTATTTGTTTCATTACTTGTCCGTGTTGAAAAACACAAATTATCTTTATCAAATTTAATCAACATCTTTCCCAAGTCGCCATCGTATCGATTCTTACAAACCTCTATAAACTTTATCCATGTGTTCTTTTTTTCTTTAATCACCTTATGTTCTTGGAGAATTAGAATATTGTCTGCTTCTTGTGTAGCTTTTGCACTTCCGAATATTGATGATATTTTTAAAAGTTCATCACTGTCTTCCTTTTTCGGGTGAATTACGATCGTTACGTGACAATTAAAGTTAGTTGCAAATCGACGAAATGAGGCTATGATCATGTCTTGTTGAGCGAAACGGTCAAGTGAATTCGGAAATTGTGTTCCAATCATAAATTGTAAGTTATCGATTATAATGTGTTTAATATCGTGTAGAACGACTGCGTTTGACATTGTTTTTAACACGTTCTCTAAAGTCTCTTGACCGTGGAAGCTCATGAATTTGAGTGGGAGTTTTGAGTATTGTGTCGAAATGAAATCAAAAAGTTCAACGTTTTTGTAAAGATTGAGACCCGAGTATTGAGACATCATCATCTTGGCTAATCGATGATTTTGAATTTCAAAGCTACCCCATAAAGTTTTTACGCCTTGTATACATAAGTCGAGAGAATACTCGCTTAGGAATGTTGTTTTACCACTTCCAGTCGGCCCGGTGAAGATAGTCAACTCGCCTGCTCGATGACCTTTCACTATTTCGTTCAACAAAGGAAATCTTTTCCACTTGAAAAACAGAAAATAAAGTATGGAGTTAAAGTTTTAGACGGTAATGACTATTACTTGAGTTCCACAGTACTTTTTCGAATGAACAACTTCGGCATAAACGTTCTCTTTCAAGTCTTTGTATTCAACAATCGATTGATTTTTTAATGTAAATTTTTCTTTTGAAACTATTTTGCTGAGATTTTCTTTCATTATTAACGATTCGTACGGTGATCGTGCGTAACTTTTAAATGAAAAAAAATCAACTTTAGTTTGCAACCTAGCTTACAAATTCTTCTAAAATGGATAATACGCTTGGTTTGTGGTTCCAAGCTAAGTCTAAATAGTTGTTGAGTTCGCAGTCTTAGACTCGGATGAGTGACACTGTTTATGATGAACGTCCCACAGTAGCTAGAGTCTTAACCTACCGTTTGCCGGTCCCAAGTCCGGATGAAAAAATGTGAGGGAGACTGTTACCATCAAAATTTAAAAAAGAATCAGTCCTAGTTTACAAATTTAAGTATCCTCCTCTTGGAGGATAACGCTTGGTTTGTGGTTCCAAGCCTAGTCTAAATAGTTAGACTCGGATGAGTGACACTGTTTATGATGAACGTCCCGCAGTAGCTAGTAAGTCTTAACCATCTTAACCATAGCCGGTCTCAAGTCCGGATGAGAAAATGGGAGAGAGACCTTACAAAAATTTGGGAATATATTTTTAAAAATTTCATACTTGATTAGATTGCATCGATTTTGATTTAACTTTTGAGCCAAATTAAACGATAACTTTGTATCTTTTTGCCAAATTATGATGGTATCGAATTTTTCTAATAGAACAAGAACCTTAGTCAAAAAGAATAATACTCTTTAAAAAAAATGATTAACTCTTCGAATCACCTTACTTTATTTGTCACCGCATCCAATGAGTTGATAACAATACACGGCTTTTTTAACTCTTGTTTCAATGCTAATAAATTTAAAACATCATCGGTTATGTACAGCTCATTTGAGGTTTGATTAATGTTATTCAACCCGTATATTTGATCCTTTTTTAACGTTTCACTGCGGTCATTAGAGTTTAACAAAATAATATCAATGATCTCGGATTTTTCATCAAAAATAGGAGCCATGATATTTTGTTCTTGGATTCGTATGTCGTTTATTTCAAACAAATTTTTAGAAATTTCGTCTGAGAGTCCAGAGTTACGTATGAGAATTCGAAATTGAGATTCATTTAGATCTCGTATTTGTTTCGCTTCTTGCCATGATTTCATAAACTTGATCGATTTCGACCGTTTCTCTTTCGGTTTGACACATTCTTCGTCTGAACATAAACTTGTTTCACTAAGTTTTTCACATAAATTTTTGAAATCTGTCCAATCACCGGTCCGATCACATTTCAAGCAAGTAAAGTCCCCTGTTTTTAAGTTTACAAAAATTTGAGAATTCGACTTTTCGCATAAAGACAGCACACTCAAGTTGTTCCATCCTTGATTGTAATCGATAAGTTTAGAATTTAAAAATTTTGACTTTTCGTCTAAATTTTTAAGATGTAATCTCGGTATTGGATTAATCTCTTGCTCGTCTGTGTTTATATAATTTTTAGCCAAATTGATCAATTGAGTTTTATTCGAAGTCAATAATGTGTTGTTTAATTTTGATTGTAATAGAAATGTTTTTTGCAAAATTTGACTCATTTTTATTTTTTTTGATTTTCAAAAAAAATCAAAAAGTGTACAAAAGGGAGATCTTTTATGTGCACTGCTTTGAAACAAGACTTGTTTTTTTTTGTTTGAAAAGCTTTAAAACGTCTCTCTCCCATTTTCTCATCCGGACTTGAGACCGGCTATGGTATGGTTAAGACTCTAGCTACTGTGGGACGTTCATCATAAACAGTGTCACTCATCCGAGTTTAAGACTGCGAACTCGACAACTATTTAGACTTAGCTTGGAACCACAAACCAAGCGTTATCCTCCAAGAGGAGGATACTTAACTTTGTAAGCTAGTGTTTTCATTCATTTTTTTATAAGATTTAAATTGATCATGTGGGTTGTTTAATTGAAACACATTGTTTTCAAATAGATTTTTAAAATTTCATATTTCCGTCTCTTGAGAAAAACAAAAAAGAAAATTCATAATTAAAAAAAAAGTTCTGTTTAACCTTACTTTTAAAAAAAAACACAAAATTGAAATATTTATGCTTTCATTCAAACTTCAAAGTCTAAGGTGTCCTAATTTTGATCTTATCTAACCCAACAATATTAATTTAGACATCACATTTTTTTTTAACCCAAACTTTTTTTTTGATAAATTTTTTATTTTATTAAAATGATTGCTCGTGATGGTGATCAAGACGACGAGGTCTTTAACATTGATGAAACAAAGCCTAATAAATCAATACTCAAAAATAACGATTTATTTAACATAATTTTTTTACTTTTTTTATACGTAATCCTAGGTAATTGAATTAAAATTTTTTTTTTTTACACTTTGAAAAATCTCTTCTAAAGCTATTCCATTTGGTGTTGCATTGAGTATTCCATTGATTTTAAGCTCACGTAAAGTCTCTTACTCGGATCAAGGTACATACAGTTTTGTGTCTTTATCGTTTTCAATTAAACTCTTATGGGCTCCTTTATTGGACGCTTTTTCCATAAAACGAATCGGACGACGTAAAACATGGATTGTAACATGTCAATTCTTAATGGGGGTTTTGATGGTCTCATTAGCAAGCTTTGTTAATACTTTAATCGACTCGCAAAGTGAACACAAAAAAACTGATATTTACTATTTGACCCTAATATTCGGTGCCATTGTTTTTTTGAGTGCTACACAAGATACCGCTTTGGACGCTTGGTCACTCGATCTCTTAATGGAGTAAGTTGTTCGTTCATGTGATACCGAATCTCTAATTTTTCATTGTTTTTTAGAAAAAACGCTCCATTTCAAGCACTGTGTAATTCAATTGGAATGGGTATAGGTCAATTTGTAGGCAATGCCGGATTTTTAATATTCGAATCCGTAAATTTTAGTAACAATTATATCCGACCATTTTTCAAACTTGAACCTCAAAAACATGGGTTAGTCACAATCGAAAGTAATACCTTAAAAATTTAATCTAACCCCAAGTCTTCATAGTTTTTTTTCCTTTAGAATTTTTCTATGTATTCGGAAGTGTGTCAATAATTACCTCGATTTTCGTCCTTTTGTTCAAAAACGAGTACAATTTAAAAAAAATTAAAATCGAATCCGAACGTTTAATCGTTCAAAAACATGAACAAGAGTCAAAAAATCGATCTTTATTCGAAACGTATAAAATCATATGGAACATACTAACGATTAAATCGATTCGTATTTTAATTATTTTGGTTGTTACATCGCGAATTGCGTTTTCTTCCGAGGGCGTCATTCGACTCAAATTAATCGAAGAAGGTTTCGCAAGAGAAAAGTTAAGTCTTTTAGGAATCGTGATCTCTCCAATTCTAACCGTGATACCGATTGTCCTATCAAAAACGTTAAAAGGGTCAAACCCATTGGGATATTTTCGTATATTCTTGGGACTAAGGATAATATCAATGCTTATTTTTTGTGTTTTTCTCAATTTTGTTTCGTTCTTTCGAGACGATGAAAAAAATTTTTCATTTTCGTTTTACATTTTGTTGTTTAGTTTAAGTTTAGTGAATGGATTTTTATCATTCGGGGGTTACTTGACCCTTGGCGGGTTCAATGCAAAAATAAGCGATCGTGGAATTGGAGGTACCTACATGACATTTTTAGCGTTCTGGCCCAATCTTGGATCGAATCTATCTCGGACAATTGTACTTTTTTTAATTGACTTATTCACATTTAAAACGTGTCATTTTGATACGAGTCACAATTTGACTGTATCAAACAATTTTACAAATACATCTTCATTTTCGTGTTCGAAACAAGTTAAATTGAAAGAGTGCAAACAATTGAATGGCGTGTGTACAACATTGTTTGATCCATTTTACATAATCACTGGGATATTGTTACTATTTGGCGTTGGTTGGTTTATTATTTCGAAACGGTATATAAAACGAATTCAATATTTGCCTAAATCAGATTGGGCTATAGTTGTTAATAAATAATTTTGTTAATAATTTTTTAAGTTTTTTTTTTCTAAAAGTGATGATTAATGACATCCATTGGGCTGATGAATGCTTTTTTTGACTCGTTTAGGAAATTCAAAACTTAAGTGCTATCTTAATTTGTCATTTTTGACATCGGAACCGTAATCTACGACCCCGAAAACCCCAAAAAATCAATTTTTTTATGCGGGTCAAAAAATCAAAATTTTTACCCCTATCCTTCCGCTTTTTGCAGCCTAATGATAAGGTGCTTAATTTTAACATTTAAGAACTCATGATTAGTAAAAGATATTTTTGATATGGATGTACCACCTGAGAGCTAAAAAGCTCCCATTGACGCTGGTACCCAAATCGGCCTAAGAAAAAATTTTCCGGAAGTCACCCTTGGTTAAAAACGGTAAAAAAAAGCATTTTTTTATTCTAATTGTATGTAGTCTTTTTTCACCTTTAAATTCTTCGTGTACTTGAGTTTATGGAACTAAGCAACTGACTAGTAACATTATATTACTAGTACGAAAGGACCCTTTACCAAGTAAGCAATTCGGCTGCATAAGTACCCTCTAAAACTTGGGTGACTCTATATCAACAAACTGTTACAATAAATTATTTTATTGACACAATATTTTTTTCAATATTTTAAACATTATCATTTGTATGGGGTACAGTCCAGTAAACCAACTTGTCACCTGATATTTGTCGTTGGAGAATGTAAGACCATTATTTTACCATGTACTATCAAATTCTATCAGTTGAATTCATTTGATATCAGATAATATCATTAAGGGAATTAGATACATTTTGAATTGTCATCCAAGTCACTAATGAAGACTGATATTAGATGACATCATCAGCTTATAGTAAGCTATTCCTATTCTAAGTACAGTCACGGAAATTACTTTGTCACATGTTAAAATATATCAGTGTACAATAGTGTTGCAATAAAAAAATTTATTAACAGTATTAGGATATGAGTAAGAAAAATTATACCACTATCCCTATATAAGAAAATTACAGAGAAGCCGAAATTTTGGACCCCCACCCATCTGGATTTAAACAATTGCTTTTAATAAAATTCTCATGGAAGTCTTGAGGGGTGGGTCTAAGATTTCATCAAAGTCAAAATCAATTTTCAAAAAAAATTTTTGATTTCAATTAAAGACTTATAGTTTATCTTTGAGGGTGGGGTACCCCCAAAAAATATTCTTGCCCTTCCCTAAAAAAATTGGCTTTCCTTGGTTTTCTTTTTTCTTTCCTTGGTTATTTGGCTTTCCTTGGTTATTTGAGGTCGAAAATCACATATTAAGATACTGCTGCAGCTTTGACCGGCGTGAACCTTACATACCCAAACTTCGTAAAAGCACGTAGGCGCGTAAATCTTTCAGCTTACATTAGGTTTTTACTAGTGTTGGGATTGATTTAATTTTTATTTCAGTTGCATAAATGCAAATTGTAGTTTTTTTAGTCTGCTTCAAAATGATACCATGGTTGCCTTGATAGGATCATTCCCAAAGGAATAGTCGAAAAATTGAGGGGGAGCGGGGTATATGACGCGAAAAAAATTGAAATCAAAAATTTTTTTTTGAACTTTGATGAAATCTTAGACTTCCATGAGAATTTTTTTAAAAAAAATAAAAGCCCAGATGACCCAGATGGGTGTGGATCGAAAATTTCAGCTCCTCGGTAATTTTCTTACTCATACACCCTGAAAATCCGGATAAAATAGAGATAAGTCTTTAAGTTAATAAAATTTTTTATTATTAAAAAAAAAGAAATAATCGAAATAAACAAGAAATGGAAACACAAGAAAGAAAAAAAAAAAGATTTTTTTAAATTAAAAAAAAAAAATTTATATTCAAAAATTTTTACGAAATTATATTTTTAGACTCTATAATATTCAAGATCAATTTGATACAAATCTTTTATAATTGTTCTCATTTCTTTGACTATTTCTTTAAAACTCGGTCTCATTGTTTTTGACGCATGCCAACACTTTTGCATCAAGTTATAGATCTCGTAAGGGCACTGGACCGGTTTATGTAAACGATCACCATTCTCTAATTTGACCAAAAGACATCCGATATCGACACCTTGGTACGGTCGACCGCCAAAACTAGTCGCTTCCCAACACGTCACTCCATACGACCATACATCCGATTTTTCATCGAATTTTCCAGTGTGAATCGCATCTGGCGGGTACCATTTCAACGGCCATTTACCTTGTGAATGTGTCTCATAGTACTTGTTCTCATTCATTCGTCTCGACATGCCAAAATCACTTACCTTAGCCAAGTCTTCACTCACTAACAACACATTTCTTGCCGCTAGATCTCTATGAACTAAATTTTTTGATGATAAATACTGCATGGCACATGCAACTTGATAACACAACTTTACTATCTTAACAATACTCATTTCTTTATGTGTCCTCAAGTATTTATGCAATGGTCCATGTTTAGCTAATTCTAAAACAATCATTAAACCTCCGTTCTTGGCAAAACACATTCCTATAAATTTAACAACATACGGATTGTTTAGACTTCTCATCAACTCGGCTTCTTTACTTATCTCTTCTTTACTCTCATCAGTCTCGTAATTCAACTGTTTTATAGCCACAGGTGTCTCTGTATGAGACGACTTTAATGCACCACGGAACACACTACCGAAACAACCGGATCCTAATTTATCATAAAAAACTAAATCACGTTGATCAATTGTATTACTTGGAAGGGAATCGTAATCATAATTTTCTTCATCTTTAAAAAAATTTCGTTTCTCTTCTGGCACATTATCTAAATTAGTTACATTATTAGGATTATTAGGTTCATCGTCAACGTAAGTAACACCATTACTACCACTGTTTCGTGTCTCACCAGGCGAGTTCATAACCATACCATAAGTACGAAACGAATTGTAAATATTATCAGTACTATTTAACTCTTTGTTTCTCACAAGACTTGGACTAACCCGTATTTGAGGTATCAATGGTTTAGTCAAAGCACATGCCAAACCATCCGAACATCGATGATAATAATCAACTAGTTGCGTAATTGACTCAAACTCTGGACCACCTTCGATATAATATTTGTCATTTAAACATTTAATCTGATAGTGTTTGATCTCGTTTTTAAAGCAAAGACTTATTTTGTACTCGTCTATGACATGGTCTGGATCGATTTTAGACTTTGTTGAACGAACCAAAAATTTACCATCCTCAAGTCCGGATTTTGATAACAAATTATTACTTGCTTTACGATCCATGTTCGAATGGAACCATTTTTGTGTAACATGTAAACTCTTCAACACTATACGTTCGTATTTATAACGATATCGTTTACGTGCGTTGTTCAATTCGGATCTAAATTGTTGCTCTGATAATTGTAAATGATTTTTTTGTTTGTATTTTAACATTTGACGGTTTATCTCGTCCTCGACCAAGTTGTAAAACTCGGCGTCAACGATGAATAAATAATTGATCGCTTGGACCCCAGGTGGTCGATTACACGGGATATTGGGTTTAGTAATGAGGCCATCAAGTTCAAGTTTGTGATACTCGATTAACTCGACGGGTCCGATGAATTTTCTCCCCTTGTCTATCTTTACCATCCCATCCTCTTGTCTCTCTATCTTGTAATGGTTAACTTTACCTTCAAAACATATTGATAACGTGTACGATCCGGCTTCGAATAATTGTTCACGTAATAAATAAAGTCCGTTCAAACATCCTTTTTCTTCTAGTATCTTGTTTGCCTCTTCACGGTGTAATCTACCGTAATAGTACGGTACATCACTAGGCGAAGTGTAATTTGTTGAATTTGTCATTTTAGAAAAAAAAAAAAAAAAATTTTTTTTTGTTTACAAAATTTTTAAAACATTTTTTTTGGAAACTGTTATTTAATATACTGAATTTTGTTAAACAAACTCGATCTAAAGCATTTCTATAAAAATATTTTTTATGATTATGAGAGGATTTAGATTTTCGAAAAAAGTTTATGGTAACGAAATATACACAAAAAGAAAAAATAACGACAAAAAAAATTAGCATAGAGGAAATGGATTTTGGACTAAAGCGATTAAGGTCTAATATAAATTATGATTATTGGATAGATAAAAGAGAGAGTGAAAGTTAATTGTAGTAGTAGTTGTCATTTTTGGATAGGACATGGATTAAGAAATAAATTGAGATAAAATGAACCTAGTTTTTTTTTTCTTTTTTTTGTTGAGTGTTAGATTTTGAAAAAATTTATGTAAAGTTTAATTGACTTGCCTGAGTCCTCAATTACCAACAAACTTTTAATTGAAAACATTGCTTGAGAAGAAACCAAAAATTCGTGTTTATTTTTAATTGAAAAGTTTATTTTTAAAATCAAACTTTGAAATTAAATTTTAAAAAAATAATAAAGTTTGGTTTCTTTTAAAAAAACAGACAACTTGATTTACTATAACACTTCAGAGCTCATGTTAGAAATAAACTTTCATTGGTTTGGATATATGACCTTAAAGGTATGTTACGTCATTATTGGAAAAAAGGCCTCACAGCATACAGCAGCAACCTATGAAATATGTCAAGTAGAAGGTGAGAATGTCCTTAAAGTAAGAAAGACACAAGCTTTGTTCAATAAGTTTAACAGTGGTGATACTAGTCTTTGAAGGAAAAAGGGGTCTGGAAGACCAGTGAGTTTCGATCAGGACGCCATGCGTACGGTCACAGAGAGCAACTCCCGGGTTATCAAGTAACCTTAGCACTTCACAGTCCATCATATTTCGTCACCTATTTCATTGATCCATAAAGTTAATAGACGCTGCCGAGTTGTTCTACGCCATTTGACACCTTTTGATATTCAATGTCTATAGAAAGCAAATCAAAAATTCTCTTGATGGAAAATTTTTTCAGAAGGGTAATACTGATGACAGAAACCAGTGGTTAGACCCATCTCAACCAGCCCTACAAACCGTTAAAAGAGGACGATTCGAAAATAAGGTAATATTGTGTGTTTGATGGAATTACCAAGGGTTAATACACTTTGAACTGGTTCCTGATGGTCGTACGATAAATGCAAACTTTTATTGTGAACAATTATAACGAGAGTATGCTTCACTTCAATCAAAATACCCTTCTTTGATCAACCGAAAGCTTGGTTTGTTTCTTTAAGATAACGCAAAACCGCATACGGCACGAAAAAACTTGGAAAAATTGAAGAGCTGGAAGGGATTTATCTTTCTTCTCATCCAGCATATATCCCCTTCTGATTATCATCTTTTCCAGTCTATGGCTCATTTCCTTAGAGGACGGAATACTAACCAAGACCAAGTTGGATCTGGGTGCTTCGAGTTTTTTAGCTCAAAAACTTAGGAATTGTCCAAGAGAGGTATCGAAATGGTCGCTGATAGATGGTTAAAGACCATAGAGCAAAATGGTGTATATTTTGAAGATGTTTTTATTTATTTTAATAAAATAAAAAACTTAAAAAAACGCGAAATTTTATGAATCACTCTAGAAGAAAGCTCCGATTGACACTGCTGTTTCATTTCGAAAACAGTAATATTTTCTATCGTTAAAATAGTGTTTCAGTTATGCTGAAAAATTAAACCTAGGTTTAAAAGATACGACAACATCAAAAACTGATTCAAAATAAAAAGATCCTTTAAAAAAAAAACGAATAGAAAAAACAAAAAACTAATCCTTAAGAGAATCCGTGATTTTTTAAAAGGTATTGACAATTAAACAATAATAGACGATACATGATTAACTTTACATTTTAACAGTTTAAAAAAGTGTTGAACAAGAAGAAATTTATTTTGTTTTTTTTTTGTTGTTTCGTTCTAAAAAGACTTTATGGGCTTAAAATGACATTTATTTAAATAACAATAAAATTTTTTTCTTTTTGTAGACAACAACTAAAATCATACTTAAGATTTCACCTTATTAATTTTGTTAAGTAAAAAAAAACATTTTTAATAAAAGGTAATTTTTTTAATCTTTCTTTTTTTTTTATTTTGAGTGAACCTTGGTGTTGCTTGGTAATCTAAGATACCTTTCAAATCCAACAAATTATTAAATTATATTAATTTAATAAAATTTGAATAATTTTCGCAAAAAAATCACTGCTTTTTCAATTTTCACTGTGAAATGAACTTCGTAATGAGAAGCATTAGACAAAGATCCGAATTCAGAGTAAATTACAGCCAACACGCTTTAATTCGATCTGAAATAAGTTCAGTTGGAAACGATTAAATTATGAAATAAAATGCTTCTTAATAGAATTCGTCCATTTGTTGAGCCAAAGCTCCGATAGCTGGTTTCAGACCTGGTCGTGGAACAGTCGAGATGATCAATTGCCTCAGACGTTTGATTGAAGGAGTGATTTACAAGAAACTGCCGCTAATAATTACGTTTGTAGACTTCCGTAAAGCGTTCGACTATGTAGTCCGTAAGATGTTGTTTGCTATTTTAAGACACTAAGAGATTCCAAATGCTATTTACGCTTTTTACATGAAGTCTGTCGTTTCTGTGAATTCAAACTATCCGATGAATTCAACATCAGTTCAGGAGTCTTGCAAAATGATGTTCTGGCCCCTTACTTGTTTATAATAATTATTGACTACTAAGTCAATACAACTATGGTTTTATCTATAAACAAAGAAAGAGTCGAAGACACTGTGACTAACGAATAAGCGACCTTGACTACGCCGATGACATTGTCTTTCTTGAATCAACAGTTGATTTAGCTACTAATCAATTGGCAAGCTTAAGTGGAGAAGGAAAAAGAGTAGGTCTCGGTTTAGCACTTGTCCACTGAAGTGGATTTCATCCATCGTAAGTCACTAGCATGGGTTGCCTATTAAAAAATGGAAAAAATCTGGAAAGCGAATTATGCTCCAAACAAGTTGAAAGCTCACACATTTGAAGCTACAGAAGTGTCCATACTTCTTTACGGCTGTGAAACATGGATTGCCAGCAACGAGATAAGAAGCAAGCTGAATAGTTTTGCTACGACATGCTATCGCTAGGTATAAAACCTTTGGACAAAGTAACAAATGAAGAATTTTACAAAAGAGTCGAGCAGAAACCGATTGTATCGAAGCTACTTCAAAGGCAGCTCTGCTAAGTTGGTCACACGCTTAGAAGTTCGGAAAGTGAGCCAGCAAAAATTTTTCATATTTTACGAACCCGAAGCCGGATTAGGTGCTTGCAAACGAGGACGTAAGACCACGAGCTACTTTAAATACATCAGTGAATTATTATTCCCGAAACGGGCGGAGGTAACAAGAGCTGAAATCAAGAAACTCGCCAGTGATCACAAATTATGGAAATCATACGTCGCTGAATGTTGCAAAACAACAGTCGAAACTAGGAAAAGACTGGAACATACATTGAAAAACAATATTTACAAGCTCCGATTCTATGGTTTTGGAGAAAAACTAATAGCCTGGATCAATGGATTTTTAACGGGACGAATCCAAAGAATGGTACTTGATGAGTCGTCTTCCCAATGGGCTGAAATAACAAGTGGTGTACCCCAAGGATCGGTCTTAGGACCTATTCTTTTTATCATCTTTATTAACGACATGATAGAGTTGATTGAGTCCAACTGTCAAGCTTATGCTAATGATACAAAGATTATTTCAGTCGTCAAAAATTTCCAGTCTTTTATAAATCTTCAAGGGTACTTAGACAAAGTATCAAACTGGTCAACAAATTGGTCTACTCAACTTAATACTGAAAAATGTAAAGTTGTGCAATGTTTGACTATGTAATTAAGTCAGAGAGTTCGAGGGGACAACCCTTGGCAAAGTCAATTTGTGAGAAGGACCTTGGCATTTATATCAAAAACGACTTAAAGTGGGACGTACAAGTCATAAATTGCACTGCTAAGGCAAATAGAGTTTTAGGAATGATCAAGAAAGCTTTTAATTTTCCTAATCAAGAAAACATCAGATTACTATACACATCATTGGTCAGACCTCATCTGGAATACGCTATCAGCTCGTGGTGCCCGTATTTTGAAAAGGATATCGCGGAGCTTGAAAAAGTACAGAGAAGAGCGACGAAGCTTGTTCCGGAGCTCAAACATCTCGAATACCCTCAACGACTTATAAGGCTAGGCCTTAATGACCTGAAGACGCGAAGATTGAGAGGTGATTTGATCCAAATGTACAAATTAGTAAATAAAATGGAGAAAGTGAACTTTGTAAATGGCATAAATTTTAGTTTTGTTGCTGGCTCAAATTGCACTTACAATCTTAGAAGGCACAGAAAAACGATTCATAGAGAAAAGTAAAAAATTGTCTTCCCAGATTTAATTTTTTTGTTAACAGAGTTGTGAATGATTGGAATAAATTGCCGGAAGAGGTAATTGAAGCAAGAAGCCTGAACAGTTTTAAGTCGAAGCTTGATGACTGGCTGGCGAACAAATGTGTAACGACTGCTATAACTAGCTCTATGAGCTCACTTCAACTGGTTTCAAGTTGCAGTTTATTTTACTACTACTACTACTACTACTACTACTACTAAGTGTCTCGATATGGTATTGATATGATATGGTATATAAAGTTCTAATTATATATATTTGCTTGTTTGTTTTTTGTTATTAATTATTAATTGTTATTGTTAACAAATATATATAATTAGAATCAAAAATCGAACCGCCATGTTAAAAGATGGGTATACGAGCTCAGTCACCCACTCATTTAAAAATCTTTTAAAAAATTAAAAAATACCATAAATCATGGTTTTTAAAGGCCAGGTACTAATAAATTGTCTTACAGACAGAAAGGCGCCTTTATCAGCTTATTTGATTGAAATATCAATTTTCCAAGACCAAAGGGCGCGTGTTTAGAAATTTTCAATTTAATATTAAATATGCGCACTCAATTAAAAAAAATGCTAAACGGAAAATTATTAAATAAACAAATAATTTTTAAAGTTTTCTTAAAAATTCAAAACACAAGTTAATTAAATAAAATGTAAAATTGAATTTCAAAAAATCTTTCATTACAAGATTAAGGAGTAGTAGATTTAAAAAGGCAAATGACTTCAAAAAACCTCAAGAGGTTTAAATAATATAATAAGAATATATGGTACGTTATTAAACACTAAAACAATGCATAGAGAGTTTACTCGCTTTCATTCGTCTCATTACGGATAAAATTTAAACCTTAAAAAAAAATATTTTTGGAAACTTAAATATGCTCAATCTCCCATGGTTTTTTCTAAGGAAAGGCTATTTGGAAATTTAGTAAAGCTTAAGGACAGTATCAGAAGCGTCCATTATTTAAAATATAACAACAAGTCCGATATGTTTTTCCTCTGTGAGATTATTGATTATGGAGTATTGTAAAGCGGAAAATAGCTTAGATTGAGACACTAATGAAAGCGATCCAATACAGACTAAAAAAGGAAATCCATAACGCTAGAGTCTACGTTGATTACTATTCAGTGTATTGTGTTGCTCATTAAACTCGATTGAAGAAAATTTGCATCTTTTGATGTAAATTGATGGAATTTTATTTTGTCTTTTACTTATATAAGTTGATTATGTGGCTTTATTGCAAATCCATATTTTATTTTAAGTTGAAGATCGTTTATCTTTAAGTTTGGTGATGTTTAACAACTTCCATTTGGATTATTATAACGATTTTACTTTATTCTTATCAAAATTTTACAAAATCTATCTTTTTTTTTATGACGTTCTCTGATTATTCAGAATATAATTTTTATTTGATTGAAACAAAGTTAAGTTTTCTTTGCATTTTTTTAAAATCATACATGCGTTGACTAAAAGACTCGTCACGGCTTTTGGCATCTTTTGGCTCTAACTGAACTGTTGAAAAAAAGTGACATTTTTGTGAACAAGGCCAAAAAGTAATGTTGGCAGTAGACTAATTAACTAACTGGATCAAGTGCATATATGCAAATAGTAGCATGCTTTTAAATGGTACTTTAGTTGTCTTGATAGAATCATTCCTTAATGAAAAAAATGGATTTAGTTGCAACTGAAAATCGTTTTTAAATTCAACAAAGGCATTTTTATATAAGAAATAAATAGATAGTTGGTTATAATTTGTTTAACTTAAGTAAAGCACTTAAACTTTAAGCCGTTTTAAGGCTTTGGCAGTAATTGCTTCTTGACATTACAAAAACTTCTTCATCAATAAAACCCTTGAAACTATTTGTCGAAACTCTGCATCTTCAAATAAACCATTCCAAACTGAAGTAACTCGATTTCAGAAAAAATTTTAGCAGTGTAACATTAGGGGTGCACTCTTTACTTTACTTTATGGTAAAGTTGGTATATTCAAACTGGTAAAGCAATGAATTTATCCGATGGGAGCTCAATAATTTCATAATTCATAAGTCATTTATTGATCTTTATGAAATAAGGATTGAAAGTGTCACTTATTTAAATTTATAAAAGAGGGTTTATCATTTAACCAAGCTCATTAAAGATCAAATTTTTAACATATCCCTATTGCAAAAGGACTTTTTTATCATTTAAGAGAAATTTATTAATTTTTCAAACGCATGTAAACTTGTTCACGTTCCAAGACTTGAAAAAAAAAATTAAAATATTTTGAATAATAAGAAATTAATTTCATATTCATGACTAGAAACATTTTACTTCATTTTCAATAAGATTATAAAAATCAAAAAGAGGGGGGGGTATCCTTATAGTTCAACTTTTAAAGTATTTAGATCCATCTGAAGCATTTTTTTTGTTCAAAATCCAAAAAAGTTGCTAAGTGTTAAACTCTTAAATAAATATTTTTATTTTTTTGTTATGTTAAAATTTGAAATTTTTTTTTTGTTTCATAAATTTTGCTCATCAGGGGGATTTTTTTCAAAAATTTTGCGTGTAGATCATTTAAAAGGATTAACGCTTGAATAAAATAAACAAAAGGTCAAAGCATGCTCTATCAACCGAATCAACAACTAATCCCAAGAGAGAAAAACTTAACGGCTTTATTAACCCAGATACAACAAAGAAAAAAATCATTAATTTTATTTTTATTAAAAAAAAGATAATAATCATATATCCAAGTATACACAAACAGTTTAATTTATTTACATTTTTTTAAACAAAAAAAGGTTAATATCGAATTTCACTAAACCATGAGCTTCGAGAAAAAAAACCATTTCAATGAAATCTTACTGTAAAAGATTTCATTTTTTGTTCAAGACGCTTTTAGATTTAATTTACATAATTTTATAATATTATCTAAACGTCTGTGAGTGTTCTTCTATTCAATAAATAGCGTTGTTAATTCTTTTTGTTTTCTTCAAATCAAAAATATGTACACCAATGTTACATTTTTTCTACATTTATTTTTTCTTTGATAAATGAGCATTTTAAGTTCTTAATTTTGGATTTTTGACTCGATTTTCTTATTCTCCATACCCGAAAACCTAGGGTTAGCCAAAATTTTAGGGGGGTCCGAAGTTAAGCGATCCTTAAAGAAGTATGTCTTTTTAGAACGTTTCGCTTGAATCGAAAATAAATCCTATATTAAAAGTAACCATATTTTTTGGTAGAGAATCGAATTTTCTGCACGTTAAAATCAAAAATAGTCGAAAAAAATATAAAATTCCGCGGAATATTCCGGAAAAACAGCAAATTTTTAGGCATTTTTTCAGTTTTTTTGGATTTGTTACAATCTTTTTGTAGTTACATCTGGTGAAAATTAAGTTTTCCAAGATTTCAGGTTGATACAAGACTAAAAAATCGTAACTCCCTGTTAGTCTAAACAAGGGAGGGGGTGTAATGTAAGTCAATTTTGAAAGTATAAAAAAAAAGTATACGTTTAGAGACTGTTTAAAAAATTTCACAAGTTTTTAACAAAACAAAAAATAACAAACCAGACCTAATCCCCAAGAATTTTGGTTAAGAGTTCAAACACGCTAAAAAAATAGAGGCAAATTAAAATTCTTATTTTCAAAATAAAGAGAGAGAGAGAGAAAGAGGATCATCAACACAAGTTTTTGATAATAACTGTATGCATAGAATTTGAAACATGCGCTTTTTCGACGCTTTGAAAAAATTTTTTTTTTTACTTAAATTTGAAATTCCTTTAACATCATTTGTAAGCTTAAATTTTTTGGTTTAGAAAAAAAATTTTTCAAATTTAATAAAAAAAATGAATGTCGTTCGAGTACATGACGAATCTTACGTTACACTAGCCACAAATGAAAATTACGCTCTTGGTGCTTTGACTTTGGGTCAATCTTTACGTAACGTAAACACCAATCGTCGTTTAACAGTTCTCATAACCACTGAGGTACAATCACCTTTAGTGTAAGTCAAAACTCATTTTTTTTGTTAGCCCTTAAAACTAAGATTTTGTTTCTTATAGAGATCAATTGAGATCTGTTTTTGACCATGTTGAATTAGTCGATGTTCTCGACAGTAACGACACAGCCAATTTAGCTCTTTTAAAACGTCCAGAACTCGGTGTTACATTCACAAAATTACACTGTTGGCGTTTAATACAATTTAGAAAATGTGTTTTCTTAGACTCGGATTGTCTTGTATTACAAAATGTCGATGAACTTTTTGATCGAGAGGAATTCTCAGCTGTAACTGACATCGGTTGGCCAGATTGTTTCAATTCAGGTGTATTTGTATTCAAACCATCATTAGACACATACTCAATGCTTTTGGACTTTGCAGTATCACAAGGAAGTTTCGATGGTGGTGATCAAGGTTTGTTAAACGCATTCTATCCAGACTGGAAACGTTTATCCTTTGTTTATAACATGACCACAAATGCGTCATACTCATACGCTCCAGCATATAAACAGTAAGACTTATCTACATTTTGTGATAAATTCTAACCATTTTTTTAAGGTTTAGAAATAATGTAAAAATAGTTCATTTTATCGGAGCTCAAAAACCGTGGTATCACACTTATAACTTGGATACTAACAATGTTATGGGTAATGTTACTGTTCATGAAGCTGAATTGATAAATCAATGGTGGAAAGTGTTTAGTGAATCGGTATTGCCATCGCTCAACGCGGATACCAAGAACCGAATGAGCGTTCAATTGGTAAGCCGAAAACCATTAGTACAAGAGACAACAAGTAAACCAAAAGAGACTCAAAGTCAAGTTTATCATGCACCACAAGCTCAAGCGGTAGTGTCAACTGGTCAAGTTGTCGGAGGTGTAGAAATTGGTTCAGATGTTCATAAACAAAAATGGGAACATGGTCAAATAGAATACACCGGTCGTGATGCTTTCTCTAATATTCAAGCTCATTTAGACGCTAAATTAAAGAAATAAAAAAAAAAAAAAAAACTGTTTCTATTAAATAGAAGTAGATTGTTTTGGTTTGAATTTAGAAACTCATTTCGCATTTTTTTTTTCATCTCTCTTTCTCGTTTAGAAACGTTTATTTTTAAAAAATTTAAAAATTTTAGTTTATTTAACAAAAAAAAAAAACTTTTAAAAGAAGTGAATTAAATTTTTTTTTTTTCGAATTAATTTATTGAATAAAATTTGATAAAAAATTATCTCTTTGTCTTTTGATATGAGTCCTTGATTGAGAGTAAAGACTTAATTTTAAACTTTGATGAAAAAATATTTGTCACGTGATTTTTATAAAGGTACAGACTCAATTTTAACATTAAATTCAAATACACATAAACATTAAAAAAGCTTATATTTTTAAGGGAATAGTTACACTCTATGCTAGATCCTCTTCCTATTGACATCATGTAGTTCAACCACTCCTAAAGGTGACAATGCTTTTTTCGAAGCAAAGTTTCAGCTCAAGTTTAGGATCAAACCGTTGTGACGAGCCAGACATTTGTACCCATTAATTTTAAGGTATGGGAAATTTTTTGATTTCAGATATGAGTCTGGGTTGGGTAACCCAAATGAAAATCTAAACCTACAAGGCGATACAAAACTTCATATTGGAGTTTTGACGCCCTGTTCACCCCCAATCGGCCCCCAATTTTCTGATAGAAGAGACTTCGAGCTGTCCAGAATAATAGGCCTCTCAGCTCTTTTATTTTTCGAGATATTTTGGCTTGAAAAAAAGTGGCTTCGAAGCGGCAAAATTTCTTAAAGCCATGGTGAACCGAATATTCAAAATCTGACTTCATAGGCATGTCCCCCATGCTAAGAAGTATAAGATTAGTAAAAAAAACAAGAGTCAAAATGATTAAAAATTTCTGGGGTCTTTGTAAGGTAGCCCACACAGGTAGTTTGTTAGATTTACCCTAGGTCCTTAAACTGATAGTTTCGTCTGTCTGGGTGTCGGGGTGTACCCTTTTTATGAAAAACCTGTTTTTTGTTTGATTTTAGTTCTTTGAAGGGATGTTTGACTAAAATGATAGAACCCTCCTCAAAAGCGTCGGCACACCTTTCTGATTAAAGCTTTCGATTCTGTGGGAGAATCTTGAGCATTCTTTTACTCCCCATTTTCAGATAAAACTTTTTTTCACGATTTCTTCATGTTCAAAATTCGACCATTTTTTAATAACAAAGCGGTACCTTTTTAACTTTATTTTATTTTAAATTTAGAAAAAAATGTCTGAGGAAATATTTTTATACTGGGGTTCAGGTTCGACTCCATGTTGGCGTGTTCAAATAACCCTCGAAGAAAAACAGCTCAAATACGGTGAGAAAATAATATCATTCGATAAACAAGAGCATAAAAGTGAAGAAATTATGGGTTTAAATCCACGCGGTCAAGCTCCTACTTTGAAAGTTGGTGACAAGACCATAAACGAATCGATCGCTGCTTGTCTCTACTTTGAAGACGTTTACAAATCACAAGGCACTGTTTTGATACCAAAAGAAGACCAAGCTCAAGTTTTACAAAGAGCCTTTGAAGCTTTAAATTTACAAAAATATTGTAATGAAAACATTGTTTATTATGTTTGGTTTACCCCTGTTGATAAACGTGACCCTCAACACTTGGCTCTTAAAAAAAAAGAGTTGAATGTTGAAATACAACGATGGGAGGATTATTTGACAAAACAAAACACTGAATACATCGCTTTGAATGAGTTTACATTCGCTGATGTTTTGTTTTATCCTCAATTGGCGTTTGCTGTACGTTCTGGGTACCCGATTCAAAAATATCCGAGACTACATAAATATTATGAAATGTTGAAGAAGAGACCTTCGATTGAAAAAACATGGCCACCACATTGGAAGACCACTGACAATGGTACCATACTTTCAGACTGTTAAACATTTTTTAAAAATAAAGCTAAAAAATGTGTCGCTTCTTTCAAAAATTTTATTTTGACCAATCCTTAACTTAATGATCTCATATTTTATGTTGCAAAAATTTTTTCATTTTCGAAAAAATTTTTTTTTTAAATTCAAGACCAATGAATAAAATTGGTGATTTATCTGAGCAAGACATATTTGATCAATTCAATCGATATGTAACAACTTATAATCGAAATAAAAATATGCCTATTGAGTTTCCTTTTGAAGTAAAACATGATCCTTTAACGAGGAAATATCTTTTTGTACAAAAAGTTAAAATTGGAACTGAAATAGTTGAGAGTTACACTGGTCAAGATCAAATAAGACAAAAAGCTAAAGTGAATGCGCTTAAAAAGTTTTTACAAAGTACGAGTATACAACCACCGCTTAGTTTAAAACGAAAACAAAGTAATTTATCAATTATTTTGAGATTTATGTGACTTTTTTGTATCATTTAGAAGAACAAGAACAAGTTCAAGTTGAAAAGAAACCAAGACTTGAAATTGAAGTTAAAAACGAACCCGTTGAGATTAAAATAGAAAATTTTCAAAAATGTGATGGTGATTGTGATAGTCTATCAAGTGTTTATGTAACCAAAAAAAGTGTTTTAAATTACACAATTTACGGTTGTTTTGGTAATTTTAGGAATTTTAGCTCAATTTTTTAAAAAATATTTAAATTTTTATTCAAGGGTTTTGCTGGGAGAGATTTCTTAATTCTTAATAAAATTTATTTATCAACTTTTTTTTAAACTGATATCTTGAAATGGGCCGCTTCGTTTAAAAAACACATGTCTTGAAAAAGGCCCGGGGTTAGGATTAGAATGATAAAGGTTTTTAAATCAGGTGATTTTGTATTTTAGTTGAAGCAGCACCTTCATCAGTTTTCATTGGTTGCCAACTCTAGAATCTCAGCACTCAAATATTCTATTAAAGCGGCCAAGTAAACTGGAGCACCAGCACCAACTTTCCTCCTTTTCCCAACAAACGATGAATACGACCAACTGAAAATTGAAGACCAACTTTTGATGATCTTGTTTTGCCTTTTGCTCTTACTTTACCTCATTTGCCACGACCAGACATGTTCTACCGGTTCTTAAACCATTGAAAATTATATTCAGTTTACATTTATAAAGTGTTAAAACAAGTTCATCGAGATACTGGTGTTTCACGTGATAAGCATGTTGTTAGTGAAGGAACAAAAGCTGTTACTAAATACAATAGTTCTAAATAGAATTCAAACAAATAATGAGAGGTGAATAATGATTTACAACATCTTTTTAGATTGAGTGCTTCGACAATTACTAAATCTGCATCTGGTTTGATGCAAAAAAAAAGTTGCTTGAGATCATACCTCCCTCTTTAAGGACTTAGATAGTTTGCCTTGTGCTTGTTTTTGAAGTGGCTCTCTCGTCTAATTCTAGACAAAAATTACAAGTTTCAATACATTTTAGTTTATTCCAAAGCTTCGAGTTACAGATCTGATGGTTGTTAGGGCTCGAGCAGAAACTCTTAAACTTTTCAAGCTTGTATTTTTTTTATCTCTTTTTTAATATAACATAGTGGACCCTTAGTGAAGCCTCTAGTATGATACTGCATGGAACATAGTCAACCAGCGATCGAATCAAAACTTTGTAAATTGTTAGACACAATTTTTCAAATATAGTCCCGTTTCTACCCTTAAGAGATCTAGGAGACACGTCATATTGCTCTGAATTTTAAGTTTTCAACATATTTGGCAAACGTGAGTCCTAGATCGAGGGTTACCCATAAAAATTTTGGCTTTTTCTCATTTCCAATTTTTTCGCTTTTGTAGAGCAGTGCTAGAGATCGGTTGTCGAACTTTCACGATTTTTTAGAAAAGTGTACATTCTTTTTTTTTTTTGATTCTCAACTTAGTGCGGCATTTGTTCATCAAGTTTTGATTTTTACAACGATCTTTTTTTTTAATTCGAATTTTTTGACAAAAGAGCGGAAAACGGAAATTCTGCAGCACTTTTTTTTTAAAAATCCGCAGTATTGTCCCTTAAATAGCGGAAAAAACGCTTAGAAGTCTACAGAAACACAAGAGATCGTTGATTTAAATATTGATGAAATGGAATAGTCTAATGATTATCATGATGATGATGACGTTTTTCAGCCAAAAATAACAAAAGTCAGACAGATTTTCAGAACCGAATAATACTGGAATTGTAAATTAAAATTGTACCAATCGACTTGAAGTCCATTTTAGAACTTTAGTTTTTTTTTTAAGTCGAGTTTTTTAAGGAAAAAATGTCCGAATAGATCTTATGAACTTTAAGCAATTTCATACAAAAAAAATCATAATTTATACGTTGGGAATTATATAAATATAATTTAGTATAAAAATTACCTTGAACTTTATTTGTTTTAAATATTAGACTGTGTTTCATTATAAAAAGAAAAAAAAATTCGTTTAAAAATTCATCATTCGTTTCAAGAAACATAAAACATAAACTCAATTTGATAAAAGTAAAAATGGCCCGTACTAAACAAACAGCTCGTAAATCAACTGGTGGTAAAGCTCCAAGAAAACAACTAGCCACAAAAGCTGCACGTAAAAGTGCACCAGCTACTGGTGGAGTAAAAAAACCGCACAGATATCGTCCAGGTACAGTTGCATTGAGAGAAATTCGTAAATATCAAAAAAGTACTGAATTGTTGATAAGAAAATTACCATTTCAACGCTTGGTTCGTGAAATTGCACAAGATTTTAAAACTGATTTGAGATTTCAATCATCAGCAGTAGCTGCTTTACAAGAGGCTAGTGAAGCTTATTTAGTAGGTCTCTTTGAGGATACTAACTTGTGTGCTATTCATGCCAAGCGTGTCACAATTATGCCAAAGGATATTCAATTGGCAAGGCGTATTAGAGGTGAACGAGCTTAAATTGCTTTTTCTGTAAATAAATTAAACCCCCGGTCTTTTTCAAGACCACATTCAAACTAAAAAATAAAGCACATAATAAACCATACTTTTCCAATCTTTCAAATCTCACTGAGAGCTTGAAGCTCTGGATTTACTCTACCTTGCATAAATTTCAGATAATAATTTCACGTGGATGTGTGTATAATCATCGAAGACTTTACCGGATTTTTATTGAAATCGAAGACCTTTCGATAAAGTTTGGCATTTAGGCCTCATTAAAAAATTTAGTACACTCAACATACATATCTTGGAAAGTTGCTGCTGAGCTACTTGAGTAAATGTACCGTATTACCTCAAATACAAGTAACCACAAATAGAAGAAAGTTGCTATTATTTGAGTTAAAATTTTCCTTTTATTTGAGTTATTTTTTTTTTAAAAAGGTGTCTCGTTTAAAAGAAACGAAACACTTTTTTGAATGAATAAATAATGATAAAAAGCTTCAATAACATGATTTTTTTTGTTTCAAATAAAAGAAAAAATTAGAGAAATATTTCTTTTATTTGAGTCACTTTTTTGGACTTTCAAATTTTCGAATAGAAGAAATTCTTTGATGACCGAACTGTCTTTTATTTGAGGTAATACGGTAAGTTTAAGTTGTTGACTCAATTTCCAGTGAGAAAGATATCAAGTTGGGACTTCCTCAAGGAAGTGTATTTGGACCAACTCTTTTCAAAATGTTCTCCAATGACTTTGTTGAAGATTTGGACTAAGTATAAAAAGTCTTATTCGCGGAAAGTCTCTTTATGTGTTTCATTCTAAAGTGAAGAAGTTATCAACATAAGGCTGCAAGGAACCTTTTATCATCATCAATGGACAAATTAATGGAGATTGAAAGTGGTGAATAAACTTTTTTAAAAGAGATTTTTCGAGTTGCCTGGAAACGCTTCTAGAGACAACAAGAATCATTCAAAATGACGTTGAACAAATTATTAACTGTTTCACAAGGTGGTGTCTATTGCCAAATATTCCAAAACAAATTGTTAGCAAGTTACCAAAAAAATCTATGAAGGAGGTGATCCAGCAAAAAGTTCAAAATCAGCTGATTAAACAAATCAAACATTCCAAACCCCCGGCCTTTTTCAATGCGATTCATTTTTAAAAAAAATAAAGCAAAAAAGTACAGGTTGGATCCTTGATTTCTTAAGAAACCGTTTTCGAAGAGTAGTGTTGGGTTAATAGTGTTCGTATCTGAGTCAAGTATCAAGTGGTGTATTCCAAGGATCGGTATTAGGACCTCCTCTTTTTGTTATTTATATGTATAAATGACCTACCCGAACAACTAAGTAGTGTTTGTTTGCGGATGACAATAAGATATTCAGAATGCATAAAGTCTACAATTCGACTTAAACAGGTTTCTATTATGGTCTAACGAATGGGAGATTCCGTTAAACGAAAGTTACACGATATGGTAACAGTATCGAGGAGCCTAATTACGTAAAAATAAGGGATGATGGTTGTGCACATAAGCTTATAACGAGCTGTGATGAGAAAGATCTGCGTGTTATGTTTTCAAATGATCTGAAATGGATGAATTATGTTAACTATGTTGTAAACAAAGCAAATCGGATGTTAGTGTATGGAATCCATTTCTGAGACAAGACATACTTAATTGAGAAAGTGCAAGAGAGAGCTACAAAACTGGTCAAAGCGTTACAAAAATCTGAGTTATGAAGAATGATTTGATAGATTGAATTTATCGACCTTGGAAGTAAGAAGAATCAGAGGTGATCTGATACAATTTTACAAGATAACAAGTTAGATTTAGAAGTGGTATAAATTTCAGCATCAGTGATTACTCAAATAGGAAGAATGTGTACAAATTGACAAAAGAGCTCAGCTAAGTGCTCATAGCACTCTGTGCGCAGTTGAACTCACTACTACTACTACTAATACACTCTCATTTTTTTGTTATTTGAAAATAAATCTGAAAAAAAGGTAACTTTACTTAGAACCGAAAATATATTTCAAATTATAAAAATACTCACAAACAAACACAAATAAAACAACATATAACATAGCGTACGCTTTTAATCCAAACTATAATTCAAAAAATAAAAAAGTAGAAAGCTAAAAAAAATTTATACTTTGATAAACTAAACTTAGCTTTGCTTTTTAAATCGAAAATATAAAAACCCGGGGAGGCACAGTGTTACACAAAAAATAAGGCTTTTTTTCTTTGAACAAAAAAATTTTCAAAGCGTTATTTTCTGTGAGTACACGAGTATGCCAAGAATTGTTTAAAAAAAAAAAACGATTCATTTTTGCTTTTCAAAGAGTTTTATATTGAATCAAATTTTTAGATTTTTTAAAAAAAAAAGTATTTTTTTCGAAAAAAATGGCCAGCAACATGATCCGTACCTGTGCTACTCGTGCTTTGTTATTCAACAGAGCATCATTCAAACCAATTGTAACATTACCAGTTGCTTTGAACAAAATTCAAATGGCTTCGATTCAAACAAGCTCGGTTCGTCAAGACATTGACTCAGCTGCCAAGTACATTGGTGCCGGTGCTGCTACAGTCGGAGTCGCCGGTGCAGGTAATAAACAAAAATATTTGTAAATTTTTTTTTTTTTTAAATTTTTGTCGTGTTAAAGGTGCTGGTATTGGAACAGTTTTTGGTAGTTTAGTAATTGGTTATGCTCGTAATCCAGGTCTTAAACAACAATTGTTCTCATACGCAATTTTAGGTTTTGCATTGTCCGAAGCCATGGGTCTATTTTGTCTTATGATGGCTTTTATGTTACTATTCGCTTTTTAAACATCAATCTTACTTAACACCAAGAACAAGACTATTTTAAGACTTTTCTAAAAAGAATATACAAAACAAAAAATTTAATAAATTATTCAACAACTAATTTTTATATTTTTCTTTTTTTTGTTTAAAACGTGCTCGAAAATGGACGATCAAAAAGTTATCATTTTACATGAAAATTTTACCAAAAATTGGAAAATTTTGAGTCTAATCCAAGCAAATTTTAGATACAAAGGTAAAGTCTCCTAGTTAAGGTCCTATCGAATAGACTTTTACTATTTTTTTTGCAGTGTCCAAATCAATTTTGCCAAACACGGCAATCTTTCCGAGTAAAAATTTAGGGATTATAATAATCCTGTTAAACGATGAGTCCGATTTTGAAGAAATCAGTCAAAAGTAGAAAAATTTTATCAAGAAAGTTTCCAAAATTTTAAATTTATTTTGTCAAAAGATTGAGTTTGTTTAGTCAAAATCATGCTAAAGGTCTTGTTATAATTGTGGATAATTTGATCGAAAATTCAAGGCTAGGTAAAAAAAATTTTTTTCCCGTTTTTTCCACAACTGCGGAAACGGTAACGCGGAATTCCGCAAAAAAAATTTGCATTTTTTTCACATAATAAAATACTAAAATATGGAATTTCCGCAAATTAGGGTTTGAAAATGCGGTGAGGTACGCGCTGAATTTGTGATCATAGCTTTAATCTACGACCAAAAAAACGGAAGGAATCAATTTTTTGATGGGGGTAAAAATTCAATAATTTTATTTTTTTATTTGGTTTTAATTTGGTAAAGATATAGAATTGATAAGTTTTGACTTACAATTTGAAATCCTCGTGCAAAACTACGCTGATGATTCTAAAATCATAATTTCAGAATCAGGGTTTCGGGTGCTATCAAATGTGTGAATTCGGGTCATTTTTTCAAAAGTCGAATAAAAAGTCTTAGAGACTTTAAAAACGTGTTTTCAGGGCTAGTTTTGCACGACGATTTCAAATTTTTAGTCAAAACTTATCGATTTCTATATCTTCAAAAATATGCCTTTTTGCACCCCTTAGTACACCATAATTGAAAAAAAAATTGCAAAAGTAGCCCTATAGACTTATGCAGAATCGTCTCTTGTTGATGCTAGATTGTAGAAAAATACGGGTATCGGGGTTTTCTCTGGACTAGATACGATTTAACTTAAAAAATGCTGCTTTTTTACCGTTTTCACCCGATTTTAAATTTACGGAATTTTTTTACCGGAACGATTTTGGTCCTGGCATCAATGGTAGCTTTTTAGCTTTCGTTTTGTCCCTTCATGGAAAGAATACTTTTTACCAATCATGAGATTTAGACTGTTTAAATATTGCACCTTTACACTTGGTACCAAAAAGCGGAGGTGTAGTGGTAAAATTCTAAATGAATTCAGATAATGTGGAAGTTTTGCTCGGCGCGAACCTTAGAAATAATTATAGGAAGTTTCCTTTTTTTTATCCTTATTTTACCGCAAATTTCCGCATTCGAAATTTTGCGCTGATATTCCACATTTTATTTTTTGAAAATATTAAAAATGTTTTTTTTCGTAATTCGGTTTTCCGAGTTTACACTTCCGCAGTTAAGGAGCAGTCATTTATTTTTAATCTTATTTTAAATTTTAATTTAGAAAATTTCTATTCAAAAATCCAAACTGAATGCACTTTTACCGAGTTAAAATTTTTTTTTGTAAAACATTCGATTGAAGCCGTCGAGTTGATTATTTCGTATCTGAACTTCCCAAAGGTAAATTCTACTTACTGAAATATGCCTTTTGTGGCGGTAAATTTTATTTACCCTTCCATTAGGTTACCATAATCAACTGGAGACTCTTAGCTATCAGACCATGTCTTAAAATCGATTTTTTTTTTCCAATCATGAGTTTTTAGATGTTTAAACAAGGTCATTAGGCATTTTGCCTCAAAAACCGGAGGTGTAAAAATATTTTTTTAAGATTTTCAAGGTCGCAGATTATATTTATAATGTCAAAAGTGACAAATTCAGGTAGTATGAGCCCTCGAAAGACGTTTAAACATCTAAAAACGTCTTCGAGTTCTATAACAACCAATCGGGTTTTTTTATTTAAGATATGTGACGATAAAAATGATGACCAAGTTGAACAATTTATGACAATTGGGTGTTCAAATGGTTTGAAAATAACTCAATTGATAATTAACAAAACAAAAACTCAAAAATTTAAACTTAAAAATTAACTGCAGTTGTTAAAAAAATGAAGGTCTAAATTCATCAAAATTTGAAAAATAAAATTTTTTGAAAACAACTCTCTCTCTTCATCTCTATTTCATTTAGCTTAACTCCAAAGCACACAACAACAAAAAATCTCAAAAAAATAAAACACAACTTTTTAACTTTAAGCTTTTCTGTGTTTTTAGAAATAGAGAGAATGAGTAAATTGAAAAAGTCCACCTTAAACTTGGCTAATTTCAATACAAAACAAACAAAAACATTCTCTAATCAAGCTGTTGTCTCTATAAATCATCATCAAAACGTTTCATGTCAAATGTCAGCTACTTTTGACAATCAATGTTCAATAGTCAAACCACAACAAGAATTTGCCGTACCAAATGCGGGTCTTAAAAAAAAACGCGCCGCTCTTGAAAACATTTCAAATTCGAACACAAGTATTCCACAAGCAGTTAATAGTGAAACAATTTCAAAAACAACACAACAAAATCCAAAATCAGATCAATCAAATTCTTATAAAAAATCTCGGTTTGGCACATCGGTATTTGCGTCATCATCATCGGCTACGCACAAATTAAAATCAAAAACATGCGAAAATTTAAAAACAAAACCCGTACAAAAAACAAAAGCCAAAGACGAAATTAAAAGTGAACTTGATTCAATTGAACTTGCAACTAATCAGCTAGAATTGGAAAAAAATGATAAATTAATCGATCCCGAGTGTGTTACAGGTTGGTTAGACATCGATGCAGGTGATGAAAATGACGAGTTCAGCTCATCGGATTATGTCAAACAAATATTCAAATATTATCGTAAACGAGAGGATCAATTCAATGTTAATGATTACCTCAAAGAACAACCACACTTGAACAAACACATGCGTTCGTTACTTGTCGATTGGATGGTCGAAGTACAACAACAACTCGAATTCAATCATGAAGTTCTCTACTTATCCGTCAAGCTCTTAGACCTCTACTTGAACAAACGAGTGATTATGAAAGAAAAGTTACAACTACTCGGTGGGGCAGCTATGTTCATTGCCTGTAAGTTTGAAGAACGAATGCCACCAATCATTGACGATTTTATTTTTGTCAGTGACAACGCTTACGATAGAAAAGAGTTGATCAAAATGGAGATTGATATCCTAAAGACTGTTAAATTTGACATTGGAATCCCGTTGAGTTACACATTCCTTCGTCGTTACTCTAAATGTATTCGTGCTGATATGAAATTTCTAACCCTAGCGAGATATATTCTCGAGCTTTGTTTGCAAGACTATCAATTCGCGTATGTTAAAGACTCGTTGAAAGCTTGTGCATCGCTTTACTTGGCCATGAAAATGGTTGTTCAATACGAGGCTGACAATCCCGGTCAAACAATTGTCTCATCCGAAAATTTGACCTCAACCGAATGGAACGAAACACTCGTTTACTTCACTGGTGCTTTTCTAAAACAATTTGTTCAACTCATACCTGGTATGAATCAATTAATCAAATCAGCACCACAGTCAAGATACAACACTATTTATAAAAAATATTCTCATCATGTTTTTCATGAAGTAGCCAAAATAACATGTCTAACAGACTCACAATTAGACGAGATTATAAGCGATTGTGATCAAAATAGTATTGGATGTGATTCTGAATGAAATTTTATAATTTAATTAATTTTTGTAACTTTTTTTTTATCAATAAAAAAAATTTTCTTTTTTTTTGTAAGAGTAAAGGGTGATCACTGCAATTTATTGCACTGTGAAACATAAAAACAAAAAAAAAATTATTGACTTTGTTAAAACGAGGAAATTATCCGAAAGAAAAGAGACATGGATGAAAATTTTTTTTTTTTTTTTTTGAGTTGATGTTTTTGATTTGATTTGACACAATCCTTACCTTTAAAAATGTTAGTTTGCTGATTAGATTAGTACACAAAAAAGTACCGTGTTCAAGTCAAGAACGTGAACGAGAAAAATCTTAAAAAAATCAATTTTTGTTCATCTCTGTTCTTTTAGAAAAAGAATTTTATTTTCTCGTTAATAATTTTCATCTTTTTTTTTTTAGAAAAAAAAATAATAAAATGATTTGTATTTTGTGTGTTTTATGAAATTTTGTAAATTTTCAATTGAGTTTTAAAAGCCAATTGAGAATAGTGATCTTTTCTTATCTTTTTTTTTTTCTTAATCAATTGTATGAATTTTTTTAGAAATTTTTCTCAGTCTTATCATCAAATTTGATCAAATAATAAATATTTTAAAAAAACAACTTTAGCCTTTTGTTTTTTTACTTTTAGAGTAATCCAAGTCTCAGTAATCTAGACAATATCCGCGTTTGAATCTTCAAGCAGTTAGTTGAAGCATTCGATTTTGTTTCCTATTGACCTAGTGTTAGTGGTCATGATTGTATAAAGGATATGAAAGTGGTGTTTGGCTAATTTTTCCTTTCTAAGTCTTCATCGCTGCTGGTACTTGTTGTTTCTGGCTTGTCGCTAATCGAATTGTTTCTGCCTAGAGTCCCTCCCAAATTTGTTGGTACCGTTTTTACCCAAATATTACTTTAGCGAAATTATTCTCCACGCCGATCATAGTCTCAGCGTCAATGGCAGCTTTTTTCTATCATGAGTACTAAACTGTTCAAATAAAGGTTAGGATTTTAATTTTTGATTTTTTACTCTCCCAAAGAAAAATCAAATTTAGGGCTTCGAAGGGCGTAGATTAAGAATTTCAAGCCAAAAAAGTAAAATTTTAAATAGCTCTTTAGATTCAAAATAACTTTCTGAAAAATTTATTCTACTGAAAACGTGAAAGGAGAGAAGACGATTTCCAAACAGTTGACCTAAGGACATGATTTCTTAAATATTAAAAAAGGCACCTCTTCATTAGAATGCAGAAAGTGAAGCCGTAAAGTTTCTGATTTCTTGAAAATAATTTTCATAGGGTTTTCGAGGCTGTAAGCAGGGAGTATGAGAAAGAAAAATTTTCAACACAAGGTCCATTTTAAAAAAATTTCATGGTTATATCCTCCTTAATATGTAAGAAAATTACAGAGGAGACGAAATTTTTGACCCCGCATCCTACAAATAAAAGGTCAATTAAAGGACTAAGATTTAAAAGTTGAATTGCCGCTTTGTAAGAGGAAAATTTTTCATGGTGGTCTCGAGGGGTGGGCCTAAGATATCATCAAAGTTCAAAAAAAAAATTTTTGATTTCAATTTTTTTTCTCGTCATATGCCCTTTCCACCTCATATGGCTCTCCTAGGAGGAGATAAGGGTTGACTGAAAAATTCCTTATTTTTACCGTTTTCACTGGTGTATTGCTTAAGGGAATTTTTTTCCCCATCGACAATGGTCCTAGCGTCAATGGTAACTTTCCAGCTTTCAGAACACATCTTCACATCAATTATAGCTTTTTCCAATCATGTTTACTAAAATGTTTTAATAAAGCACATTGACAATCTGAGGGGTAGGGTTAAAATTTTTGATTTTTTACCCCCATAAAAAAATTTATTTTCTGGGGTTTTCGAGGTCGTAGAACACGGTTACAATATCAGAAATAACAAATTTAGATAGTGTAGACATTTTTAAGATAATGAACACAAGATTGAAATTTGTTGGTTAAATTTTTATTTAATTTTATTAAAACTTGAACTATTCAACTGTATGACTTGAGATGACACCATGTGATTACTTTACACGCTTTTGATAAGGACAACACTTGACAAAACTCTAAAAACTTCTTTAGAAAAAACACTATTAAACGCTATTTGAACAAATATATTAAGACAAAAATTAGCAAAATAACCAATCGATGAATAAACCTCTAACAAGACCAAAAAAGCGTTGTAAGTCTGTCTATGATTCAAACGCAAATTCGTTTGAAACATATTTGACATGACAACCCAAGCAATATTAGGTAAGAATATAATCAAAAATATAATCGTACTAGCTATAACTGTAAATGAAAATTTTAGTTCAAAATTTTGACTTTTACTCGTATTCGCTCTTCGTTTAATCCCAATAACTTTGTAAATTAGAACACAATTCATGACAAACATAAACACAAATGGGATTATAATTCGTATTAAAACTGCCATAACATCTCTTACAATTAACACATCTTTTATAGAAGTACAATAAATTGTCTTTGTCCCATTGCCAATAGGAGTCAATACAACGAGATAGAGCATAAAATTAGGACTGTTAAAAACAAGGATTAAAACAAAAATACCCAAAAGAATTAACGAAACGATTTTTAAATTATTTCGAAATGTGAGTTTGTTCGGTGATAGAACGAATATAAAACGATCAGCAGTTATGACTACATTTAACCATGAGCTTGATTGATACAATACTCTTAGTGAAAAGTAATACAAACGACAACTTGTGTTCGAAATCAAATGATAGTATATACCATTAGACGATGGTAGTATAAAGACTGTTAAATAGATTATGATGAGTATGTTAAGAATTGAATTGATTGTAAAATAAAATGCCATTGTTGTTTTACGAAATTTTTTAGCCCGAAATATGTAAATTTGAAACATGTTGAGTATTAGACCAGCGGGAAACAGGGTTATTACAATGTAGTAGAGAATTTTTTGACTAGTACCAATTGCCCAATCAATGTAAATATAATCTTCAGTTTTATTTGAAATATTCATCTTATGTAATATACGAAATTAATTTTTTAAAATTTATTTAAATTTTAAAAAATGAAATCTAATCGAGATTAATATTCTTGATTTTCGAATCGATTTGGTTAAAATAATGAAATTATTGGTTGTAAAATGACTCTGTTTAGGATCTCTTAAAAAACCCTCTAGTCTCAAGACTAAAAGAGTCTGAAGAAGTTCAATATTTTCTGAATCAATGGCTATGTAGGAAATTTGATGAATGAATAAAGGTATCAATTTAATGAAAACATGATTTCGACTCGTCATCTCATGTTAAAAACGATTAAGGGAACCACTATTGTTTTTTTACGCGTAAATTTTGCTTAAAAAAATTATGAAATCCCCCCAGAAGCACATAAATATGGTGGTGATGGTCCCTGCTAGTTACTTTGTAAGATCTGAAACGATGTTATCTGACATGGACAGTGCTAGAATTCACGAAAAACCTAGTTGTTCCAATACCAATGAAATTTGATCTTAGTCTTATTAACAGCTACAGAGATTTCACTAGGTGCAAAAGTATATAATAAAATCTTTTTACATCGTATAAGAAACTCGATTGATACTATCCTCAGAATCAGTAAAGGGTGCAATCGAAGATTGATTGATAAGGTTTTAATAAAACTCTTATCAATGGACTTTGACCTCTCAATGAGTAGAAAATTCCCTAATCTTCAAGTCCAGATATTTTGCTTATTTACTTACCTATTTCATCTATGATACATAATTCATTAAAAATAAAATATAATCCCACTCCCTTAAAAAAGACCAGATACTCTAAGGTTCAGAAAATTCAAAACTTAAGTGCTATCTGAATTTGTCATTTTTGACATCGGAAACGTAATCTTCGAATCAATTTTTTCATGGAGGTCAAAAATCAAAATTTTTGCAGCCTAATGATAAGATGCTTAATTTAAACATTTAAGAATTTATGATCGGAAAACGATATTTTTGATCTGGAGGTATCACCTATAAGCTAAAAAGCTCCCATTGACGCTGGTACCCAAATTGGCCAAAGAAAAAATTTCTCGGAAGTCGCCCTCGGACAAAAACAGTAAAAAAAAGCATTTTTTTAGTCAAATTGTATTTAGTCCCAGGGGTCACTTTTCACCTCACTTTTCAAATTAAGCTCCTATCATTAGGCTTCAAAAAGCGTAGGGGTAGGGCCCCTACCCCTAAAATTTTTACCCCTACCGTTGGGGTAAAAATTTTGATGTTTGACCCCCATGAAAAAAATGATTATTTGTGGTTTTCGGGATCGTAGATTACGGTTCCGGTGTCAAAAATGACAAATTAAGATAGCACTAAAGTTTGAATTCCCTGAACCTTACTTACTGATATATTTATCTTGGACATGTAAAAATCTCTTTTAAATGAACAAGCCGTTTAAACTTAATTATCCGACTTTTTAAATAAGTCGTTTATATTTTGATTGATTTTTTGTTTTATATTGAAACGGATCCTTAAGTACGAATGAGAGACAACTAGAGTCCAGGTTAAAATAATCTCAAATTTCCAAAAAATCAATTTTTTTATTATTTAAAAGCTAGAAGAAATAGAGCTAATGATCTAAATTAATTTGATACACATCGTTTAAAATCATTTTCATTTCATCGACTATTTCTTTAAAACTAGGTCTCATTGTTTTAGTCATACTCCAACATCTCAACATCAATTTATACATTTGATTAGGACATTCAATTGGTCTTTCTAATCGTTCTCCTTTGTCTAAACTCATTAACAACCCCGTTATGTCTTGACCATTGTAAGGTCTCTCACCGTAACTAGTCGCTTCCCAACATGTCACTCCAAAAGACCATACATCCGATTTTTCATCGAACTTACCCGAGTGAATCACATCGGGTGGGTACCATTTCAACGGCCATTTACCTTGTGAATGTGTCTCATAGTACTTGTCCTCATTCATCCGTCTCGACATTCCAAAATCACTTAACTTGGCCATGTCTTGACTCACTAGCAACACATTTCTAGCAGCTAGATCTCTATGAACTAAATTTTTTGATGATAAATACTTCATAGCACATGCCACTTGAAAACAAAGTTTGATTATCTTTGCCATTGTCATTTCTTTATGAAATCTCAAGTACTTGTGTAAAGGTCCAAGTCGAGCTAATTCCAATACAATCATTAAACCAGCTGTTTTCGAAAAACACATTCCCATTAGTTTAATTATATACGGACTTTTAAGACTACGCATTAATTCGGCTTCTTTTTTGATCGCTTCCTCATTCTTACCAGTCTCACAATTAAGTTGTTTTATAGCCACAGGGGTTTCTTTGAGACCAAGTCTAAGACCACCACGGTACACACTTCCAAAACAACCACAACCAATTTGTTCGTAAAATATCAAGTCTTTTATATCAATGGGTGTGAAGTGATTAGTGGAGTTAATCGTTTCACCATTGGTTAAGAACGTGTATGATTCATTGTATCGACGTACAAAGTGTTCAGTGCCTTTGTAAATGCTGTATTTTCCTCTTTTGTAAACATGGGTTTTGTAGCATTTTTCAACAAGTTTTGATGAATCGAATTTTGAAGTCGACATTGTGAAATTAAAAATGAGATTGAGTTTTTTTGTTTCCTTAAACTCTATTAATACCCAAAATGAAATGATTTTTTTTTGTTTTTTTTAGATCATGCTTGTATTTGCATTACTAAAATTTTATTTAGACGCGTAAAAAAAAATAGAAAATTGCTTCGTGTTTTTTTCAAACTAGATAAGATTAGTGACTTAAGGATTTTATTTTCCTCGTAATTCGACGACGTATCTAATAGGACGCTTTGCCTAAATCGGAGAGAAAATATTTTAGTTAGTATCTTAATGGGTTGTGTCATGGAAAACAAAGAGTCACTGAATGGGACTGAAGCAAAATGGAAACAAGATTTTATCTATCACAGAAATCTACTTAAAGTTTCAAGCTTAATATCTCAATAACTAAACATGCAAATGATTTGTGACTCACTTTTTAAGATGGTTGATAGTCTCTTTTTTTCAGAAATCCAAGGTTCGGCTGGGGGTCAGAAAATCGGAAAATAACTTATTTCTCGATTTTTCCGGCGGTCATTAATTTTTGATAAATGGTGGTCAGTATTTTAATTCTGCAAAGGGTTCCTAAAAATGAAGACCTGACCAATTGAAAAGCAGTTTAATTATAATTATGATTTTTAAGAACCTGTAATCTTTGAATCTTCAATTTTGAAGCCTCGTTTTATATTAGTGATTTCAATGCTAATTGTTAAAATGAACCCCCTATTTTTTTCTAAACGGATGATTTTAATGAGTTCTTTAATTAATCGACCGATTGAACATCTATTTGGAATTTTTAATCCAAGACTTTTCATCTGAATTAGTGATTAAATTGTTAAATTTACGTATCATCAAGGGTTTTTAAAACCCTATGTCTAAGGGGAAAGAATGTAAATCATGTATCGAAAACGTTTTCCTTCAGCTGCTAGAAGCAAATTCTTTATAAACAGCATAAAAAATGATTAATATTTTTAAAGCAGCTTCGGATTTTCGGATAAAAATTCCGTTTCATAAGTTTTGGAGATTAAAATAAGACCCAAAATTACATAAGCCAAGTTGAGAAACGATCTTAAACATCTGAATGAGATCTACACAATTTAGAGTTTGAATTTTAAGGTCTTTAAGCTTTAATTCGTATGACTTGTGACTTATACTACTCTCCTCAAGGCATCTATGTCTTTCTTTAGTAATGGGTGATACTCATTGTTGCCGTACTCTAAATTTGGTCTCACCAATGAAGTACCGTATACCCTTGCAATGAGATGCGTGCTTAAACCTGAGTTTCGGGTTGTATCCAATTTCCAAAAAAATTAAGGGTAACAAATCAAATTCAATCGAAATTAAGCTCTCTACATTCGAAGAGTAGAGGCCAAATACTTTGCAGACGATACGACCTTTTACAAAGCGGATACTTCACTTGAACGGTTAAAAAACGATTTTAACTGTGTACTGAAAGATCTGAAAGAATGGTGTGAATTTAATAAAGTATTAATTGATTGGTCAAAAACAAACTGCATTTTTGTAACAAAAAAACGTATCAAAGTCCATGATTCAATTATTTAAGATAAAACAATTATCAATGTAGTTAAAGATTTCAAATTATTAAGGCTGTACTATTGACAATCAGATGAATTTTATTAAGCATGTTTCGAACATATGCTCAATGGTGGACAAAAAAATTTATTCAGTTAAAAAACTTTTTTATTTGGGTTTTTCAGTTAAACTCCAGTTTTTTAAAACTTTTATTCTACCATATTTTGATTATTGTCTTCATTAATTTGTTACTTTTCTAAACGAGCAATTCAAAAGCCCTCAAATTGCTTTTGCATTTGTATTTCAAAACTGTTAATAATTTGTGTCTTCATACTTAGTGTGAGATCAACTTGGAAAATTAGATTTATTTGGATTTCAATATGGGGCTCTGTTGAGAATGTTAACGTTTTTATTCAAAATTGATAATGATGTAAAAACAGCACCAAATCTGAAAGAGTGTATTAAAACAAATGATTCAAGGGGTCTAAAATACAGTCTTCGTAATAAAAACTGAATGATCGAACAAGGCACAAGAACGAACGCAGGAAAATAAAACCTTGGATATATTTTCTCAAGATTGGTTTGCCTTAAATAAACTTAGTCTTAAAAAGGAACATTTTAGAATTCCAATTTTTAATAAAATTAACCTAAATTTTAACGAATCAATTAAATTGTTTGATAAATTAAATCTAACTTTAAAAAACTTTATTATTTAAATTTTGTATTTTTGTTTAAGTACCCCCAAATTGAGATTTCATTTATTCGACCATGATAACGATAGCTACAAAAACGTTCTATAACTTTTATAAAAGAAATACTTTTGGTTCAGTTTCGACCGAAAAAAAACAAAAATTGGCTTTTTATGATTTGAAGTTATTTTTTAATGCTTTCCCTTACTTATAAAATGTGTGTCCTGAACCGGATGGACCTTTTTCTGGCAAATAATGATGGTTCCTTTGTATTCTAAAAATTTCAGGTCTGTTGTTGGTTTTTAGAGTATGTAGCCCGAATCGAATGTCCTAGAGTTTAGCTTTTAATTTTGCGAAAAAGGAAATTAAATTTCCTATCAGAAAATCGGTTTTCGGAAACTGACGGTCCTTTAGGTTGGCGGAAAAGTGGTAGTACGTTAATTTTTTGATGCGTTGTCTTTATTTTGGCGAGTCTGTAGCTCGAACTAAAAAATCCCAGAGCTTAGCCACCTGGTCCGAAAGAAAGAGCTCAAAAAGATGAACGAGAATATCAGTCTTCGAAAGCTAGTCGACCTTTTATTCAAAGGAAAAGCGGCGGCCCGTGACACACTTGGATTGTCTGCAAAGAGTGTCGTGAAATTTAAGCCATTAAAAATCGAGAAAAAGTCTGATGAAAACCCGCCGGTGTCCGAAGAAGTTGTGACTCGAGTTAAAGAAGTCATAGAAGAAACTGATGAAAATTCATAATGTGATTTATGCTTGGCCAAAGGTAAGAAAAAAATTTACTCCTTTTTACAAATTTATTTTTCATAAAATAATTTCCAAAATTTTCAAAATTAAATATAAAAAAAAAGAAAAATATAAAATTTTATTAAATTAATAGAAAAAAAAAAATTTTCCTCTTTTTGGTTTTTTTTTAGTGTGTCAAAATCCAATCATTCCACCAAAGTACCAAACAAAAAAAAATCAAAAACAACATCTAACAAACTTAAATTTTTTTTTTTATTTTTGTTCAAATTTACTCAATAACTCTTTAACCGATTTACGTTCTTCATTTACATCACATTCTTGAGTATTTATCGTATTTACATTACGTTGTGCTACTACCGGTGGTGGTTTTACTTTAGGTGATATTGGTGGTGATCGACTTGACGAACTTGACGACGAAGACGATGATGAACGTTCACTTTTTTGATTACTATTTACAATTTGTTCCATTAATTTAATCTTCGATCGTACACTTGAATCATCTTCGGGTGGATCTGTTTGACATCCCATTGAAGTTCGACTCTTCCTTGGTGATCGATCTGACTGATTTCGTGACAATTCTTGTTCACGCTCCGCTGTTTCACTTAACAATTGCTTAATCTGATTATTCAATTCGACCAATTGATTATCAAAATTAACATTTTCGTACACAGTCTCATTTTTATGTTCAATCTCAAAGCCTGTCGACTCTCGAATTTCAACAGGGTTCTCGTAAATATGAGAATCCTTTGATCGACTTACAATAAGTACATTCGAATCGTCTTGATTGACCAATAAATCGTTATCATAATCACTCTCTTTAGTGATCACAACCTTTTCGTATTGATCATCTTCAAAACATTCATCGTTCCCCGCCTCTTCTAAGTTATCATAAATCTTGTTTATTATATAAGTTCGACGATCGATACGAGATTGATCATCGATTAATGAATCAGCAGATGATGAGAGTGATGACGAGGATAGTCTTAGTTTAGACGGTTCTTCATCATCGATTATCGATTGGATCAAAGTTGAATTTTGTTCATCAACTGTCTTTGCTTCTGGAATGTTTATTGAATTCTCAAATTCGTTAATATATTTTACAATTTGTTGCATTTCGTCCTCTTCTGGTTTATTTTCATTTGTGATTGTATCTGGATTTGAATCAATATCGTCATAATCGTTTTCATCGTAACTTGACTGGGTCATTTTAATCGATGGTTGTCGATTAAATGTGCATAGATGTAATGATGAAGACGAACTAGACGATGGGATTGATGACTCGGTTTGATAAGTAGGAGTCGGTTGGATAGTCCGACGTTTTGACGGTACTGGTTGTGCTTCACTTTTACGATCCGATTGACAGTCTTTAAACGTTGATAGACTTGGTATAGTCGATTGTATACTTGTCGATGATTGATTCAATCGATTATTTCTCATTATAATTTGTTGTTGAGGCGAGGATATAGTACCGGTAAAGGAGCTTAGATTTGATTGAATAGCCTGTTGAGCGGTTGTTTGGAGTTGATTAATACAGTTAGTATAGTCTATCTTAGTTGTTTCGGATATACCGACTGAAGATGACGGGGGTTTAAAAGTGCTCGTACTCGCCGTTCGTACAATCCCAGACGTGTTTATACTCGGTTTTTGAGATAGCAAATCGGCTTGTTCTTGAAGGGTTATTTG
The DNA here is from genome assembly GCA_022207745.1 of Brachionus rubens. Classification (NCBI taxonomy): domain Eukaryota; kingdom Metazoa; phylum Rotifera; class Eurotatoria; order Ploima; family Brachionidae; genus Brachionus; species Brachionus rubens. Next base: position 6,500,943 of record JAJVHD010000001.1, on the reverse strand, counting down.
AGTTGTAGGTGAGCTTGGCTGATGTTTCATGCTACCCACTCGTAAGGTTCTGAATATTGATTTGAAAGCAGGTGAAGATGGTGGTTCAATTTGTTTCGGTGATGATATTGAATGTGTCGAGTGGGATGAAGGGAGGGAAGAAAGTTGTTCAAATTGATGTTGAATTTGTACATTTGTTGGTATTGAATGGGATTGAATGTTCGGTTTATTTTCTTTTGGTTTTGATTTTTTCTTTTTTAAGCTTGAGAAAAAAATTTTAAATCTTTTTAATAAAAATACAAAAATTGATCGTTTTTAGCAAAGCAAAGCAAAAAGAAATTTTCATACTCGTTTTTTTGGATTTTCTGCTACAGAAAAATCGATCAATTTCAACAAGAAAAAAAAATTTTTTAAAAATTCTTACTCTGGTATTTCAATGACAGTATGGTACTTTGGCATTTCACTCGGTCCAACTTGTTTATACTTATCTTGAGCCTCTTCTAAAGTCAATAACTTATTATTATAACAAACACTTATTGGTCGATATGTTTTCGAAGCATTATTCGATTTAATACTTCCATTAAGATCACTACGACGTATTAAACTAGCAAATTTATCATTAAAAATTGTATCAGCATTTGCTATTAAAAATTCAGATATATTCGCTTGTAATGTTATACTATGCAACATGTCATATTGCATACAATCTTTTTGATCCATTTCTTTAGATTTTAACAAATTTGGAGCCCAAACGATTGCTAAATTTTTAGTGTTCATATTCGTGTCCGGCGAGTATTCGGCTAATTTGTGTAAATGTTTCATTAGAAAGGCTAGTGTTCGATAATGAGGTGGTGGTAGTTGTTGAACAACATCGTGAATTTCGATTATTTTATCTTCGACATGAGCCGATTTCTAAACAAAAATAAAAATTTTCAAATCCCAGGATTACAATATCGGAATTTTCAAGCTTCTAAGATTAGTCTAAGTTAGTAATGTTAGCTAGTTAAAATTTTTAAAATTAACATACCATCAAACTTTCAGCTATGGACTTTGATTTTGAAAAAAAAAATGTATTAAACAAGCAGTGAACGTAGTGCATGGGTATACAGGTGATTTAGTGTAAAAAAAAAAGTTAAAAAACTTACAATAAATTTGTGATAAAGCTGATATGTTAACAAAGGATTAGGTAGTTCACGAAAATACATTTTTAACAATGAACTAACTGAATGTACATCATTTACATAAATTTCTTGTTCAATTTCAGAAAATTTTTCCTCATCAAACGCATAACGCAATTTTTGAATATTCGATTGCAAGCCCGTGTGTCGATAGATACCATCAACGATACCGTGTTTTTCAATAAAATCAGTGCATATCTTAAGAATTTTTGGTATCTCTTGTTGACTGTTTATCAAATGCTCTCCTAGATCACAAGCAAAGACACGTTGTTTTAGAATACCTTTTTGTTGAAGTTGATTCCGAGCAGGTCGAGTGTTGAAAAACGAGCGTAATAAGGTTATTAACTTGCCGTGTTTGACTCGAACTGATTGGTTTGTTTTGGATAAATTATCGGCAACTTGGGTCGGTAAGCTTTGGTTGCATTTGATCAACTCGACACAATCGGCTGGAAAGAAACCGACTTCAAGTTCTTTCTTACCACGCCACCATACACTCTCATCAGGCGGTGGCATGTCAATAACAGATATCATATTCCCTACATCTAAACAAATTTCATCTAAATTTTGAGCAACATAACGTTTTCGAACAACAGCTGCAGCTACACCTGGTATATTAATAGGACTATCATCACACGCAAGTAATCTATTACCTTTGTTATCAATCTCAAACCAGTTTAAAATTGGACCACAATTTAGCGGGTTTATGAACGCGATTTCTCCAAAACGAACCAAATAATTAGTCAATATTTTAATTAGATGTTTGTTTGAAGACTTTTTAGATGATATTGAAACATTCGAGTGCATAGAAGATGTCATTAGAGTCGATGATTCCGAACTCGAAGGTAATAATTGTTTTAATTCGTCTAATAAACTAAATTTACGATCGAATATACAATCGTGTAAATGTTTATCCAAATAGGAAAAATTTTCCAATGAACGATATATAATCCATTTTTTATCATTTGAAGTTACTTGTAATTGAAACCAAGACGAGTCAGATTCTTGATCATGGGTTAATAGAGCGCATTTGAAATTTTTAGGTAGATCTATAGTGTTAACTTCGTAGTGAAAATGAGCACATTCTTGTAGCCTTGGAAAACGAGATTTAGTATTTTGTTGTATTTGAGCTAATGATGATGACATTTTATTCGTTTTTCAAAAAGATAAAAAAATGGAGATTTTTTTCTTAAATTTTAATCATTTTTGGTAATGAATCTAAAAAACAGGTAAATTAATGAATATAAAAAATGTTAGAAAAAAATAAAAAAAGTTTGTTCGTGTTTATAGTTTCGATGATGACGAGGATTGCAAGTATAGAACTAAACAAAAAAAAAATATATTTCAATTATTAATTGAAATAATAATAATAATGAAGCACAGTTATTATTATAATTTTTGTTGAGACAGTTAGATTGTCAATGTAAATTTAAATTTAACTTTTGATTGTCAATTTTTTGCATAATAACGGAATATTATGTCAATAATTTTTTTTTTCTTAAGACCGAATTTTAGAATAAACTTTTCAACTTCACAGTTCATATGTTACTAAACACCATATCTTTATATATTTATGGCAACCTTCTCTTCCATGAACTGCTTGTGAAAATGAAGCTTAACAAAAATTGGAAAATGACGAAAACTCGCATTTCCAAATGGACTCTACTTAGATCGATTATTTATTTTATACTAATTTGCAATACCTCGGACAAGATCAGAAAAAAGATACCAAAATTTAATAATTATTAGGGTGATTTATAAAATTTCGCGTTTATTTTGATATTAAGTTATTTAAAAAAGATGATAAGTTATCTGAAAGACGTTTAAGAGGTGATCTGATCCAAATGTTCAAAATAGTCCAAAATCTCGAAGAAATTAAGTTGGTGAGAGGGGTAAACTATTCTAGGAGTCTGTCTCTCAATCTAAGAAGATCAAATGATAAAAAATTGGTGAGAGAAGTAAATCGTAGAGGATTGTATCGCTTCAATTTTTTGACAAACAGAGTAGTTGAATTATGGAATAGGCTATCGTCGAGTGCAGTGAATGCAAAGTCAGTCAATGCTTTTAAATCAATTGTTGATAAAGAAGTTTTTGGAATGGTTCAAAGAAACGAATAATGTGTTTAGTTTTACACATAATATGCGGTCTGGAGTCTTACACATTTATTGTGTTTAGGTGTACGCATTTTGAGTAATATTCTACACATTTTTTTAACAGAGTACGAGTGCCACAATACCCAATTTATTTAAAGAATAAGTACATAGCATAAAATTACAAATAGTTTTTACAGAATCAATTCAAGTCGAGCTTCTTTTAAACATTTAGTCTAGCAAAAATTATGTTAACATCAAATGTCTGACAATTAAAAATTGAAATGGAAAAAAAATGGAAAATCAGATTTTTTTGTTTTAAAAAAATTATTGTTGATAACCGACTTTTGACCCAACTGGACTAAAACCGGAACGGTAAGTTTTCATAAAAATGGAAATATGGATTTTAAAGATCTCATAGCCTGCTACAAAATGATACCCTAGCGGCCTTTATAGAACGATTCCTTGAGGAGTAAATATGGTATTCAAAAGCGATTTCCTTGTACAACTAAACCTTCTTTACTCCTCAAGGAATCGTTCTATAAAGATCATTAGAGTATCATTTTGTAGCAGGTTATGAGATGTACAACATCGATACATGTTTTTGTGTAAAATGTTACAGTTATAGTTGGGTCAAAGTTGGTTTTCAACACTAAACAAAATCAAAACGATTATACATGTATTAGATAGTATTAGATAGTTAACTAAAATTTATCTCATTTTTCTTTAACAAAAAAAAGTTTTAACAAAATCAAATTAGTTTCCTATTGAAAAGGATTATGTTTAGGTAGGGAATTATGATTTCTTTAACAATTTCAAATTTTAACAAAATCAAGTTTAACAAGAAAAAGACAATTTCTTAAAGAAAATTGACTTGGGTTGAATACATGTTTCCTGAAAAATCGCAATCAACTTGCACATTAATACACAAAGCGTCGCGGATATGCAAAATACGGCGCATTGTAACTCTAGATGTCCGCAACCATTCGCCACCAAATATGACTGGTTAGTAAAAAAATAATCAGGCTTGCGAGTCGTGACTTAAAATAAGGGTTCCGATAGTAGCAAGTAGTAGCAAGTGAAGCGATCGGAGTCGTTCGTAAATATTAGTTAGAAGATAGTTTATCTCTAACATGACCTGAGGAGTTTATTAGAAATAAAATTTATCTTCAGAAATTCAGACAGAGAAGCAACGGGTACCTACTAGCTTCTCATTTTACAAATACTAACCTAATTTTGAAGAAAATCGTACATTTTAAGGATTACTGGTGATAAAAAAATGAAGATGTTTAGACAAAAGGATTAAATTTTATGATTCTTTAATCATAAACTTCTGGATTTACTTTAAACAAAGAAAAAAATACAACCTTTAGTTTATAAAACTTCTTATGATCAATTAATCAGATAAATTTTTGCTAATTCATTAAAAAAAACAAAAAAAAAACAACTAAATGATATTTAAGATTAGAAATACTTAAAATTTAAAAAATTATGTAAGAAAATTTTTTTTTTTTAAAAGATAAAAAACCCTTTGTTCTTCACTTAACATCGATTTTATAATTTCATAAAACCCTTTGTCTCGTACTGAAATTGTTTCACCAAGAATTTACTTTACAAAAAATTTAGAAAGTAAAATTTTGTTTAATTTACATAGACAAAATAACTAGCCTTGACCATCAATACTATTTAAACTAAATCTCCTTTATCCCGAATTATGTTAAAATGTAACACTAAAACTAAACCATGCTCAGTAAGAGAGATTTTTTTTAATTATGAAATAAAAAATGAATCATTTAAAAGATCTTACAAAGGTTAATTATGCACATAAGGTAAATTAAATATCATGTCCTTACAAAAAAAACATATCGAATATCACATTATCATGTACTTATATAACCTATTTGTTAATGAAACGATTTTAACCAAAAATATTTTAACGATTTAAGACTATTTTTGTAATTAAAGATTCAATTTAAAGGATTAATGAATTCATACGTGCTCGTTCGAATCTAGATATTTGATACTAGTTATGCAATTTTTTATCTTATCAGGGGTATGCAGATGATAAATTAAGAGTATACCCGCTGGTTACTGATACAAAGTAATGCCGATACAAATAGACTCTAAATATGGGTCAAATTAGAGTCTAATTGTGATTGACAAAAGCTTTAATTATGCTTATCAAGAACTTTGTCTAATTTAAAATTTTGGACTCGATGAATTTTTAAATAAATTACGAATTGAAGAAACAAAATTTGCATAAAAGTCCCGAAATAGTATGATTAATTAATTAAAATTGTTATTTGAATCATCTATTAAAAAAAAGTATACTTGCTTCATAATCCTCGTCTATCTTGACCTTTTTTTTATATAATCAACTAAAACTGCTAATACTCAATTTACAACTCTCGTATGATATGACAAAAATAGAGAGAGAGAGAGATGGCTTAATTTAAAACAAATATAAGTCAATGATGAAAAGTTTTTTTTCTAAATTAGATCCGTTTTCAACCTTATTTTATTAACCTTAAAATTTTATTGTTGTTTTGTTAAATATTTGATTTGAAACTTGATAGAAACAGCTTGTCGTCTATCTCTCTCGTCTAATCATGTACAAACATGTGATTGAAAATATTTTGTTTTTTAATGAGCCTATTTATTAGAATCTTTAAAATAAAAGCTTTTTTAACGAAGAATTGAATATTTATACCTCTAAGATCAAATTAGAGAACGGACGATCAAAAAAATCTTGAAATTTATTCAAAAATGGATTTTGTCATGGGTCAATAAAATAATATTTAGTTACCGTAATCCCTCATTTTTTGTACCACTGGGAAAATTTTTTGGCATCTTTGTAGCTTATAAAAATTTTAGATGGATGGTTATTTTTCTCTCTAAGTTAAAAGACGACCTGGTCATGTAGTTACTAACAACATTTTTGACTTTTTAAAACAAAATTTTCATTTGTTACAAGCACACTGAAAATTTTCTCTCCATGGTACAAAAAATGAGGGATTACGGTAGAACTCACCTTCAATTTTCAATTAATGGTGTGTTTTCTTCGAATAAGTTCAAAAATGGGCTACAAAAGCTTGGATTAACAAACTTGACAGTTCCGAAAAACAGACCGGAGGGTTGGATACACATTCAGATACTGTAATTTGAGGCTGCTACATGTCAGTTCTGCTAGAGGGAAACAAATAATATTGGGTCAAAAATTACCCACTTTGGTCTTTAATTTTTGTAACTTACGGATAAATATATCACTCAAGAAACAAAATTGAAAAAAAAAAAATTTGCAAGTATTTTTGTCTTGTATCTAATACATCAACAACAATAATAAGATAACACTTATCAGTAAATTCATTCATAAAATCGATAATATCCAAAGTCATGAAATTAGATTACTAGTATCATGATTATGTATATTGATTAACGTTTCAAAAAAAACGACCCTGTAAGTATAACGGGTAAAATGTTTGGTTCATGCAAAAAACACTATCTGAATCGACCAGTTTTAATAGCAAAATCGTAATCTACGCAGATGAAAACCTAAGAAAACCGCTTTCATTTGGGGAGTCATGAATGGGTTTATTCTCTTACAAAAAATGAAAAAAAAATGAAAAAGTAAGGTTCTGGCAAAATTTTAAATTGATTTTCGACCTCAAATTCGTAATCTACATGTATGAAAACCTAGGAAAGCAAATTTTTTAGGAGGTGTCCAAAATAATTTTCTCAGACCCCAGGGGTCCGAAGTGTCAAGACCCCTCAAAAACTATACTTTACTTTTTAACCTATAACTTTTTTTTAACTCCTCAACCCTATATTATTTATACATGTTCTGAAAAGGCGTAAAATTTTCTACAATTTTAAAGTATTTTTAATGATCCTTGAGTTATTTGAAGGGTGCAAATTAAGGAAAAAGGCCAAATTTTCCCCTTTTTTTTGCTTTTTTTGATATAACTTATGCAGTATTCATCTGAGCCGTAAGGCAAATACAAATTCTGAAACTAGAAAAAATTTTAAACAATTTGTTGGTTTTACTTTTTTGATTTTTATTTTTGTTTGGTATACTATGAGGCGAACAAAGTCAAAAAAATCAAAAATCACTTAAATGAAGGATATTGAAAATTTTGACTAAAAATTCGTAATCCTTATGTATGAAAATCACTTGCAACATATTACTCTAAACTAATAGCTTGTTCCTGCAAAAAGTCGTTTTTAGGAGTTGAAAAGGCAGCAATTAGGTCATTTTTTGAAAAATATTAAAAATCATTTTATAAGATAAACATGTATCTTTTCTAAGGTTTTCATACATATTTCGGGTTTGGGGTCATTCCTTCGAGGAATATCAAAAAAACTGAAAAAACACCCAACAAAAATTACTTTGTACACCTTAAAGTGTATCTTAGCTGTACTTGAGAACATTTACTTAACTTTGTAAAAAATTTTATGCTTATTCAGAATATGTATAAATATATAGCCCTTAGTATAAAGGTTAACCACTAAGTTGAAATGCAGCCTAAAATCATGACCCTTGTTTCAAATATTCCCGTCTGAAGGGGTTGAGCTTCACTACCGTTAACGAGCGAAACTGACCGAATTTGCAAACAAAATTTTTCCTTAAAAAATAAACTTTTTCTTGTTAAAAGATGTAAAATCTTCACTCAATTTTGAAGCATACATAAACCTCTTGAAAAACTTGAATTAAAAAAAAAAACAATTAAAATTTTGAAATAACAGAACAACTTAAACCTAACAACAAAAATTTTTTTTTTTCTAATTACAAATTTATATAAAAAAAAATCAATAAATGAATGATAAAAAAACGTCAAAAAATTTACAACTTTTTATCATTTTATTTTTTAAAACTAAAAGTTTAAAAAAAAGCTTTCTCTTTTTTATTTTGGATATTAAATTACAAACCTGAAATTTTATTTTTCTTGTTTTATGGGTCAATATACTATTTCGTTTTTTTTTTTCTAGATAAATAATTTTAATTAATTTACGGGAACCAAAACTTTTGGTTTTATGTTTCCTCCAGGATTGTTTGCCCAATAAAAGCACCTATAAGACAATCAAGATGTCGAATGTTTATAATGAAAAAAAATAATGCAAATTGCAAATTATTCATTTGCTCTAAATTTATTTTTCTTATTATTAAATAACTCCCCATTGCAACTCATTTTTCTCGAACATTTCGAATAAATTATTATAAAATTGCAAATTTCAAAAATTTATTTTTTCAAAACCATAAGTCAAGATACTGAAATAAATAGCTACAACACATAAATGACGATAACTTTTTGTTGTTACTTTTTTCTTTCTTTTTTTTCAAATAATAATTTTTTTTATCTTTTCCAATTAAAAGATAATGCACCCACCCAATGATGATGAGTATTGTGTTAAATTACTCAAAACTTTTGATTTAATTCTTAACCACACAGTTGACAATCGAGACGATACAATCATACTCAAACTAATCGATCAATTAAAGACACTTTTAAACGATTCATTATACTCCAATATAATATCTTATATAACTTTAAACATATTCAAAGACCCGTTTTTGTTTGTTCAAAAAGACCCGGAGGTACAACTTTTTTTTATCAATTTGATCAAACTAATCGTTCAGTTTAAGCATAACATCGAATTCGAACAAAATGTTCAAAAATTGATCGAATGTTTCATTGATAATGATTTTTATGAACACGATTCGGGGACCCTATGTGCTATTTTTGACCTTTCAACTACGTTTAAGTTGAATGACAAAATCATTCAATATTTTTTTAAGTATGACACTGTTCATCATTTTGTAGACCCTGGTCTTAGAAGTGTTTACGTCAGACGACATTTTAAAACTCTTTTATCAATTTATGCTCAAGAACCAAAAGTTAAAGCTGTTTTATCAAGCCTTCCAGATGATGTGAAGATTCCTAATCTTGATTTGTATTATACATGTAATTTAACCGTGTCTGATCTTGAATCAAACGTTGGCAAACTTGATTTAAACTCGATACAATACTTTTCTTATTTTGTTGTACAAAATTCGATTGATATACACACAATTTTAGTCAAACTTGAATCGATTACGAACCGGTATAAACATGATATTATTTTTAAGTTTTTAATATACGCTTTTGAAAAAGGAAATGAGACGGTATTGTACGAGTTTTTTACACCATTTAAGCTGAGGGACGATCGAATTGAATTTGTGTTTAAACATTTTTGTCATAATTTTAATCTTTTTGTGAAAAAGTTTGGAAATAAAATTGAATTGAGCGATTTTGTGGACCCTAAAGATGTTTTATATGTTCTTAAAAGTGTTAGTCTAAACGAAAAGACAAAGAGATTAATCGTACAAAGTTTGAATGATTATTTTGAACAAAAATTAAACGAGAAAGATTTACGATTCGTGCGAATTTTAAATGAGGAGTTTAAAAATGTTTTTGAGTTCAAAATCGACGGGGTTTTGAGCATTGAAATTTTAAAATTTTATCATTTGGAAAACCGTGATCTAAGCGACTTGGATATAAACATTAACAACCAAAAGAATTTCGAGATCTTAATCGAATTCTTGGGAAAATCAAACACAGGGATTTATAATGAACAAATATTGACAAAATGCATGTCACTTTTAACCGATTGTGAAGATTTAGAAATCAAAGAAACAATTTTAGAATATTTGTCAACACTTTCGGATTACGAGTCCGAGGTTTTTAATGAACAAAATTTGTACAAAATCCAACTTTTATGTTTGGGTGAAAGTGAAGCGTTTTTAAGACGAGAATATCTTAAATTTTTATCAAAATTTTATCAATCTAGTACAAAGGTAATCGAATACTTTTCGTATGTTTTAATAAATGATCACGACTGGCAGTGTCAATTATACTGTTTGGATTACTTCAACAAAGTTGTTAGCCTCTCAAATGAACAATCGAATATTATAACAAGTTTATTCAAAGTATTAGATGATTCGGATAACCAAGTTGTAAAATTTGCATGTGAAATTTTAATAAGACTCAAAAAAGATGGGGTCAAGTTAAACACTTGCAAAGTTAAGTTTAATTTTATTCACAAAATGAAAGATGATTTAACCGAAATATACTCAAAAGAAATAGCTGTAACAGGTGCAGAGGAAATTGATACAAAAAACGATCAAATCGATTTAGAATATTTGTTAAAATTAAGTAGTCTAACAAGCGATATTTATGTGCTTCATAAAACGGCTATATTAGATGATATATTAAGCGCGTATCAATTCGATTGGGATGATGAAAAAGGCGTTGATTGTTATTAAGATTTTATATTTTAGCACCAAATAAATTTTGTTTTAACTCAGGAATCGAAAAATAAACTTGTACGTAAGTTGTTGTTTTTGTTGTACGATAACATGAAGTAAAAGTCATGTTTTTAGAATATTTTATGTTTAACATAATTTTTAAATCGATAATACAATTTATTGAAATTAAGGTGATTTTGAAATTTTGACATAAACAAAAAATTTCAATTTGTTTTATTTTTAGTCTAATTCAACTTGGGTTTTTACCACTTGAAAGGTAAAGATTACATTTTTTAAATATTGTGTCGTGTTTTAGATAATTTTGACTTTGGGATGATTATTTCCTTCCCCTTTCTTATCGTTTATTTCAAAGCTAAGAATTACATGTCTAAGCAAAGCCCTTTCTGTATGACTTTTGTATGATATTTTCTAACATACTTTTGTTTAACCGAGGTATTAGCAAGTTGTCTTTAATGATTCCTCTTTGATCGGAAAATATTTCCTGTGTGCTATAAGAAAATTAAAAATTATCTTATGGATAAGGGGTCTAATAGTAATCAGTCCTATGAAAGCCATTGTAATGTCTTACATCACTACCATTTGGCCGGTCTATCCGATCCTCTCGTTAGACGTCTTAGAGCATGCTTTAATGCTCAAACTAACTTTACTTTCTAAAATTAAGTTAAATTAACTAAACAAGTGATATCAGCGAGATGTCGCAATATCACATCTTCTCCCTTGTTTTTAAGCAAAAACTAGTTCGGGAAAGCCAATGACAGGTATCGGCTATAGACTATTATTTTTATGCCGGTAGTAACTGACTCTTACCAGATTACTTCAGTTCACACTATAAGACACCTCCTACGTCGTAAGAATGTGAGCATCTACACTCCTGCAACTTTTTTCCTCGTCGATAGATGAAGTGTCTTACATTACTAACATTTGGCCCGTTTATCTGATCCTCTCGTTAGACGTCTTAGAGTATGCTTTAATGCTCAAACTAGCGTAGCCAGATGCCGCTGTATCAAAACCATGTGTTGTGGTAGTAATAGGTCATTAAAATCATAACTTCCATGCTATCTACGACCTCGAAAACCCTACTTTTTGACTTGAATCCTCGTTTAGAAAAAATCCTGTAAACATATATACTACAATCGAAGATCAGTAAACGATATCTTCAAGAAAGAGATGTGATATGACTGAAAAATTTCATTTTTTTTACCTTTTACATACAATTTTGGCTTCAGGGAATTTTTTTGTCCATATATAATGGTCCCAGCGTCAATGGCAGCTTTTTAGCTATCAGATCATATCTTAAAATCTATTATAGCTTTTTCCAATTATTAGTCCTTGAATGTTTGAATACAGCACATCGACATTTGGCTACAAAAATCGTATAGAGAGGGACAAAATTTTTGACTTTTGACTCTAACTTTCGAAATTGGTTTTCAGAAGGTTTACGAGCCTTAAATTTATGAAAAATCGCTTCTCGGTAACCAAAAACTTTTTGCAGCCAAATGTCTATATCCTGTAAATGATTGGTAAACTCTATCATTGATTTTAAGATATGAAGTGAAAGCTAAAAAGCTCCCATTGACGCTGAAATCTAAATTAATTGAAAATAAAAATCGGTTTAAAACCATAAATAATTGGAATTTTTGAGTCAAACCTTATCTAGCCCTAAGGGATACTCTTTACCGATATTTTTATATTCATCTGCTTAAACAAAAGACGATTCTCTACAAGCCCCTTTGATAGTTTGGACCTTTTGCTCCGACGGCACCATAAATTTCATATCTCTCTTTGTGGTATTAGACACTAAGTCAATATCTTTAATATCAATAAAACAAATTTTATCACGTTTATTTCCGAAACACACGATCTGAATATTTACGAAATTAATTTTATACAAATTTATGAAAACATCTAAATAATTTACATTTTTGTCGCTTACTCAATGCACGAATGATTTCATCAAATAATTAGCTTAAAAGCATGCTTTTAACACTTTACTTGACAAAATTTAATTTTAGACATTTAGTTGTTGTTATCCTTTTGTTGTTGTTGTGTGTGTTTTTTATATTTTTGTATCCGTCGTTTTAATTTTTTTTCCCTTTTTGATGAGCTCAGACACAAAATTTAGCGATAACTTTTGGGACGATAAACTCACTGGTTATTTAGTACTCTTTCAAAATGTTCGTAATTCACAACAAAGTGTAAAAGACTTTGAAAATTATCTTCGTGAATGCGCAAATTTTGAAGATCAATACTTCAAGCAATTGAATAAAACGTCCCATTTGGTTCAAAAATTTAACCCAGACTCGACTGTTCATCCGTTATGGAACTCGGTACTCAAAGAAATAAACGAACAAAACTCTTGGTCACATTTAAAATTTATGACAAAAATTTACGATTTAATAAAACAAGTTCAAATTTACAGTGACGAATTTCGTAAGAAAAAACACAAACTTAAAGAAAATGATTTTAAAACGATCCAAGCGATTGAACAATTTCGACAAGTTAAGAATCATTTACAACGAGCTAAGGAACAGTATGTCCATACAGTGAGTGAATTAGAGAAGCAAAAGAAGATTTTAGAGCACACGCAGAATGGAAGTCAAAACTCGGCTCAGTTAGTCCAAAAACTAGAGCGTAGACTAGCCGTTACGACTGAAGAATATCAAATGTCAATTGACCGATTTAACACCATCCGAGTCGACTATGAATCAAAATTTACCGAATCGTGTGATCAGTTTCAAGAGCTTGAAAGATGGCATTTGACCCAAATGAAGTCTTTTTTAGACGAGTACTTGACTATGATCCACAATTTAAACCTTTCGAGGCAAAAGAACTTGATCGAGTGTCAACATAAGTTAACTATCTCTTCCACTGAGCAGTTACTAGACCAGTTTTTGCTGAACAAATCGACGGGTCAGTACAAACCAATCCCTGCTGAGTTTATAAAATTGACCGATTTTGAACCGGTTAAAGTAAGTCCCGAACGAAACGAGCCGAAATTGTTGAGTTTTCTGAGTATAGATTTACTTTCGAGGATCAAATTGAGAAAAAAAAGTACTTTAAATTTGGACTTGACGGGTCAATTTGAAGAAAAACTTGAACCGCCTGTTAAATCGGATTCGATTGAATCGATTGACAATATTCGAGAGAGTAACAATTCGAATAAAGATCAAGGGGATATGATGAATTTTTTTGAATTTTCAGATGACGAACAAGCTAAACAATGGTTACAAACAGAAAGTGATAGTTCAGATGATGAATCGGATGATTCAGATGAACCTAAACGAATAGTTCTCAAGATAAAACCAGTCGACGAAAAAGAGAGAGATACAAGCCCCGATTTGTTGAATCAAATAAGCAAAAATTTACAATTAAAGTCAACAACGAGCACACCAAAGAAACGGGTTTATACAAAAAGTTACAGATTGGATGAGAATAATAATCCGGTTATGTCTGAAAGTCCGAGTAAGTTAGAACCGCCGCCCTTGCCTCCATTACCGTTAAATTTGCAACAGTTAATGAATCAAAAAGTGACTGTATTAAATCGAAATTTAGAAAGAAGTTTAAATCAATCGCCAGAATCGACTCTTTTGAATAAAAGTTTTGAAGATTTTGATGAAATGCAGTTTTAAGTCTTCCGCCTTTGAACAAAAACAAAAACAGTATTTTTTTATTGTTATATTTTATTTTCTTTGTATATATAAAGATGAGATTTTTATGCCAAAGATTATTAAACCGAAGATTATTTTTGTAAAAAAAAAGATTAATAAAAATTTATGAAAAAAAAATTTTTTTGTTTAATTTTTTTTATTTGATTCAGTTGTAATAAACTGACGTCTAAAAAATTTTTTTATTTTATTTCTGCTGGTCGTTTCAAAGAACGAGTGGCTAGGTCCATGGGGGCAAAAAAATTTGCTAAAAAATTTCATTAGAATCTTTTGGAATAGTCAAAGGAGATGACCTGGTTTATGGTCGGGGCTAAATATCGAGCTCTAATATAATCCTTATGACCATACGGAACAAAAAGTCAGTAACGAGACAAAAAATTCAGTGTCTGTTAGACCGGCTTCATAATAAGGTTCAGGAAATTCAAAACTTTAGTGCTATCTGAATTTGTCATTTTTGACATCGGAACCGTAATCTACGACCCGGAAAACCCCAAAAAATCATTTTTTTCATGGGGGTCAAAAATCAAAAATTTTACTCATACCCCTCCGATTTTTGCGGCCTAATGATAAGGTGCTTGATTTAAACATTTAAGAACTCACGATTGTACCACCTGAAAGCTAAAAATCTCCCATTGAGGCAGGTACCCATATCGGCCGAATAAAAAATTTCTCGGAAGTCACCCTTGGACAAAAACGGTAAAAAAGGCATTTTTTAGTTATTTTTTTATTATGTAGTCCCAGGGGTCACTTTTCAAATGGGATCATGAGTTCTTAAATGTTTAAATTAAGCAACTCATCATTAGGCTGAAAAAATCGGAGGGGTAGGGTAAAGATTTTGATTTTTGACACCATTAAAAGATTGATTTTTTGGGGTTTTCGGGGTCGTAGATTACGGTTCCGATGTCAAAAATGGCAAATTCAGATAGCACTAAAGTTTTGAATCTCTCCTAAAGCAAAGGTATTGTTTCTAGTACCACTTTTCATGAGGCATAATTGTTTTGCTAGGGTTCGGTAAATGGTTTTTGAGCTGTTTTTTCTATTTTCATTAAGTCTCAATTTGTTAGTTTGTTTTCGTTTTATTTCTAAGGCATCTATTTTTGGGGTTTACCTGGCGTTTATTAAAATAATAAATGAATCTTTATTTATGTCACTTTTTCTCCTCGAACATCTCATTAATCAAAAAAAAATAGAAACAAGTTAAATCGACCTCCATTTAGTTTTTTAGATCTGAATTTTTTTTTTTCGAAAAATGATAATTTAAAAATCTCAATCGCGTGAATCTCTCTTATTAGGAATGGTAAATCAAAATCGTCCGACATCACCTCCAGTCAACACCTCTATAAACACATCAACCTCTTCATCATCTACATCAAACAACACACAACAACAACAACAATCAATTTTATTCTCACAGTCAACAAATTCGAAAAATTTTTGCGATAACTTTTGGGGCGATCGTGCCAATGGTTTCGATGTACTGTGCCAAAATTTAAAACATTCGTTAACAAGTGCCAAAGATTTGGAACAATTTTTAAGAGAGTCTTTCAATGTTGAAGATCAATATGGTCGTTCTTTGAACAAACTAGTCTCAATTGTAAACAAATTCTCGTCTAATGGATCATTCAATCCAATGTGGACATTGTTACGGGACCTCAATGAAAAGTACTCGTTGTCTCACACGAACTTGGGTCACTCGGTCCAAGAGTTGATCAAAGATGTTCAAAAATACGCCGAAGATTTGTCCAAGAAGATCAAACGCATCAGAGAAAACGAACAACAGACCGAAATAATCGTCAAAACTTACCAAGACACGCTCGGATTATTGAACAAATCAAAGGAACAGTATCACAACTTGTGCTCTGAGTTTGACAAACTGAAACGTCAATTGGACCCACAACAACTCGCACAGTATCAACAATTATCTCAACAACAAGTCTCAGCAAGTAATTTAATGAGTCTTGTACCAAGTTCAAATATGAATAACTTAAACTCGACTCTAACAACAAACAAAGTAAGTCAGCTGTTAAAATTAGAAAAAAAGTTAAAATTGTCTTGTGATGATTACAAAACAGCGATTGAAAAGTACAATCTAATCCGTCTTGATTATGAAAGAAAATTGGTCGATTCATGCAATCAATTCCAATATGCCGAAGAGATGCATTTAAAACAAATGAGAAGCTACATTGAAACATACTCGAAAATAGTCTCCAATATAAATTCTCAAAAGTCTCAGATTATGAACGAGTTTAACCAAAAGTTAGATGGTTTGGGCACAGAGAGTCTGATAAGTATGTTCATTGAAAATAAACGCAGTGGTACAGAACGACCTGAAGTGGCTCAATTTATAGACTCACCTATAAACACTCCTAATGTAACAGCCAATGATAACGATTTTGTTCTAAACGAAAATGAATTTAAAAATTTTTTTCAAAATTCATATTCACAACTTAACTCAGAAAAAACCCAATCTCCTGTTCAAAATACGAATGATTCAAAAAATAAAGATTCAAAAGGTCTTAATAACATATTCAATGTTGATTTTTTAACAGGTCGAAATCGTAATAAAAAAGCTCAAAATAAAAATAATCAAAAAACAGTCACAACAAAACCGTCTCAACCAAAACCAGTTCAAATTGAACAAGAAATAAAACAAATCGATGAAAAATCGGTTAATTCTTTAAGCCTTGACTTGTTGGATCAATTGAAAATAAGTGATGTAGACAGTGAGGGTTACTCATTGAGACCTGACTCGTCAATCGATTTAAGACGTAAGACTAACGATGATATGAATAATTATGTCTCCTCATCGTCTAGTTCCGATTCAGATTCGGACTCAGACGAACAACCAGTCAAAGTAATGTTGAAAATAAACCCTAAAAATGAAGAGACCAAGACTCAAAATGTCGATGTCCTAAGAGAAATAAGCAAAAATTTGCAATTACAAAAACCAGTCTCAAAACAATCTGTTAAAACAAAAACATATTTTTATAATTACAATTCGGAACAATCGAACATGACTCGATCGGTATCGGTCGGGTCTAACTTACAAGCTGATCTAAACAAGACCGAATCTTCGTTATTCGAACTAGACTTTTCGCCTAAACCAAAAATCCCAAACGAAAATTCTTTGTACAACATAGACGAAGATAAAGAAGTTGAAAGCTCATTTCAATATAACTTATCGATTAAAAAACCGACTGTGAGTTCATCGCCTGCAGGTCGTTTTACACCGGCTTGTTTTCCCGGTCGAACAACACCTGACTTTCGACATACTACTTCGCTTTTTGAACAACAAAGCACACGTGCCTCTATCGTTAGTCCTCTTACAATTAACTCAGGCTCTGAAATAATTCCCATCGCAATTGCATTCAATGAGACCATACACGCTTATTTTAAGTTCAATGACCCCAATCGGTTTAAGATTAAATGCTTCGGGTGTATGAAGATATCATTCCCTTTTGCTATCATGAAATTACTTACTCTCGAGCTTCCACAGTTGGAGTTTAATCTTAAAAATTTACACATCTTGAATCAGGACTTGAAACTAAATTCACAATTGTTGGAAAAAAATGACGGATTTTTTACCGATTTGGACGAGTTTAATTTTAAATTTAAAACTCAAAATTTGATCAATGAGCTCAAAGCCCAACATCAAATGAACAAAATGGCAGCTTTTTTTAACTTTGAACTCTTGAAATACGAGTTTAAATACGCTTTGGACGAAGCACCGTTAGTTCTTAATGCAAACTGGACGTCGGATTATGACGATCAAACAGTCGATTTATGTTTAGATTATAAGTTCACATATCACAAACAATTGAGTCAATGTAATTTTATGATCCTAATGCCAGTTGTTGTCCGCTCGAATGGAAAAGATTTTAAAATTAATTTTGAAAAGTCCGAGCCAAATGCAATGTTAAATCGTCAAGAGAATGAAGGTAAAATTCAAGTTTTGTTTCAAATCGCATCGGTTAACACGAGTGGTAGACTCACGGTAAAGTTTAGGATAACAGGAGATGGTAAATTAGACTCTTTGGATCAATTATATCAACCGGTCTATACTAAATTTCATATAGACAATGATACGTTATCTAAAGTTAAATTTAGTATTACAAGTTCGAATTATAAGTTGTCGTTAATGAAAGAAAAAGTCGAATCGGGTAAATATTTTTGTAATTATGATCCACAACAAAATGTTCTTGTTCAAAAAGGTAAGTCACAAATAACAGCTGGGTCTATATCGACTCTAATTGGTTCAACTGTTGATTTGTTAAATTGAAACAAAATGGTGCAATAATTTTTTTTATATTGAAATGATTTATTCGAAATTTTGTAGTTTAATTAAAATAGTAATCGAGAATAAAGAGGTTTATTATGTAAAAAAAATGGAATAAAAAACTTGTTCATTTTATATTTTAATATAAAAAAAAATCTTTTTAAATAATTATTTTTTTCTTTTGACTTTTTTTTTGTCATGTGATTTTTTTTTCGAAATTCTAATCAATAAATTTTTTTAAAATAAGGAAATTTTTTTTCCATTAATGGAGCTTAACATGATCTAATTTTGATCCAATAAGTCGAAGTGTTGACACCAGATGGTTAAAAAATTACCTATTTCTCATTGAGGTATAATAGGTTTCGCAAAGCTTTAGTGCGTCAATTCAAAGGGATTTTTTTGAGATTGAAAATTCCCTGATATTTTATTTATTTACTTTGTAAACCTAATCGAGCCGGCGATTGTGCAATATGTGAACCTTTCAAAAAATATAAAGTTGCATAAATTATGTTAAGTGATCTTTTTCAAGTTGTGTTTACGTATTTTTACCTGAGAAAAAATAGGTGATCCTCTAAATTAAGTGATCTATTCCTATTAAAGGAAAAAAATAAAATTCACATAAAAGATCAATTTATTTACAAACAAACCAATTAGAAATTATGCAAATAAAATTCTTTTAAACTTTATGTGCTTTGCTTTTATGAATTTTCAACCCCGATTCATTCAATTCATTATAAATACTTTGTTTGATCTATCTCTTTACAAATTGGACAAATTACTTTACCATTCGACTTTTTGACCAATATCACACCAACGGCCTGATTAGCTTTTCTAGAAGGTCTCGGGTTTTCATAAGATAATTTTTCAAGCTCTAACGCTTTCCTTTTAACTGGAGTACATTTATCATTTAACTTTTCATTGATCATATAGTTTACTAGTTTACAAATTACCCAACTATGGTTTTGTTGGTCTAATTTTAGACTGGATCAAAAAATTTTTATCAAACAGGAATCAAAGGGTTCTAATGGGCTGTGTTGTTTCAGGGTGGCTTGATGTTACAAGCGGAGTCCGTCAAGGATCAGTCCTCGGTCCGATTCTTTTCATAATTTTTATCAACGACCTAGTAGACTGTTTGATCAATCAACCAAAGAAGTACGCTGATGACACAAAAATTTTAGCTGTGATAAGAGATATTGCTTACAACTTAAGCTTACAATCAGATATAGATACAATTTCCAGTTGGTCGATGACTTGGTCATGTGATTTAAACATTCAAAAATGTAAAGTATTGCATATTGGATCGCGAAATCCAGAGTTTGATTATACGATTTTCAACAAAGAAGGTACCCAAGTTATGGAAAAGACAACGCTCGAAAAAGATCTAGGAGTGTATTTTAGCAAAGACCTTAAGTGGGAGACACATATTAGACACTGCAGTGGACGTGCAAATAGACTACTTGGAGTAATTCGTAATAATTTCAAATATCTTAACCTAAGTGTGGTAAGACTCCTTTATAGCTCACTGGTTAGACCGCATTTGGACTACGCTGTAAGCGTGTGGAGTTCATTTCTCGAAAGAGATAAAAAAGTTAAACTACTACTACTACTACTATATAAATTTTATCTGACAATTTCGTTTGTAACGACGGTTTTTTAACATATCTCTCATAATTTTGTCTATCACTTTCAAAATTTGATATAAAAATAGTATCTTTGTCAGTCCAATGGTAAAGTTTTTGTGCAGTTGATTTTGTGTGAATCAGTTTGCGTTACTAATTGCTTAAGCCTTTGAACTCGAAACGTTTACTTTTATCTTTCAAATGACCAAAAATACACTCTAGTTGATTTAACACAATAAGCTCATCATCATTTTTATAAATTGAAACATTGAATGAGTCTTCGATTGGATCACATTCACTCACTCTGAATTATTAATCGAAGGTATCGATTTAATAACGTCAATTAATTTTTTAGAAACGAGCGGAAGATTTTTAGTAGAAAATAAAGTTTTCGACAAAAGTGTAAATAAACATATTGAAAATACTGTTCTAAACGGAATGAAATATTTTTATAAACAATTTAAAATGATTTTTATTTATCTTTTCAGCCTTAAATTAACAATTGCGATCATAACAATCGTAATATTGGTTTCAAGAAAACTAAATATAAGAGTAAATTGTAAAAAACGCGTTACAAATAAGAATTGTATTCTAGATAACATCCGGATTGATGAACTCGAAAAGAAAAATATAAACAATCTGAATGAAACTATTTAAAATTTTTATAGAGACATTGTAGAAAAAATAGTTAGTATAAAATAAAAAAAAAAAGAATATATAAAAATTCGAGATAGAATATTTAAAAATGTACAACATGCCCAATAGAGACTTAGTTAGAATTAACTATAGAGGTTTTTATTATTATAATACTACCAGCACACTATTCGACTCAATGGAGACTATTGATAATATGATCATTGATTACAGGAAATTTGTTAAACGTTTAGAAAGTAACAACGACTTGCGTTGGAGAATTTCAAAAGAACTCAAAAACAATGACGAAAAATATCAACTATATACGATAGCCGACTCATTAGTACCAAGTAATTTCCTCCAAATATCAGATAACGTTTTTTTCGAAAAGGAAAAATGTTTTTACTTCATGGATTTGGTGTGGGCATCTGGCGAAAATATAAAAGCACCATGGTGGAATCAAAATAATAACAGTGGTTTCGTGAGACAATACCATGTTGGGGATAACTATGGTCATATATTTTTAATCTTATCTTATCTTTAATCTTCACATTTATCAATAAACATTCAACAACAAATAACATCTTTTAATCAATCCCAACCGTCAACAAATGAATAGACGAGAGTGTTAAATTTTAATTAAAAAATTTTAATTTTAATTTTTTTTTTGAAAATGTTCATTTTGAAATAATAAATTTAACAAATATCAAAACTAAGACCTTTTTCAAATCCTGCTTCATTCGATGTTTTTTTTGACAAAATCAAATTGACATTATTTCTGTTCTGCAAATTATTCAAAAGAGAAATATTATCTTCTAATTTTTTTTTTATATTTTTGTTGAGCAAAATTGTAACAACTTGTAGCAAGTTCAAAAGTTATAAACGATAGTTCGAATTGAAATGAGGGTAGTGAAAAAAACTGCACAGTCCCTCAAAAGAAAAAAACAAGGGAACATATTAGAACCCGTCCCATTTTATCAATTAAAGCAATTATTAATTATTCAAAAATCTACTTAAGGAATGCACAATCTGCTCAGAGGAGTAAGAACCTCTAAAGCTTATGTATTAGGCTAATGTATTTGATCACCGATGTATTTTGATACATTTGAAAGATTATTATGAACTTTACGCTTTTAAGCGTTTCAGAAATCCTTCTTGAGCTTTAAATAATTTAAAGACAATATTGTACTGGTTGTAGATCATTAAATCAAGTCTACAAAATTTTGAAGAGGAACGATGGTTCGGACACGTTAGCAGAGAACGATTGTTACAATTTCATGAATGGACACTTTATAGTGAAAGGATCAAGATTCACGGAGAGAAAAAATAACAAACATAAAGTTTGTTAAACTTCAAGGGTTGGGTTGCGTGATGCAGCGACATACGACTGATTACGATAATAGGAATCCTTTGCTATACTTTGTCTATTTCCGATTTAAAAATTGATCCATTTTTCGAAGAAAGAAAACTAAATTTAAAATTTTAAAATTTTTTTTTAAAAGTTTTTCAAAAAAAATTATAAAAAATTTAAAATTCTAAAGACCAAAGCTCATTGCTTCTCTCATTATTCTCTAAGTTACCGCCATAAATATAAAAACTTTTATCACTAGCAGTGCTAGAATGCCATCCTCTTGAACTCGGCTTATTATCCAAATTCAAATACTCCCATTTCTCGCCTGTATACACATACGTATCACTCGAAAACTCACCTGCACCATTATGACCCATTGTTGACGGATCAACCTCACCTCCATGTACAATAATCTTAACGTTTTGTTTATTATCAATCGCCGAACATGCAAATACACTCAACTTCCTAGGTAAACTTTCAATTTGATTCCATTCGTTTGTTTTAATATTGTATTTGTAACAATCGTCAAGTTCATATCCACAAAAACCACCGATTAAATAAAGACAATTATCGTCTTTACTAGCACACAAACTCGAACCACCACGGGCAACTATTCTTTCATCACTAGCTAATTTTGACCATTTTTGCAACTTTAAGTCAAACTCGAATAAATCGTTTAAACGACCACCATTCGCACAACAACCTCCAAAAACGTAAATTTTTTCACCTAGAGCAGTCATTGTATGATAACTTCGTTTAGATGGATAACTTTCTGAATCTTCACCTGGGTTTATCAAACTCCATTTTTCATTCAAAATATCGAACGAATAAAAATCGTTAAGACTTGTTTCTCCCATTGAAACTCCTGTTCGACCTCCAAATATGTATAAAGTGTTATTTAGAGAACATGAAGAGTGACCCATGCGTGCAGTAGGCGCCAATTGGGATTCGATTTTACAAAAATTATTCGATAAAGTATCGAATACAAGCAAATCATTGTCAATCGGATTTCTGGGTTCATGTTCACCACCGAAAATATAAAATTTCTTGTCTATTAAATTAACAGTATGAGAACTTCGTTTTAAAATCGAATCTGAAAAGCTTGACAAATTTTTTGAAATTAACTGAATCCATTTAAAAGACGACATTTTAGTTTTATGGAAAAAATAAGAATTTATGTTAATAATTTTTTTTTCATTTTTTCATTCACTCATAAATACCTGGCAAATAAATAGCGTTCTCTTTATCTTATCGAGAAAATTTGTTTCAAAAAAAAGATGCTTAAGCAACTGAAAAAGGGCCACTGAAGCAACTAAACGTCAATACTTGATCCCTCGGTTTTTTTGAATAAAGAAGTACCATTATCACAGAAACCGCTTGTGTGACTTGAAGTAAAGGAAGTTCGAAACTTAAGTGTTATCTTAATTTGTAATTTTTACATTAGAATCGTAATTTACGACCTCTAAAAAATCAAACATTTTACCCCTACTCTACCAGCTTTTGCAGCCTAATGACAAGGTGCTTAACTTAAACATTTAAGAACTCATGATTGGAAAAAGGATTTAATATTAAAGTACCTAGTTAATAACCATCTCATCTGCAAAAAACAGCATCGATTTCAAAGAGTTTACGACAATTCAAAATTTTAAATTTAATCACATGAGGCAAGTTAAAATTATTTCTCAATTTTCTTTTTTCTATTTTTTGACTCTTGTGCAATCGTTATAAAAAGTGTGCTTTTAAATTTTTCAAGGAAAGAAGGGTGCAGCCAAATGCAGCAAAATTTGCTGCATCTACTGGTGAGGTCTGCAAAAATTCTGCAAATAAAATTGCGCATTTAAAAATAAATCTTTTTCAATGGCGTGAAATTTTGCAAAAAATTCAAAGTTATGCAGAATTGCACGCCATTGAAAAAGATTTATTTTTAAATGCGCAATTTTTTTAATTGCGAAATTGAGAAAAAATTTTAACTTGCCATCACATGATTTGGGTACTTTATTCTAATAAGATAAAGTTTGAAATGAAAAAATTAAAGGGATAGATTTGATAAGAATTTTGTCTAGTTTAACGTTTAAAAACAAGAAGTGGGGACTACATACAATTTAACTAAAAAAGGTCTTTTTTACTGTTTTCCTTCAAGGATGACTTCCTGAATTTTTTTTCTTCGGCCGATTTGGGTACCGGCATCAATGGGAGCTTTTTAGCTTTCAGGTGGTACCTCCAGATCAAAAATATCTTTTTCCAATTATGAGTTCTTAAATTTTTAAGATATGCACCTTTGCACTAGGCTGCAATAGGCGTAGGAGTAGGGGTAAAATTTTTGATTTTTTACCCCCATGAAAAAATTGACTTTTTGGGGTTTCCGAGGTCGAATATTACGATTATAATGCTCGAGTCCCAGATTATGAATTGAGCATTCTCCTATTTTAGGTGTATAAAGTTTAGTCGTTTAGAACATTTTTGAACATTAGGGAATTTTTTTTATCCACTGATAACGGTCCAAGCGTCAATGGCAACTGTGTAGATATCTTAAAATCAATTATAGCTTTTCCAATCAAGTGTACTAAAATGTTTAAATAAAACACAATGAAATTTAGCTGCAAAAAGCTTAGGTTTTAAAAATTTTGGTATTTTTAAGAAAAATTGGATTTCAGGGGTTTACGAGGTCGTAGAACACAGTGACAATATCAGAAATAAAGAATTCAGATATCATGGAAGTTTTGAATTAAATGAATCGTAATCGTTTATGTTTTAATAATTTTGTAGAATTGATTTTATTTTTTTTCTTACAAAAAACTTATTTATTATTTTTTTTAAAAAATTGAATATTTACAACAAAAATGAAAAAAAAAATCCTAAATTAACCAAAAAATTGACTTATTGAACAACCGATTCTAAATGTAAAAAAAAAGAAAAAAATTTGGAAAATTATTTATCAAGCATTTCTTCTAACAAAGCTGCTGACTTAATTGGTGGCAACGAATTAGCTCGACTATGTCTAAACCTATTCTTTTCAAAAAAAACTTGTTTCGCATTTCGATTTTGTTTAGTTTCATTAACTGGCACAATTGTAAATCGACCGTTAACTTGCTCATTCAGAGTTACTGTATCATCCGTCGTTGTGCTCATTGTATTCTCTTCATGGGCTTTAAAAGTGCTTAATATTGACATTATAGAGGCCGGTTTATTCTCATTACGAGTCTTCTCATTTGTATGACACGTGTTCTGTAGGGTCAATTGATAATTCTTATTCTCTTTTCTAGCATCATAGACCTTAAAGTCTTTTCTATTCAAAGCCCGGTTAAGGTTCAAAAGCTCCATATTTATTGGTTCAATTTGGTCAAACTTAGAATAATCAAATAAATACTCGAAATCGGTGAATTTCGGATATACCGGGACAAACCGATACCCGAAGAGTATCTCTTGTGGTAGATAACTTGTGCGTATATGACACGACATACCAGTGGTCTCAATATTCCCTTCTAAGATAACAATAATCTCGTAGTCTTCGGGTCTTATGTCAAGATCAGACGGAATTCTTTCAAGTGTTACATCTTGCGATGATGATTTAGACCCGGTTAGATAAGACTTACATAAATCGTATAGTGGTGAATTTTCGTCGATTATATGCTCGACTGTTTTTGGCCATGGAAAAAAAATCGAATCCCCAGACCAATCGAACCCTACTTTCATATCATAACTCTGGAAGGGTATAAACTCACCTTCTTTTGTCTGACGCGATTTTATCATTGAAACTCTTATTCTCGCATCGGATAATTGACTTGTTCGAATATTACCAATCTTAAACATGAAACATAATTTCCCATCACGTTCAGAAACAACCGCGTTATGAGAAAAAATAATCGTACGTTTACGTTTATTTGGACGAGATATTTTAGCAAAAACAACACCGGCGACTAGACCTTGGACAAAAATTCCGAAACATGATTGAACCATGAGTATAAAAACAGCGTCTTTACACTCTTCAGTTATATACCGTAAACCATAGCCAATAGTGTGTTGGGTCTCGACCGAGTATAATAACGCACTTGTGAAATCGTGTATACCATGAACACATGGTAACCGTTTCGATTGTTGTTCTGCATTTGCTTTACTTCGAACAGATTCAGCCAAAGTCTCTTCTACTAAAATAAAACTTTCATTATTCAAAGATTTAATCACGTTACTGATAAACAATAAAGATTGATTAAGAAAATAGATGTTGTTATTAGACGATGTTTTATGTGTTATTTTTCCAGGTTTTGTCTGAACGTCCAAGTCACCATGAAGAAATGCAATGGAGTACCATATGGTCGCAAATATGAACCAACTACAAATAAACGTAAACATAAATATAACTAAATGCCATCTCCATTTCATATCTAAAATAGTGTTAAAAAAATCACTTAACAATCTACGTTTATGTTTAGGTACATTGTCCATGTGTATGTTAAGTTCACCACATTTTTTTACCAAACGAGGACGTTTATGATGCTCTAAACTTTGATAATAAGTCTCAGTGATCCTTCGACGTATAATTGTATTATTTATAAAATCATTATTTAACATACTTCGATGTTTATTATGATCTAGTAAATTGTTTATCTCATTAATATTTTTAGAATTTATGTCTAGTTCCATTTTTTTACGTGTCTTCTTAAACGAGCCAAAATCTAATAAATTTTCCAACAACATTTTTTTTTTTTCGAATTAAAAAAATACCCGTTTTTGAAAATTTCATAAATTTTTTTTTTATAAAAATTATAATTTAGGTCACTCTCACTTTCATATGAACAAACTTTTAGAATATTTAACTTTCTCTCATTTTTTTGTTGTTGTAAAGATTAAAGCATAATTTTCATTTTTTTATTTCAAAATTTTTTTGTACAATGTCGAAGAACAAATTTATGTCAGAGAGTTTCCGTGGTGTTCAACCATTGGTTCCAATGACCCGTGTCCGAACAATAATGAAATCATCACCTGAGATAACACAAATCAATCAAGACGTTCTATTCGTAGTAGCCAAGGCAACTGAAATGTTTATAAGTCAATTTTCTCGTGAAGCATTTAAGGGTAAACAAGATGAAATGGATTACAAAAAATTGGCTGATTTGGTTGTCAAAGAGAATAAATTTGATTTTTTATCAGAGATTGTGCCACATAAAGTAAAAGCAAAAGACGCTTTAAAGGAAATTGAGAATCATAAAAATAAGCACTAGTCAATGTGTTGCATACAATTTGTGAATAAACTTTAATTTTTTTTTGTAAATAAAGTTTTTTTAAATATTATTTTGATTGTCATTAATCATTGTTAAAATCAGCTGATTGTTAGATAACTCATTATTAATAATGAGTTTATCTTTTAAAAATGAATTTAGTAATTGTTACATTAATGGAAAGTGAATCATTATTTTAAAATATTTCAGAGTTTAACTGATTGATTTGAAAGGCAGTTCATAGAACACGGACCGCAAACTTTTTGAACAAAAACGGGCCCATACTTTTTTTCTAATTTAATACGTGAACTCGTTAAAGCTGAACGGAAAATATTTACTATGATCAATTTATCCATAGTGTTGAGAACTCCACGATACTTTGACTCCTCAATAAATAGAATTAATATAAAAGTACAAGTAATTATCTATCAAATGCTATATGAAAATCTTAGGTTGGACCTTCCCTTCCGTTACCTTTAAAAACCGTATCTAACGTACCACCGCACCCTCACCGTCTCGTAGCGTACCGAACTCACCGTGATTTTTAAGATAAATAACGGGTGTTCCAAAATGGTTGTCGTCATTTTAGAATTATAAATAAACTATGAAAGGATTATCGGAAATCAATGAAATTTTGTACACTTGTACCTTGTCCTTTCTAGTTTACAAAAAAGTGATCATCTTTTCAGCATAAGTTTTCCTTCGGAAGTAGGGTTCTTGGAAATGACCCAACCCATTCTCCTCGGGTGTCCTCGGTAATTTTGCTTTGGAAAAATGAGTTTGGCCCACCATTCGATAGAAAAAATCTCAAGGATCAAAACGATATATAGATCATAAAATTACTATGTTCCTTTCAGAAGGAATTCTTATAAAACCTCTTTAATTGACCCTGACAATTTTAAGTTTAGAAAAACGGTATTGCTGTTTTTTATTCCATAACTTTTTAATGGATTGAGTAAATATAACCAAAATTTGTTTGATAGGAGCCAACAGTCTTCTGAACAAGAAAATGTGACTAATAAATTCCTTCATTATGATCTATATATCGTTTTGATCCTTGAGATTTTTTCTATCGAATGGTGGGTCAAACTCATTTTTCCAAAGCAAAATTACCGAGGGCACCCGAGGAGAATGGGTTGGGTCATTTCCCAGAACCGTTCTTCCGAAGGAAAACTTATGCTGAAAAGATGATCACTTTTTTGTAAACTAGAAAGGACAAGGTACAAATGTACAAAATTTCATTTGTTTCCGATTATTGATTCATATTTTTTTTTTAAATTTTAAAATGACGACAACCATTTTGGAACACCCGTTAAAAAAAATTTTATTGGTTTTAATCGGTTAATAAAAGTTAGTGTTTTTTAAAATTAATTAGTAAGAAAATCAAAGATCGGTTGGTGAGGTGAGTAAGATGGGTACGATGTCTCCATTTTTTTTGTTATGGTACAGTTCGCAAATGGTTCACTGCGCTGCGGCTATGTTAAACCTAAGAAAAGATTCATGCGATTTTAACATTCAAAGGATTATTTGTTGTAAACGTTTCTGAAGTACAAGTTTGTATCAATAAACGACTCTGTTCAATTGATCGACTCTTTTAATTGTCACACAAAGTCTCACTTTATTTCCTTAAGAGTACATAGATATAAAAGTCTCTTAATCGTAAAGAGTTTACTATAAAAATTTCTAAACTAGATACAAAATATTAATAAGATACTGAAAGCAGAGCTTTTGAAATAATTCAGAATTTAGCTTGTAAAATATTATCTTTTTTGAGTACTAGGGTATGGAAGTCGACCATCCAAAAAAAGGTAGATTTCTTTTAAAGGTAATAGCTAATGATTGAAAAGACATATTATAAAAGTCGACCATGATAACTATAGCAGAGATCTACTTCTTATATCTTTTATTACGAAGTTATTTTTTGATGCTTTTCCTTACTTTCAAGATCGGCTCATCAAAAACTGTACAAACTGACAAACGTTTTTGCTTGAAAAATTCCTTCGAACTTTTTTTCCGTATTTTAGGTGGCTCTGTTCCGTACCATTCCGTTCCGTTGTTCCGCGAGGCTATTTAGGTACAACCTGAGACTGATCTGAGTCGTGGTATAATCGGGCGAATTTTGCACGATGATGGTATATTTCCGTGTTCTGCATGCTAAATTACATGATGAGAAAAGACAAGAGCTCCGAATATTAAAAATCTTATGTTGGTCTCATATGGATATTTAATCAGTCTTTAATAAGGCAACGACTCTAGCTTGTTTATTAACCTTTACCCTGGTGTTTCTTTCTTGCATTTTTTGTTACAAGATAATTGATACTAAAAAAACTTTCTCAAAATTTTCTTGACTTTATTGGTTCATAAAGTTGGAAGTATCATGCTAAGTTAATAATCTTGTAAGATTCAGACTGTGATAATTGTTCAAAAATTTAAACTAGAAAAATTTTATAATGATTATATCAATACGTGAATCAATGTCAACGCCCTAGAGTCCTTATTAAAACTTAATGTAGGATTAGGTGACGCAATACAAGACATAAAATGGCAAATATAAAACATTATTGATGTCAAACAAACGTTCCAAATCAAATAAATTCGACAAATATATTAATTTCCAAAAAAAGAAATACAGAAATCCCACAGATGTTTATTTTCGAATCTAATTAAACCAATCCATACAAAACTAAAATCAAAATCTAATTACACTAAACAAATAACATTGCACAGTATTTTAATTTAATTTAGATATAAATTAAGAGGAACCTCACATGTAACACCTAAGATACAGATTCAGGTAGAATATTTACTCTTTATTATTTTTTACATAATTCCAAATAATAACATAAATTTATGAGCAAAAAAAAAAAAAATTACTTCTTTGGATCAATAAATATGTCAGACTTTTTAATGTTTTTTTTTTTCGAAATGAAAAAAAACTTTCGAGAGTATTTCCCGATAATGGAGTTTACAATTTTCAATACCTTTGGAAAATATTAGCTTAAGAATTTTTTTTAAAACATTTTTCAAGTGACTTGTTGTTACCATTTTTTTTTATTATTACTGTTATTAGTTTTCAAGTCTGTAAAGTAGTTTTTAATTTCTCTCTCTCTTTTTATTTCTTTTTGTTTTAAGGTTTATTTTCTTTTTTTTCTGTTTCTCCTAAATGGTTTACTCATTAATTAACTTATGTCGCCACTTTAAAAAACATTTAGTTTTATAACGATTTTTTGTTTTAACAAAAAATAACTTAACCCTTTTTTGATTTTCCATAAAATCAGATTTAGGCATCGTAGGGGTCATCTTTTGAGCAAAATTTCTGAAACAAGAAGAGAAATGTAGGGTTTGTCCTGAAATTAATTCTGTTCCGAATCAAGGTGCTAATTTAAAAAAAAAAATCATCAAATTAAAAACATAAAATTTTTTATTTGTTAAAAATGTTTTTATTGCTTCCTTACATTTTAGACAAACATTAAAGCAATAAATAAACTTAATAGAATTTTTTGTTACGAAACTAGAAACACAGATTTTTAAGTTCTTCTCATTTTTATTTTGTGAGTTGTTAAAAATTATTTTTGAAGGTCTGTAAAGAGAATTTAATTAAAAGCCTTTAGATTTAAAAAATGAGTAGCACAAATGTTCGTCAAAACAAGACACCATCGTTGATTCGAAAAGCATCAAAACCTAATAATAGACAGGGTCTATTTTCATTAAACGAAAAAGAACTACGTAGTGAGCTCAAACGAATCGATCTATCTCGACGTCAATATGAGACTTTGTATTCACATGAACAACGTAAAGTTATAACCCGGTTTGCGACTAAGCTTATAAGATCGAGTTCAACATTGGAGAGTATTATAAATCAAGAGTCAGGATGTTCGACACCGAGTTTTCAACGAGTGCCTTCAAGTGTGTACGAGCCGAGGCCTTCGATTAAATCATTGTTAAAATCGGGGGATAATTTTAGCGAAACAAGCCAAGATAGTCGAAAACCAAGTAAAAAAAGTGTAAAATGGAATCCTGAATTGTTCAGTAAGGAGGCTAGTGAGTACACTGATATAAGTACTTTGAGTCTAACAAGCACCCAAAAGAGCCGTCCATCATTTTATGAAATAAACAAAAAATACGATGAGTTGAGACTTACTTTATCAAATCCACCTCCTAAAGTCATGCTCCCTCAACTAATCTCAGCCAACAGACGCTCCAACTCAGATCTAAACGGGTTCAAACAAAACAATAGTATTTACATAGACGTTCACAAAAGTACTTTAGAGAATAAAAATAAGTTTTTACATGCCTTGGAGAATGAGGAATCCGGATTTCAAACTTATCAAAATTGTCTCGGTTATGATAACTTTCGTAACTTATTATCATCGAGTTCTAATGTAGCAACTAGGGATAATGGAGATTCAGTTAAGAATAAAGGGTTTCAAAATCCGTTTCATCAAGTTGATTTTACACCGCCGCATACACCGGTTATTAAAAATGTTACGTTTAAAGATGAAGAATTTAAGCGATCAACACCAGACTTAAGAAGAGATCTTTTATTGGAAAGAAAAAAAGATGATGATGATAAAATGTGTTTGGATACGTTTAGAGCTCAGAATATACGTAGTCTTACGTTTAAGCAAATAACCACTTATTAGTTTGCCTTTGTTTTTTAAATATTTTTTTTTTCATGTGTGTGATTTTTTTCTTGATTTTGTTTTATAGAAAAAAAATGGTTTCTTAAAAAAATATTTATTTAAATTTTTAACTCTAAATTTTGGGCTTTAAAAACACCAAACAATTTCTAATAATTTAGAATCTTATTTTGCTTTTGAAGCAAGCGAAACAAAAAACGAAAATATTTTACATTTCAACTTGAAAATTAAAAACAAATTTTTCAGATTTGAATCTTTTTTTTTAAATTGTAAATCACTATTCTAATAAAGAAAATAAAGTTTTGAAAATTAAATTTCACTAAAAAATTCATCCAAAAATCCATGCAAATCAAGAATCATCAAAGTATCACTGAAAATCTTACATTGAACGGAAAAGAGTCTGGGCTCCTATTTTGGCTCAACCTAGAAAAAAATTTATGCAAGAATAGGTCTCGCATAGAATGCTTTTGACGATGGACCTTAGACCTTTGAGTGAATGTTAGAGATGGACCTTAACTGAAGATGTTTCATCTAAATTACTTGATTCATGTGTAGCCCCATAAGAAACGATTAACTAATTTCTAAGTCTAAAAATTGTTGACTGGGAGCTCTTGTACAAAATACAATACGTTAATAATGAAAGCTTTTTTTCTCTGTTTAACGAATCAGCCAAGATTATAACTGCACCATTAAATGTTTGGCAGCGCAACTAGTCATCGCCTAAACTGTGGCAATTATAAATTTGTAGTTTAAACATATAGTTGGTCAAAAAATGGCTGTATAACAGAGGTTAAGATAGATTTCTTCTTTAAGAATTGATAAATGGAACCCAACTCTTATGTTTAATTCACAATCGTGGTATTATGCTTTTAATTATCCTAATTAGTATATCTCTTGGTCGAGTTAATCAGTATGGAGAGTTAATCAGTCTTTAATTAGGCAAGGGCACTAGCCTGTTGATTAACCTTGAACCTTGACTTAATTAGTTTCAGCAATGGAACGTAGCTGCTACTTTAAATAGAAGATACTTTTAAGTTAGAACAAAAAATTTCAAAATAGCAACTTAATAGAACATTAAAACCTTAACAATCTTTTATTAACGCGTTATTACCAGCCCTGCAAGTTACAAAGTGGTAGTAGCGAAAAACGATCAGAAATGGAAAATATGGAATTTTCAGTTTTAAAAGATAAAATGGAGAGTTTGAAATTCGAGAAAATGTACACAATTGTGTTAAACCTATTAAGAAAGACTCCCGCAGAGAAACCAGCTAATTATAACACAAACACACACCAAGCAAAGAAAAAAGTCCCAGCGACTAAGGAAAAAACTGATAAATTCATCAATGATAAAGTCACCGAAAAGTTAAAAATCAATGAGGTATCATCAAAAGAGAGAATGGTCAACCTGATATATAGTCTATCCGGAGACTATGAATAGTATAGGATCACGGTAGCTAATAAATTAAAGAACATCAAGAAAGACTATCTTAGCAAGTGGACGCATTATTACCAGAGAAACAGAAACAGCCTTGAGAACGCAAATCGAAAGAAGTGAAACCAACTTGGAATCAAGATCGGGACCCAACCAGTTAATGATAAAAAAAAAAACAGATTTGCGTTGTTATAGGTTGTGGAAAAAGGATTCAATTGACCATAGTTGGGAATCCTTAAAGAAAATGTTTAACGAAATGAAGATGTGTGAATAATTCCACAAAAAATGACCATTTCGCGCTCTGCATCAAAGATCTGAGAGTATGCAACAAAGAAAACAATATATAGAAAGTCATATCCAGAAAGAGAAATCATTATGCAAGAAGTTAAAGAAATATTAGCCAACGGCATTAATTAAAGATGTGAGTTGGGTTACATATCTCCGCGTCTAAATGACCATGGTCTCCTAATGATCAATCGATGTTCAGTCAATGATTACTTCGATCTAACCATCAGAAGACGAATACGATGAGATCCAGGTAAAAATGGAAAAGTTTGTCCCAATAAATTATGCCCAATTGGAGAACATCGATTGATCATCAGGAGACGATGATCGTTTAAACGCGGGGATATGCAACCGAACTCACATCGTTAATTAATGCCGTTGTCTAATATTTTCATAATTTTTTTTCTTGTTAATCTTGAATACTTCTCCTTAGGAAGCAAAATTTATTTTTAGGTGAACAAAAATCTTTTTAAGTGAACATTTTGTGATTTAGGTGAACAATTGCAACTTCAAGTTCAACAGTTTCTCTCTCAATTTATTCTGTGAACCATGGCTATCGTTCAGTACGTTAGACATTTTCTTTAAGGATTCCCAACTATGGTCAATTGAATCCTTTTTCCACAACCTATAACAACGCAAATCTGTTTTTTTAATCATTAACTGGTTGGGTCCCGATCTTGATTCCAAGTTGGTTTCACTTCTTTCGATTTGCGTTCTCAAGGCTGTTTCTGTTTCTCCGGTAATAATGCGTCCACTTGCTAAGATTGTCTTTCTTGATGTTCTTTAATTTATTAGTTACCGTGATTAGGACGTCTTCGTACTTTTCTAAATCATAAATTAGTGGATTTAACTGTTTCTTCTTTTTAAACATTAATCAGAAATCAGAATTTTTAAATTGAAATTAAATAAAACATTAAAACAACAAACAATCTTTTATTTACGCGTAAATACGAGTCTAGCAAGTTACATAAACAATCATAATATTTTATATAGAAAGAAACATCGTCGAGGCAGACGAGTTCTTTTCCGAACAAGTCCAACACTGGAATGACACAGACTAGGGATTAAAGACTCAAATGAAAATTGATTCTAGCGCACTATTCAACTTCTACCAATCAATTTTCAAGAGCTCATTGAAATTTTTTGAGAAACAGTATCTCTTTTTTGGAACATAAATCTGGTACTTGTAACCAAACTCACATGATGAACACACATTTTTAGATTTTATGTTTTTAATAATTAGTTCTAATCATTTAATACTTGGTCGATTTAATAGTTTCAATTTTTAAACATTAATCATTTTAATTTACTTTTAATTAAATACAGTTTTATATTTTATAATGTAAGCGTCTCATCCTGAAAACCTTAATGAGTTACAGAGATGGAACGCAGCTGCTACTTTAAATAGAAGTTACATTTTAGTTAGAATTAGAGAATTATTATTGCAATAAAATAAAATATATAAAAACAATAAAGTATATTTTCATTAACGCGTTAAGACAAACCTTGCAAGTTACATACTGATTATCCTCGAGATTCAGTTTTTTTTTTAAATCATTTTAAGTTTATTAGATAAATCATTTAAAATGTAAAAATAAACAACATGAAAAAAAAGTCGATATCATTTTGATTAATCAATGACAAGTCTATCTGATCCTTTTGCACCTTTTCCATCACCTTTGAAATTTGTAGAAGCATATGGATTCATAGAATGTGCCGGATTTTTGAAATGCTTTAAAACAATAAATTAAATTATTCGTAAAAAATTAGAATTTATTTAAGACTTACCTCTGAGTTTTTGAATTCTGAGTAAAGACTTAAAAGAACATGTATCGATTGTATACGAGATTTGTAAACAGGTATATCAAGCAATGAACATAAAATATCAACATATGTATTCAAATCAACATTCAATTCAGACGATGGTAGACTTACTTCTTTGAGTAATTCTTCAAATTCAGACGGCCATATTTGCATTAACGAGTCAATACTTGGCATTGCACGTTGATAATTAACCGTTTGTACTGGTTTATTTTTTTGCAAAGCACTAATGCTTTTTACCCAATTATCAATTGCTTTTGTGTTATTACCTTCGACACTTTTGACTGTTGTCGGTGCTGTTGATTCAGTTGTTGTTTGTTTTGATAAAGTACGGAAAAATAAATTTAGAACATGAGGATCACTTTGATTAGACGATGGTTCATCAACAACACTCAAACCTAAATTATCTTGTTTTGTATCAGGTCTTGGAACTTTAATAAACGCGTCAATATCACCAATTGATGGTATATAATCGGGTATGAATGGTTTAAGCTTAAAATCAAGTTCTATATTCTGAGGTTGATATCTTTCAATAAACTTGAAAATGTCTTTGATTTCACTCGAAACTTGTAAGTCTCTGAACGCCGCTGGATCGTAAGCCCTAAAAAAATAAATGTTAAATTTCCGGTATGAAATGAGAAACGGTTTGATAGTTACCCAGGTAGGTCATTGTAAT
The DNA here is from genome assembly GCA_022207745.1 of Brachionus rubens. Lineage (NCBI taxonomy): Eukaryota > Metazoa > Rotifera > Eurotatoria > Ploima > Brachionidae > Brachionus > Brachionus rubens. The sequence continues at coordinate 6,464,782 of JAJVHD010000001.1, read as the reverse complement.
TTTCTTGTGAATCGTCTGATTCGTTTCCCTCAGAGCCCGAGTCGCCCATGTCTTGTTGCATGTTCTTTTGATGCATTTGTTCATTACCCTAAAAAAAGAATAAATTGGTTAAATAAGGATGAGTTTTTTAGAGTAGTTTTTTAAGCGTGAAATCTTTCATTACCAGTCTAAAAATAATAAAAAAACGATTAAAAGCAAAATTATAAAAACATTTATAATGGAAATTTTAACGACCTATTCGAATATTTTCCTGTGTCTAAAGCTCTAAACAATGAAACAAAGCTATCTTCAGTCAAACCAAACTATTAAAGCCAACATAAACCAAAAAAAAAATATTTTACTAATTTTTCATTCATTAAAGAAGGTGTCGACATTGGTGTTTTATACATATGTTTATTAGACTTATCCATTATTGAATCGTTTAAGTTTTTATTTGCTATTACAATATTATTAGAAAAAATAGCGTTTTGTTGCATTTGAGAATGCCTTATTTCAGTGTCTAATAAATTCGTATCCGAATCGTTTAATTTAAGCTTAGTCACAAAAAATGCCAAAAATTTCAAGATTAAAAAAAAAAATTTAAAATTACTTTAGGTGTTTCGATAGGACTTTGAGATTGACTTTGTGTCTCGCTCATTCTGACTTGTTGTTGTCTCTGATCTTTGTGAGAAAGTGATGATAGAGATGATGAAGACGGTGGTGGTGTGTTTCTTTGTAAAGTTGGTTGTTGTGGATATAGATGAGTTCGATTGTAATTTTGTTGTTGTGGTTGTTGTTGTTGTTGATGAGATCTAGGATTACGTGGTGTGGGTGTATAAACACTGGCTACTTCTTCACCGTCAGGTACTTCTAATAATTCGTCGTAGTGTTGATTTTCAATTATTCTCTTCTAACAAATAAATAAAATTCAAAAAATTTTTTTTTTTAGAAAAATAAAATTTTTTCTTTTACTTGCTGTTCTTCGTCAGAATCATCAGCCATAATATGTTGAAAAAATTTTTTGACTTTTTTTGTTGTGTTGCTTTTAAAGCGAAGGTTTTTAAAGTTTATTTTAAATCGAAATTTTTTAGTGAAAAAATTTTTTATCAAAAATATTTAGGTCTTTCGAATAGAGAATCTTAAATTGGTTACCGTAGAAACAAGGAATTTTTCAATTTTTTATTTTCAAACTCAAGTCTTCATTTTGTCTGAAAATTATTAGAAGCTTATCTTCAATGAACAATCATTGAAAAAAACAGTTTCAAATACATATTAATAATATAGAATTTAATCAAGCTTTAAAGTATTTTCGGATCTGTTTTACAACAAACAGAGTAAAAGAAGTTATTAGTTATTAAAGTTAAGTATCCTCCTCTTGGAGGATAATGCTTGGTTTGTGGTTCCAAGCTAAGTCTAAATAGTCGTCGAGTTCGCAGCTCTGATGCTCGGATGAGTGACACTGTTTATGATGAACGTCCCACAGTAACTAGAGTCGTAACCTACCGTTTGCCGGTCCCAAGTCCGGATGAAAAAATGTGAGGGCGACTATCGAAAAATTAAGACTAAAAAATTACAACCCTTAAATTTACCATGTGATAAAAAATTATAAATTTTGAAAATCTATCAAATTCAAAAACTTTTTTTTATCTATTCACTTAAAAATAAACTATTACTACCGATAATGAATTTTTTGAAAATTTTAAAATCGAATAAAAATCTTCTTTACAAGTACCTTTAATTCCAAACCCCACCCTCTCTTTTTGTAATAATCTTTTGTGAAAAGTCCAAAGCGATTTTCATTGATTAAAATGAGTCAAGATAAACCAGACGGAGCTAGTCTCATTGCTAAAAGTCTCAAAGACCAAGGAGTCGAGTACATGTTTGGAGTAGTCGGTATCCCAGTTATTGAAATCGCGTTACGAGCTCAACAGTACGGTATCAAATACGTTGGTATGAGAAACGAACAATCAGCCAGTTATGCTGCGTCATCAATCGGATACTTGACAAGAAAGTATTTAATCTAACTCTCTTTCTAAATTCTCTTTGTAAATCTTGTTTAAAAAGACCGGCTGTTGCTTTATGTGTTTCCGGACCTGGTTTTGTGCACACTTTAGCCGGTATGGCGAATGCTAACGAAAATTCATGGCCGTTGATTGTCATAGGAGGTTCATCGGAACAGAGTCAAGAAAGTCAAGGAGCTTTTCAAGAATTTCCTCAAGTATCAGTCGCCAAAAGCTTCTCTAAATACTCTGCTCGTCCATCAAGTCTGACTCAAATTCCATTTTACATTGAAAAAGCAGTTCGTCAATCAACTTACGGTCGTCCTGGTTCAGTATATTTAGACTTTTCAGCCGAAATGATAACATCAACTATCGAACCAGACCAGGAAGTTAGTGCACCAACATGTCCCGATGCACCAAGACCATTCACATCCAAAGAAAATATAAACAAAGTTTACGATCTAATCAAAAACTCTAAAAAACCGTTGTTAATCATCGGAAAAGGCGCTGCTTATTCTCAAGCTGAAAAAGAATTGAATGATTTAGTCAAAAAATTAAAGGTACCATTTTTGCCAACACCGATGGGTAAGGGTGTAGTTGATGATGATCATGAGTTTTGTGTCAGTGCAGCGAGGTCAACGTAAGTCTTCTCAACATGTTTTTTAAAAAGACTTGTATTCGAGTTTATCTTTTAAAGGGCTTTAAAAGAGGCTGATTTGATTGTTTTACTAGGAGCTAGGTTAAACTGGATGCTTCATTTTGGTCAAGCCCCAAGATTTTCAGAGAATGTTAAAGTAATTCAAGTTGACATAAACGCTGAGGAGTTAGGAAATAATACTAAAGAGGGTCTTCAAATTCAAGCCGATCTTAAATCTTTCGGACAACAAGTAAAAAGCCTAAACCATCTGAGATCAAGTCTTAATTTTTGGTTTTAGATGAACGAGTTTTTGGAAGGAAAATGCTTGGATTCGAAACAAGACTGGTGGAGTTTGTTGAAAAAGAAGGTCGAAAAGAACAAAAAAGTTATCGAGAACATGGCAAAGGATTTAACATTACCGTTTAATTATTACGCTGCTTATGCTCAAATTAGAAAAGTTTTGCCTAAGAATTGTATCTTAGTATCGGAGGGTGCCAACACCATGGACACTAGTAGAAGTATAATGAATCATACAGAGCCAAGACACAGGTTAGTTGGTTAAATCATTATTTCCGAAGTCGCCCTCTCATTTTTTCATCCGGACTTGGGACCGGCAAACGGTAGGTTACGACTCTAGTTACTGTGGGACGTTCATCATAAACAGTGTCACTCATCCGAGCATCAGAGCTGTGAACTCGACGACTATTTAGACTAAGCTTGGAACCACAAACCAAGCGTATTAACCCGAAGGAAAATACTTAACTTTAATAACTTTTTGTTTCAGATTAGATGCAGGTTCGTTTGGTACAATGGGAGTCGGTAGTGGTTTCGCTATAGCATCTGCTTTATACTGTCGTGATTATTTTCCAGACAAACGTGTTGTCTGTATTCAAGGCGACAGTGCATTCGGTTTCGGTGGTATGGAGATCGAAACAGCATACAGATACAATTTACCAATAATATTTGTAATATTTAACAATAATGGAATCTACGGGGGGTTAGACAATGAAAATTTCAACATGTTAAAAAACAGTGGGGATCCAACAATCAAGTAATTATCTTAATCAAAGGTTAAACTTAGTTTAAATGTTTTTATTTTCAAGTTTGCCTCCGATGAGTCTAACCTCTGGTGCCCGTTACGAAAAATTTTCGAGTGCATTCGAGAATTTCAAAGGCTTTTTTGTTCAAACACCAGACGATTTAAAACAAGCCTTTGAACATGCTTTGAACGAAACAAAAACACCAACGTTGATAAATATTGAAATAAGCCCGTCAGCTGATCGTAAAGCACAGGTAGGCTCCTTTTTTTTTTAGAAATAAAAAATTTGAAATTCTTATTAATTTAACACAAAAGGAATTTCCATGGTTAACAAAATCAAAATTATGAACTTCCGTCATAAAATGATAATTTTTGATTATAATAATAAATCCTTTTTTTGATTATTTATTTTTTATTTTTCGACGAATAAACGCCAAAAATTTTAATAATAAATTTTTGTTCTTTTTCTTTAAGCCGAAATATTTTGCAATTAAAAAATATATTTTGAACAAAAAAAAAGAAGTTTCATTTTGCAAGCTTGTCAAAAACAAAAAATTCTTAAAGCTTATTTACACCCCATTGATTTTTTTAAGCCTTCAAGAAATTAGACCTTATCTTTAATTTTTTGACAATTTTTAATATGTTTATCCTAAGGTAAATTAAGTTTGATTAATTCATCCTAGAATTCCGTATGAAATTTTTGAGTCGAGGCGGATCTTATGACTCATAATCTGAGTAGAGGGTGTGGCTCGCTACGCTCGCCACATTGAAGAATTTCGGCTCCGCTTCGCTACGCCGAGAAAAAAATTTTGTGCGGCTTCGCCGCATTTAAAAGCTTGTGTGGCTTCGCTTCGCTCGCCACATTAACTCGATTAATGAAATTTTATGTTTTAGATATAAAAATCAAAATCTAGAATGTTTATAAGTTTTTAAATGGAAACACTTTCATCATCATGGTCTCATTCGTCCGAAAGTCAATCGGATTCAATCGATTTCGATACTCAAAACGATTTAATGGACCTTGAATTTTTAGGAAACGATTTCACAGAGACAAACATAAACCTATGGGAGTTTTTAATCGAGCTATTAGAAGATAGACGATTTAAAAATATAATTAGATGGACAAGCAATGAAGAGTATCATGACAACGAATTTATAATTATCGATCCAATCGAAGTATCAAGACGTTTTGCACTAAGACGTAACAAACCATTTAGTCTAAATTATCATAAATTCAATCGTATACTTCGATATTATTACAATAAGAAAAAAATATTGCAAAAAATAAATGGTAAATCAAACACATTTTCGTTTAGAATAAACATATTGCCTTATTTGAATAAGCTGAGATTGACACAATTTGAATATTAGTCAAATTACCTTTTGTATTTAATGTACCTATAGCATTGTTTTTTATTTTTATAAAATTTTTTTTTCTAGTTTTGTATAGTTCACGAAATAAAATATTTACAATTTTAGTCTCCCTCACATTTTTTCATCCGGACTTGGGACCGGCAAACGGTAGGTTACGACTCTAGTTACTGTGGGACGTTCATCATAAACAGTGTCACTCATCCGAGCATCAAAGCTGCGAACTCGACGACTATTTAGACTAAGCTTGGAACCACAAACCAAGCGTATTCTCCATTTTAGAAGAATACTTAACTTTGTAAACTAGGACTGCTTCTTTTGTAAATTTTGATGGAAACAGCCTCCCTCACATTTTTTCATCCGGACTTGGGACCGGCAAATGGTAGGTTACGACTAGTTATTGTGGGACGTTCATCATAAATAGTATCACTCATCCGAGTCTAAGAGACTGCGAACTCGACGACTTTTTAGACTTAGCTTGGAACCACAAACCAAGCATTATCCTCCAAGAGGAGGATACTTAACTTTAATAACTATGGTCAAAGAAAACGAGACTATTTTTTTATTCCAAAAAAACCTTTATTTCTAATTCTAAACATTTGCGGTAATAATTTAAAACAATTTAGGTAATTTAACTTTAAGATTTAAATCAAATTTTTTAACCAAATAATATGATGCGCCTAAAACCAAACTTGATTTTATCAAAAATTTTGAATATGAAATTAATTTTCCGCCATTTTTTTTCAAATCTTGTTCGTCTAATTTTTTAGTCAATTCTTTATGATGATAATAAGTTTTTTCATAATCAATGCGAACCGTTGGGTCATTTCTAAACAAGTTGTACAATACTTCATTGGCTACACGTTCACCACTTTCAACAGCACCATCCATATACCCTTGCCATATAGTGGCTGATTCAGTACCACCAAAATGAACATTCATAAAAGGTTCACGTGTGGCACGAGCATAATCTTTCATAACCCCACTTGAGAGGATATTAAAACAAGGACAACCTCCATTGTATGGTTCATAAGCCCAATTTTTTTCAACATACTCAACATAGTCTCTTGCTTCTGGTCCGTACATTCTTGCCAAATCTTCAATGACTTCTTTTTGTCTTAACTCAGGTGATTGATCAGCCCATTCAAGTGCTGTATCAGCGGCTATGAATCCAACCAAAGCTGGTTCACCTTCTTCATTCGTACCGTCAAAGACTTCATTAACAGCTCCGAAAGTTGGCATCTTACGATTAAAATTCAACTTGTTAATTTCATTTTTATAGTGTTCTCTGAATCTTTCTTCAGTGATCCATTTGACTGAACCGTCGTATGTACCCTCACCTGATAGACCTTTAGCTCTCCAAAAAGGGGTTCTGTAACTCACCAAAAATTTGATGTAATTTCCAACTTGAAAAAATTTGAAAAAATTTCGTTTATAATACGGGAGTTCTGGGGTGAATTTGATGTTAATGTATTGATTGACCGGGATTGTGCTGATTATTTTTTTACCCCTGAAGATTGATTTCTCGTCAGTCTCAGTGTTTTTAGTGATAACTTGGACTGGTTCCTCATCGTTTAATTCATTTTGGATTATCTCCAAAACGGCTTCATTGAGAAGAATTTTGGTCAAGTTCTCTTGGGTTGTTGAGACATTTTTGACGTATTCTAAACACTTTTTGGATATTTGTTGGGTACCACCAGCGACACGTTTTTCTTGAGCACAACCCTCATCTGAATAACAAATTGCTTCGATGTTACCACCACCGGCTTTGAGGTACATGGTAGCAAAAAGAGCGTTTATCTGCTCAAGTTCAAGACCAAAAATAGTTCTCATATTCGATGTAAATACTGAACGTACAGTTGAAGTAACTGACTTTGAGTACAAGTAATCTTTAAAATTTTGTTTGTCCAAAAACTCGGCTAATTTTCTAACCGCAAATGGGTGTACGTTGAGTTAAAAATTCAAAATTTTCAAAATTTTCAAAAATTTTTGGTCTCACATTTCAAAGGTAGTTTTCGTCGTTCACACTTAATCTTTACTGCTGAATTTTTACAGCTTTAAAGAGTGTGAGATTACCTTTCGATTGAGTCGTTTATCGAACCAAATTTCTCGTTCGTCGTTCCTTTTTGTCGCGAGCGATTTTTTCATTCAAAACAAGTTTCAATTTTCAGTTTCAAGTGTGCTTCAGATTTATCATAATTTGTTCAAATTATGATTGAGGTATAGATTTAATTTTTGTCTTTAAAAAATTGTAAATTTCCATTTTTAATTTTTTTTTTTTTAAATTTTTTTTTTTTTTTTTTGGATTTGTTATCTAATTGTAAATAAATTTTGTAAATTATCTGTAATTAAATTTAAATTTGTAACGATGGTTAAGCCCAGTAAGGAATCTTTTATATGTCCTGACTGCTCTAAGTCTTATGTAAGTCAGGCATGGTTTAAAAAACATTTGCCAAAATGTGGTACTTTAGGCCAAAATAAGTTTAAAATCAAGGAAAAGAAGACCCCTAGAAGAATCGACTGGGTGAATATTGATCCTACACCCTTTAATGGTGATCTCCTTCCTTTAGTTTTCAATTTTGAAGATGATTATTTTACCCAGAGAAAAAATACTCCAAATTTTCCGAACTATTTGGAAGATCTAAAAGATTTTGGGGCTAGAAATTCAGGATTTTTGATTCTACATTTAAACGTAAATTCCCTTTTTCTAAAAAAGAATGAATTACTTGAAGTGGTTTCTTTAGGTCTCTATGATTTAATCTCAATTAATGAGACGAAGCTTGATGACTCCATCCCAAGTAGTTTTTTTTCACATCCAAACTATACAGTTCTCAGAAGAGATAGGCTCAGGGATGGTGGGGGAGTAATGGTCTTGGTCAAAAAGAATATAAGGGTTATTAAGACTGAAATTTCATTGAATTTTGAGGGGATCTCTGTAGCTCTTATGGCAAAGGGACAACAAATTAATGTTCTTTGTTGCTATAAACCACCATCGTTGAGAAACAAAGATTTTCTTGATTTTCTTGAGCATTTTATTTTTTCAATCAATACTAATGATCGTTTTTTGATTATAGGTGACCTTAATTTGGATCCAACTTCTGGAGATCCTATGTTTTCAAATTTTTTGGAGAACTTTAGTTTGAAAACAGTCACAAAAGATCCAACCAGGATTGGAATTAAGAATAATAAAAGTGGGGATATTGGGGTTAAATTAAGTAGAATAGATCATGTTTTATATCCAGATGATCTAGACCCTGTTTCAAAGGTTATAGGTTGTCCGTATAGCGATCATAAATTCCTGGTAGCTTCTTTTGATTTATTGGTTGAAAAGAAAATTATGACTAGCATCCCAACCAGAGTTTACTCTGAAAAGAATCTAGAAAAGGTTAAGACTTGTATTTCATCTATTGACTTTAGCATTATTGATAAGTTTCCTAATATTGAAGATAAATGGGGTTTTGTAAAAGACAGGGTAATTGAGGTTGTTGAAAAATGCTGCCCTGAGAAGATTTTTAAACCAAAGAAGCAAAATCATTGTCCCTGGTTTGATGATGAATTAAGAGCTGCGAAGAAATATCGTGATTATTGTTTTTACATTTACTCTGAGAGTAAGAATGAGCAAACTCAGGCTGATTATAAAGAGGCTAGAAGGGATTTCAAAGCATTAAATTGCCAAAAAATTAAGGAGTATTTTAAAAACCAGACACCGAAGGACTTTAAGAATTCTAAAAAATTCTGGCAGTTCTACAAGTCGTCGGTTAAACTGAGAAGCGATAAAAATTTTGATGATTGCCCTGAAATAACTGAAGTAATTCAGAGTGGTGACTTCAAAGCTTCTTCAGTTGCTGATCAAGTTGAGATGTTCAATAATTTCTTCACGAATATTGAATCATCTTCGTTTTCTACAGAAGACGAATCAGCTAAATTTATCTTTGAAAAATTCAAAGATCTTAAAAGAGAAAATAAGATCATAACTCCAGGCTTTTCATTTGAATCCTTTAGTCTTAAAGATGTCGAGGAATCATTAAATGATTTGCCAACTTCTAGCTCTCCAGGACATGTGGGTATTCATACAAAAATTTTTAAAGCCATGCCTGAATTATTTATCCCAATTCTTCATAAACTATTTAATAGTTGTTTGGAATTGAAGAAAATTCCGGAAGATTGGAAAATAGCGGTTGTGACTCCTCTTTATAAAAACAAGGGGGATAAGTCTGATATGAATAACTATCGGGCAATATCAGTCCTTTCACCTTTAGCTAAGATGTTTGAAAAGCTTTTAGCCAAACAAATTGTTACTTATTTTGAGTCAAATAAGGTATTTTTCAAGGGGCAACATGGCTTTAGGTCTGGGTTTTCATGCCAGACGGCTATACATGAATTTGTGTCTTTTATTAACAAAGTACTTGATGAAAAGTTAATTGCGTTATCCCTTTTCATTGATTTTAGAAAAGCATTTGATTTAATAGATCCTTTACTTTTGCTCCTAAAGTTATTTCATTACGGTTTTGATAACAACTCTCTAGCTTTAATGACAAACTACTTTGATGAGAGGTCTCAAAAGCTTCTTTTGAAAAATCTCTTATCCAAACAAGCTAGACTAAAACTTGGGGTTCCGCAAGGCTCAGTATTAGGCCCACTTCTTTTTTTAATCTTTATTAATGATCTTCCCTTGTGTATGCTAAAAGCTTATATAGAGTTATTTGCTGATGATACAAGTCTTACGAAGACTGGCAACAATTTGGACACATTAATAAGCGAAACTGGTGGGGTTATTGAAGAACTAAAAACTTGGTGTTATTTTAATAAGGTGGATATAAATTGGGATAAGACCTTCTTTATGGTATTTACAAAGAAAAAAATTGAAGTACCAGATTTTATTCAAATTAAAGAGGTTTCAATTAAAGTTGTTGATAATTTTAAATTATTGGGCTTTACCATTGATAACAGATTAAATTTCATGAAACTAGTTTCGGAAACATGTTTATCGGTAAACAAGAAACTGTTTTCAATAAAAAGACTTTTCTATCTTTGTACATCTGTAAAAATTCAATTTTTTAAAACTTTTATTTTACCTTATTTTGATTATGTTTTTACACTAATTTGTTATTTTTCAAAAGAAGCCATCCAAAGGCTAGCTAACTGTTTCTATTTATGTATTTATAAATTATTGAAAGTTAAAGTGAATTCTTGTGACTTTAATGATTTAAATAATGTTCTAGAAAAGTATGGGCTCTTTGCTTTTCAACATCGAGCTCTGGAGAGAATGCTGTCGTTTTCATACAAGATCATTAAAATGGAGAACTCACCTATTCAGCTCAGAGAACAATTAGTCACAAATGAGTCGCGTAAAATTGAGTACGACTTAAGAAACAAAAGTGATTTTATGGTGCCGAAATCGAAAACAAAAAGTGGTGAAAACACATTTGGTTATGTGTACACAAAATTGGCTAACAAATTCCTTATAAACAGAATGGTTCTCAAATTTAGCACCTTTAAATTGTCAATATTCAACAACATCAACCTAATTTTCAATGATGCTTTAAAAATTTTTGATAAACTTAATTTAATTTTTAAAATTTATTTTTTATTTTGATATTATGAAAATTGATTTAATTTTATTTTATTTTAAAAAAATTTTATCTTTATTAAATAAATGGAGAGTTAATCAGTCTATATTCTAGACAAGGGCACTAGCCTGTTGATTAACCTTGAAACTTGAAATAAAAAATTTGAAATTCTTATTAATTTAACACAAAAGGAATTTCCATGGTTAACAAAATCAAAATTATGAACTTCCGTCATAAAATGATAATTTTTGATTATAATAATAAATCCTTTTTTTGATTATTTATTTTTTATTTTTCGACGAATAAACGCCAAAAATTTTAATAATAAATTTTTGTTCTTTTTCTTTAAGCCGAAATATTTTGCAATTAAAAAATATATTTTGAACAAAAAAAAAGAAGTTTCATTTTGCAAGCTTGTCAAAAACAAAAAATTCTTAAAGCTTATTTACACCCCATTGATTTTTTTAAGCCTTCAAGAAATTAGACCTTATCTTTAATTTTTTGACAATTTTTAATATGTTTATCCTAAGGTAAATTAAGTTTGATTAATTCATCCTAGAATTCCGTATGAAATTTTTGAGTCGAGGCGGATCTTATGACTCATAATCTGAGTAGAGGGTGTGGCTCGCTACGCTCGCCACATTGAAGAATTTCGGCTCCGCTTCGCTACGCCGAGAAAAAAATTTTGTGCGGCTTCGCCGCATTTAAAAGCTTGTGTGGCTTCGCTTCGCTCGCCACATTAACTCGATTAATGAAATTTTATGTTTTAGATATAAAAATCAAAATCTAGAATGTTTATAAGTTTTTAAATGGAAACACTTTCATCATCATGGTCTCATTCGTCCGAAAGTCAATCGGATTCAATCGATTTCGATACTCAAAACGATTTAATGGACCTTGAATTTTTAGGAAACGATTTCACAGAGACAAACATAAACCTATGGGAGTTTTTAATCGAGCTATTAGAAGATAGACGATTTAAAAATATAATTAGATGGACAAGCAATGAAGAGTATCATGACAACGAATTTATAATTATCGATCCAATCGAAGTATCAAGACGTTTTGCACTAAGACGTAACAAACCATTTAGTCTAAATTATCATAAATTCAATCGTATACTTCGATATTATTACAATAAGAAAAAAATATTGCAAAAAATAAATGGTAAATCAAACACATTTTCGTTTAGAATAAACATATTGCCTTATTTGAATAAGCTGAGATTGACACAATTTGAATATTAGTCAAATTACCTTTTGTATTTAATGTACCTATAGCATTGTTTTTTATTTTTATAAAATTTTTTTTTCTAGTTTTGTATAGTTCACGAAATAAAATATTTACAATTTTAGTCTCCCTCACATTTTTTCATCCGGACTTGGGACCGGCAAACGGTAGGTTACGACTCTAGTTACTGTGGGACGTTCATCATAAACAGTGTCACTCATCCGAGCATCAAAGCTGCGAACTCGACGACTATTTAGACTAAGCTTGGAACCACAAACCAAGCGTATTCTCCATTTTAGAAGAATACTTAACTTTGTAAACTAGGACTGCTTCTTTTGTAAATTTTGATGGAAACAGCCTCCCTCACATTTTTTCATCCGGACTTGGGACCGGCAAATGGTAGGTTACGACTAGTTATTGTGGGACGTTCATCATAAATAGTATCACTCATCCGAGTCTAAGAGACTGCGAACTCGACGACTTTTTAGACTTAGCTTGGAACCACAAACCAAGCATTATCCTCCAAGAGGAGGATACTTAACTTTAATAACTATGGTCAAAGAAAACGAGACTATTTTTTTATTCCAAAAAAACCTTTATTTCTAATTCTAAACATTTGCGGTAATAATTTAAAACAATTTAGGTAATTTAACTTTAAGATTTAAATCAAATTTTTTAACCAAATAATATGATGCGCCTAAAACCAAACTTGATTTTATCAAAAATTTTGAATATGAAATTAATTTTCCGCCATTTTTTTTCAAATCTTGTTCGTCTAATTTTTTAGTCAATTCTTTATGATGATAATAAGTTTTTTCATAATCAATGCGAACCGTTGGGTCATTTCTAAACAAGTTGTACAATACTTCATTGGCTACACGTTCACCACTTTCAACAGCACCATCCATATACCCTTGCCATATAGTGGCTGATTCAGTACCACCAAAATGAACATTCATAAAAGGTTCACGTGTGGCACGAGCATAATCTTTCATAACCCCACTTGAGAGGATATTAAAACAAGGACAACCTCCATTGTATGGTTCATAAGCCCAATTTTTTTCAACATACTCAACATAGTCTCTTGCTTCTGGTCCGTACATTCTTGCCAAATCTTCAATGACTTCTTTTTGTCTTAACTCAGGTGATTGATCAGCCCATTCAAGTGCTGTATCAGCGGCTATGAATCCAACCAAAGCTGGTTCACCTTCTTCATTCGTACCGTCAAAGACTTCATTAACAGCTCCGAAAGTTGGCATCTTACGATTAAAATTCAACTTGTTAATTTCATTTTTATAGTGTTCTCTGAATCTTTCTTCAGTGATCCATTTGACTGAACCGTCGTATGTACCCTCACCTGATAGACCTTTAGCTCTCCAAAAAGGGGTTCTGTAACTCACCAAAAATTTGATGTAATTTCCAACTTGAAAAAATTTGAAAAAATTTCGTTTATAATACGGGAGTTCTGGGGTGAATTTGATGTTAATGTATTGATTGACCGGGATTGTGCTGATTATTTTTTTACCCCTGAAGATTGATTTCTCGTCAGTCTCAGTGTTTTTAGTGATAACTTGGACTGGTTCCTCATCGTTTAATTCATTTTGGATTATCTCCAAAACGGCTTCATTGAGAAGAATTTTGGTCAAGTTCTCTTGGGTTGTTGAGACATTTTTGACGTATTCTAAACACTTTTTGGATATTTGTTGGGTACCACCAGCGACACGTTTTTCTTGAGCACAACCCTCATCTGAATAACAAATTGCTTCGATGTTACCACCACCGGCTTTGAGGTACATGGTAAACACAAACTAATTAAATTGAAAAAATTTGAAAAAAAATTGAAAAAATTAAATTTGAGTTGGAGTCTCACTTTTCAACGGTAATTATCGTCGATCACACAGAAGCTGTAGTATTGAAACTTTACAATATTATAGTGTGTGAAATTACCTCTCGATCGAATCCAAAATTTTTCCGACCGAGTTGTTTCAAGATCCAGATTCGATCTTTCAATTTCAAAGTACAATTCGTTCAGCGTTTATTTGAACATTTTATGTTCATAATTTAATAGTAAATATTGCATAATTTTTGTCTTTATTTTTTACTTTTTTATTTATTTTTGTTGTTAATTTTTATTTTTATTTTTTTTTGCTTTTTGTGTAAATATTTAATTTAAATTTGTTATTAAATCCTTGTTTAATTTTTCCGTTTTTGAGTCATGGTAAAACCTAAAAAATTAAGTTTAACTTGTCCTAAATGCTCCAAGACTTATGTCTATCAGTCTTGGTACCAAAAGCATTTAATACAATGCAGAGGGTTAGGCCTAAAAAAAAAAAGTTCTAAATTGGATAATAAGCTCTCTAAGGTAGATCCCAAGTCCATTATTCCAACACCATATACTGCAGATCTTTTACCTCAGGTTTTTCATTTCGAAGATGACTTTTTTAGCAAAAGGACTTATGTTCCAACTTTCACAAACTATCTAGAGCGTCTTAGACTGTTTGGAGAAAGAAACATTGGTAGTTTACGTACTCTTCATCTCAACGTAAACTCTCTGTTTATGAAAAAAAATGAGGTCCTTGAGGTTCTGTCTTTAGGTGTCTTTGACCTAATCTCTTTAAACGAGACAAAATTGGATAATTCCATCCCGGATTCATTTATTTATCATGCGAACTACTCGATCATCCGCAGAGACAGGTTCAGAGATGGAGGGGGAATTATGGTTTTGGTAAAAAAAAATTTGAAAGTTTTGAAAACTCAAATTTCAAAAGACTTTGAAGGGATTTCAGTGGAAATTTCCGCTAAAGGGGCGTTACTAAACATACTTTTTACCTATAAACCACCCTCTTTAAACAATAAGGATTATCTAGACTTCCTTGAAAACTTTGTTCTCTCAGTAAATACAAACGATAGGTTTTTAATTATAGGTGATCTCAACATGGATCCTGTTATAGGCGATCCTCGTTTTACATCTTTTATGGAAAATTTTAACCTTAAAACTGTAACTAAGGAACCAACTCGCATAGGTGTAAAGTTATACAAATCTGGTGAGACTGCTGTAAAGTTAAGTCAAATTGACCATATAATCCACCAAGATAACCAAAGTCCAAGATCCGAAGTCATAGGCTGTCCGTTCAGTGACCATAAGTTTTTGGTAGCTTCTTTCGATCTGCACGTAGATCGCAAAGCTGATGAAGTAAGATACAACAGAAGCTACTCCGAAAAAAATCTAGAAAAAGTAAAAAATTTTCTATCAAGAGTGGATTTTTCAATTATTGAACGCTTTCCTAATATTGATGACAAATGGGGTTTCGTAAAAGATAAGGTTCATGAGGCCATTGATCTATACTGTCCTCTTAAGACTTTTAAAAACAAGCCTCAAAATCAGTGTCCATGGTTTGATGAGGAGCTGAGAGTCTCCAAGAACTATAGAGATTACTGTCACAGCCTCTACTCTGATAGTAAAAGTGTTCAAGACCACTTGGAGTATAAAGAAGCTAGAAAAGAGTTTAAGAATTTAAATAAACTGAAAATCAAAGAATATTTTCAGACACAGACGACCAAAGATTTCAAGAATTCTAAAAAATTCTGGCAATTCTACAAGTCGTCTGTGAAACTAAGAAGCGATAAATCTGACGATTACCCTGAAATAATTCAGAATGGTGACGTTCAGGCTTCTACGACTGCTGATCAAGCTGAGATGTTCAATAATTTTTTTACGAATATTGAATCATCTTCGTTTTCTACTGAAAACGAGTCAGCAAAGTTTATATTCGATAAGTTCAAGGAACTTAAAAAATCGAATACTTTTAAAACTCCTGGCTTTTCGTTTAGCACATTCAATATTCGTGATATTGAAGAGACGTTGAATGATCTGTCCAGTTCTAGCTCGCCTGGACACGTGGGGATTCACACAAAAGTACTTAAGGCTATGCCCGAAATTTTTTGTCCAATTCTCCAACAGCTGTTCAACTGTTGTTTGGAATTAAGTAAAATTCCAGAAGATTGGAAAATAGCCGTTGTGACCCCACTATATAAAAACAAAGGTGAAAAGACTGATATGAATAACTACCGGGCAATATCTGTTCTTTCCCCTATTGCTAAAATGTTCGAAAAACTTTTAGCAAAGCAAATTAGTTTTTATTTTGAGAACAACAATATTTTCTTTAGAGGCCAGCATGGTTTCAGGTCTGGTTACTCATGTCAAACAGCTCTTCATGAGTTTATCTCATTCTTAAATAAAGCTATAGATCTAAAGCTTATTTCCCTATCCCTGTTTATTGATTTTAGGAAAGCGTTTGATCTAATTGATCCCTTACTTCTCTTATTAAAGCTTTTTCACTATGGTTTTGATAATAATTCACTGGGTCTTATTACAAACTTTTTTGATGACAGATCTCAATTGGTCAAAATGAAAAATTCCTCCTCTATTTTAGCGAAACTAAAGCTGGGAGTTCCTCAAGGCTCTGTTCTTGGTCCACTCCTATTTTTAATTTTTATCAATGATCTTCCATTTTGCATCCTCAAAGCCTTTATTGAGCTTTTTGCTGATGACACAACTCTCACTAGATCTGGAGAAAGGTTAGACGAAGTTCTCAAAGAATTTGAGTGTGTTATTGAAGAATTGACTTTATGGTGTAACTTCAACAAAGTAGATATAAACTGGAGTAAGACTTTTTTCATGGTTTTTACAAAAAAAAAGATTGAAATTCCTGATTTTTTTATAATAAGAGGCTTAAAAATTAGTGTTGTTAAAGAATTTAAATTATTAGGTTTTACTATAGATTCAAAACTAAATTTTATGAAGCTAGTTTCTGAAACATGTCTAGCTGTAAATCGTAAGCTCTTTTCGATAAAGAGACTTTTCTATCTATGTACTTCTGTAAAAATTCAATTTTTTAAAACTTTTATTTTACCCTATTTTGATTATGTGTTCACGTTAATTTGCTATTTTTCGAAAGAAGCCATTCAAAGGCTGGCAAATTGTTGGTCCTAAAATATACTACATTCAAACTGTCAATATTCAACAACATCAATCTAATTTATGTAGAAGCAACAAAAATTTTTGATAAATTAAATTTAAACTTTAAAATTTTTTATTTTTGAAAACAATATTTTTATATTCTATTTATACATTTTATTTTTATTGAATAAATGGAGAGTTAATCAGTCTTTAATTAGGCAAGGGCACTAGCCTGTTGATTAACCTTGAACTTGAACTTGAACTTGACTAGTTATTGTGGGACGTTCATCATAAATAGTATCACTCATCCGAGTCTAAGAGACTGCGAACTCGACGACTTTTTAGACTTAGCTTGGAACCACAAACCAAGCATTATCCTCCAAGAGGAGGATACTTAACTTTAATAACTATGGTCAAAGAAAACGAGACTATTTTTTTATTCCAAAAAAACCTTTATTTCTAATTCTAAACATTTGCGGTAATAATTTAAAACAATTTAGGTAATTTAACTTTAAGATTTAAATCAAATTTTTTAACCAAATAATATGATGCGCCTAAAACCAAACTTGATTTTATCAAAAATTTTGAATATGAAATTAATTTTCCGCCATTTTTTTTCAAATCTTGTTCGTCTAATTTTTTAGTCAATTCTTTATGATGATAATAAGTTTTTTCATAATCAATGCGAACCGTTGGGTCATTTCTAAACAAGTTGTACAATACTTCATTGGCTACACGTTCACCACTTTCAACAGCACCATCCATATACCCTTGCCATATAGTGGCTGATTCAGTACCACCAAAATGAACATTCATAAAAGGTTCACGTGTGGCACGAGCATAATCTTTCATAACCCCACTTGAGAGGATATTAAAACAAGGACAACCTCCATTGTATGGTTCATAAGCCCAATTTTTTTCAACATACTCAACATAGTCTCTTGCTTCTGGTCCGTACATTCTTGCCAAATCTTCAATGACTTCTTTTTGTCTTAACTCAGGTGATTGATCAGCCCATTCAAGTGCTGTATCAGCGGCTATGAATCCAACCAAAGCTGGTTCACCTTCTTCATTCGTACCGTCAAAGACTTCATTAACAGCTCCGAAAGTTGGCATCTTACGATTAAAATTCAACTTGTTAATTTCATTTTTATAGTGTTCTCTGAATCTTTCTTCAGTGATCCATTTGACTGAACCGTCGTATGTACCCTCACCTGATAGACCTTTAGCTCTCCAAAAAGGGGTTCTGTAACTCACCAAAAATTTGATGTAATTTCCAACTTGAAAAAATTTGAAAAAATTTCGTTTATAATACGGGAGTTCTGGAGTGAATTTGATGTTAATGTATTGATTGACCGGGATTGTGCTGATTATCTTTTTACCCCTGAAGATTGATTTCTCGTCAGTCTCAGTGTTTTTAGTGATAACTTGGACTGGTTCCTCATCGTTTAATTCATTTTGGATTATCTCCAAAACGGCTTCATTGAGAAGAATTTTGGTCAAGTTCTCTTGGGTTGTTGAGACACTTTTGACGTATTCTAAACACTTTTTGGATATTTGTTGGGTACCACCAGCGACACGTTTTTCTTGAGCACAACCCTCATCTGAATAACAAATTGCTTCGATGTTACCACCACCGGCTTTGAGGTACATGGTTGCAAAAAGAGCGTTTATCTGCTCAAGTTCAAGACCAAAAATAGTTCTCATATTCGATGTAAATACTGAACGTACAGTTGAAGTAACTGACTTTGAGTACAAGTAATCTTTAAAATTTTGTTTGTCCAAAAACTCGGCTAATTTTCTAACCGCAAATGGGTGTACTGTGCTTATTTGTTTTAAGTGTTGATTGACCCGGTACATGTAAGCCAACATATCGGCCCAACTGAACAATGACGAACAAGGTACACTTGAATTGTAAACTGATATTTTACCATTTGCTTCGAGTAATTTTGAACCATCATCATATTGACGATAAGTTTGAATGTTGAGTTCTTTCATTAAACGAGTGACGTTTTCTTGTGAATCGGTAACCCATTGTCCACCAATGTCCCAACGTGATGTACGATTATTGGAGCATTTAACATCGATTGTTTGTGTACGTCCACCAACACGGTCTTTCGCTTCCAATACAAGAATTTTAATATTTTTACACTTTTTTTTGAGGGTATAAGCGGCGTTTGAACCAGATATACCAGCGCCGATTATGATCACATCATAGATTTCAGAGTCTATGTTGTCGATTTTTTTACCACACATTTTTTAGTGTTAACAAATTTAGTTTTAGACTTAAAAAAGTTTCTTAGTATTTATATTTTATTTTCGAAAAGACCACGTTGAGAGTGTTTTTCGATTCTCATTGTAATGTATGCTATTAAAAGCAAGCTTTTTGTTTTACTGATAAAAAAAATTTAATGATAAAGCTACCTTGAATAAAACGCGTAGACCTTAGACTCGAGCTTTTTATCAAAGCAAAATCTAAAAGTTTTTTTTGTCAAGATAAGCGTTGTGACTACGAAGTGAAATTCAAAGTTGCACAACAAGATCCACGCTAAACAAATTCCGCAATTCCTAAGGGGACTAGATCAAAATAGCTTAATAAAATTAGCTAAAAATAAAAATAAAATGATTCTAATATTGAAAATGAACTTGCAACACGGAGATGAACATGACGGTATGACGCAACGCCAATTGTACTTCCGTTGTTGGTTTACCGTTGTCCAAATGGCAACTTTTTTTTTCAATTAGATTTTTTTTATGTTTTTTTTTCTTTTTTGCACCATAAAGTGTAGCTTAAAGGTACCAATTGATCATAAAAAATACTTAACCTTGTACAAAAATTTGTTCTCTTTCAGAATATGTATAAATATATGGACTTTTGATTGAAAATGTTAGTGAAAAGTATTTTAAAGGAACCCTAAATTCAAGACCCCCCAACCCAAATTTTTTTTGTGGACAGCGAACCGTAGAGTAGCCGTACTTAAGCGAATCTTAGCAACAAGAGAGCGAAGCGTGCTGTAGCGCAATAAATTTTTTTGTTGAGTACGGTACGGTGAATACGGTACGCTTTGGTATGTTTAGCACGAGACGCTATGCTTCGGAGGCGATAAAAAGTTGTTTTTTACATGAGACCAGGGGAGCCAAGGGTCAACTGGGGGGCCTCTCTGGAATCGAATATTGATTAATATTGAGGCTAATAAAAGATAGTCTAACGATTTGTATCTCCAAAATCTTTTCATGACTCCCCCCAGTCTCGTGTAGAAATCACTTTTCTTACCTCCCCCATGGTAAACCCTATATAACATAAAACTCTTTAAAGAGATTTCCGCAGAATTATCTCGTACAAAAATATTTTTTTCCGAGAAACAAAATATACCATTATGAAGCTGAGATTATGGGCTCTAAGAATTTGTGTTAATTTATGCAATTGTGTAAGTTAGTCGATAAGTATTTTGTTCCAAAAGCATGAAACTCTAAAAATTTTAGTTTATCTTTGAGGATGGGCGCTAGTGCTGTAGTTTTGACCTGCGCAAACCTTATAAAACTCACTTTGATAAAATTGCTGTTACCTCTGACATAGCTCCACGTTGAACAACTTAAATAGCATTTATAAAGAATCTGCCAACTAGCAAACAAAATTTAATTTAAATTCAATTGCGCAAAAACTTTCTAATATTCTAAAAGATAACAGAGATAAATTTATTTATTAAAATGAATCTAAAAGTTTACATTTTTGCTATTTTTTTGGTTAAATTATCGCACGGTTTTTATTGGCCAACGACTATTAATGGCGAAAAATGTATGAGCGAATGTGTTAAGCATAAAAAATCGTATTTTTGTTTCACTAAATCAGAACAAGAGGACTGTTCGCCTACCAAAGACGTAGACTATTATGGTTACGAGTGTAAAAAAGGTGATGAATGTGACTATAACGGTTATTATTATACATGGTGTTATCTTACCAAAGGAAAATGGGGTATATGTTCAAAAGGTTTTAACACTAGCAAACCAATAATTCGATCGAAAAGAATCGAATTCAATTCAAGTTTTTTTTGTTTGGGACCGTGTGAGAAAAAAAAAGATAATTTATTTTGGTGTACAACGATCAGAGACATGGCTCTATGTGACCCAATTAATTAAATTAAAAAAAAAAAAAAATTTTATTAAAAAATAATCAACATTTATTAAATCATGTTTAAAAATTATTCCTATTAATACTTGATTGTGTTGTTAATTTATTTTGAAATTTTTTCTTTTTAGCACTTGGTGGCCTTAGACTTGAATGATTATTCGAAACAGACGATGATGAACTACTCGATAGTTCAATGTCAATAAGACTAGACGACGATGATGATCCGTTAATAGCTTCATTATTAGCCGTTGCAACAGCGTTTATAATTGATATCAAATCATCTTCTTGCTGTTGGGTAATACTTGATTTTTGATAAGCAGGATTCGGTATTAGACCAGTCGATTCTATAAGTTGATCTAATTCATCATTTCCGTTATAATTCGCAATACGCCTAGTCGCTATCCTCGAACTATTCCGACCCATACCCATACACTTTTCTAAATGAGGTGCAAAACGAATCGCAGCTAGACTTCTATCACAATTTGGACAGATACAATCGTATTTTAACAAAGCTGAATTTTGACCATTACGACCACTGTTGGTTATTTTTGGATCCCCACTAAATACCCCAAGCACATCACTATCGTCGTATATTTCGTATTTTCTGTCTGATTCAGGATCCGAGTCTGGGTCGAGTAGAAGCAAGTAGTCGAGTTTAGCCGCGCGGTGTATTTGTAACATAAGCCCAAAAATTATGTCATCTAACAATTTGTAATAGATTTTCTCTTCGATATAAGTCGGCTCATCCTGCATCATTCTAAACTTCATAAAGTTAAGTGTCAAACATAGTTTTAAGTTCTTGAGGTTTAAGTCAAGTTTGTTTTAACAAAAAAAAAGTCCATTTAAAAGATACAAAAAATTTTATTTACAAAAGTCAAGTCAAAAGTTAGATTCTAGATGTGAAATATTTAATGTTATTTTGAGTGAATGAACGACAGTGTTTAGTCAACGCATTGTTTATTTCAGTTTGATTGTTCGAGCACAAGTCTTGAATAAACGCTTTTAATTCATCTTGAGACCATTTTTTGCGTTTGTCAAAAAGATATTTGAAACGTTTTTCAAGGTCATCGGGCATGTCTAAAACGTTCAAATAGTAGATGTAAGGTTCATCAATGTAGCAAAGATCCTAAATAAACTAAGTTTAACGGATCGAAAACAAAAATTTTTTTTTCTTTTACTTGTATTAAGTTCAATTCAAATTCCATTTCAAAATTGTTAGGTAATGATTTTTGTAAAATCAATTGAAATTCAGAGTATCTCATCTTAAAAAATTTAAAAAAATTTTACAGTATGGAGTATCTTTATCTATTATAAAGGTATTCAAATAGGTATTAGCAGTGGCGGCGCTACATTGTGGCGAACTGTGGCGGCCTTAATGCCTGGATTTAGATGATTGCTAAACTTAAGATGCTGTTATTGACATAGATAAGGTCCCAAAAGCAACCCTATCTTTGTAAAAGACAACGACAGCATCTATGCTCCTAAATGCGATTCCCTAATAAACGAACGCAATTAAGCGTTAGATGCAGTCAGTCAGCCAAATAAAGGCGCACATCCGCCACCCCAATTTTCGGAAAATTTTTTAGTGGCCATTTTCATTCGAATAAAGGAGAAATTAAGAGAGTACAATCAAAGGTTTTTGGAAGTAAATGTACATCAGACAAATTCTATTTAAATAGCACCTTTAGTTTGGGCTGCAGGTGCTCCCAAAGCATAAAGTCATTAGAAATTTCAAGGGGCCACCGCTTGATCAGCAGTTCCCGAACATCGATTTTCAGGTAGAACTATTAGTGCTTTTTCTTGCTTTCGTTATTAGTTGCTTTTTTTCTAAAACCTATAAAAATCGTAAAAAATCTAAACGAACAATTGAATACTCGAATAATTGAACAAGCGTCATGTCCTTAAAAGAAGCTGTGACTCGAATCGAAGCTTTAAGATAATAGGCATCTTCAGATCTCGCAGCTTAATTAAGATGTTTGACGTGACCGTTACGTTACCGTAACCGTGACTTAATTAGATAAGAGCGTTACCATGACAAAGCGTACCAAAGCGTAACAGTGACAGGAACGAAACATTTGAAAAGCCTTAGCGTGAAAGTAGCACTTTTAGAAGTATGCAGTAAGCTCATGGTGTGCGTATTATAAGACCGACATTAAGATTTTAGAGAGTACAAAGATCAAAAAACTTAGCCAAACCGATCAAATCTAAACCCTATGAGGTACGCCTAAGTGAACTCAATTTAATGAGCTTAGAAGACAGACGCAGTAGGGGCGACTTGATACAAATGTACAAGTTGGTTAATGTTCATGAAGATATCAACTTCGCCAAACCTATTACAATCAATCTAAGAAGGCAGCACAAAATCCGATTAGTACGTGAAATAAAAATGGCTATAATTTTATCACAAATCGAGTTACCTCAAGTTGGAATGATCTAACTGAAAGTGCAGTATCAGCAACATCAACAAACAGTTTCAAGAACATAATTGATGAGAAAGTTTGCGTTGGTATAGAATTCTGGTCAAATAGAATATAACTTACCTTTAAAGTTGCTCTCAGGATAGCTTCAGCATAAAAATGTAAAATTTTATCTTTTCGAATTGAATAAAAACTTGGATCATCTTCACTTCTTTTAAAATAATAAAAAACTGTTTGATTCAATATCGATCTTAACAAACAAATAAATCATTAAAAAAAAATTCAAAAAGAAATTTGAATTTTACATGTCATAAATTGAGTCCAATTCTTGATAAATCTCTTTGACCGGTATTTTATCCAATAACCAACACTTTTCGTCAATAATCTTCAACACATTATCCATGATTTGATTGAAAAATTTAAAGTCCAATATTCGCCAGTAACCGTCTATTTGAAACGCTTGAATAAAATTTAAATAATTGTAAATTTCTTCTTCACTTGCTTGGATAATGTCCAAAAAATCGTTGATCATGTACCGTTTTGCTTCATTGTGTTCATACGCTTTACCACTGTACAAATTCATTTCAAGTAAAGTCTTTATTTTTTGTAATTTTGGCTTTTCTTTGTTTAATATAAAATAAGAATTGGTCATAAACACAATCTCTGAGTTTGAGTATTGTAATTCTTTTGATTGACCTGAAATTTCTAAATCAGCTGATATTAACAACGGATTTGATATCTCTGCGACTTTGAATGAATACGTTGAATTTTGAGTACAACAAACAGCGTTATCATTCTCACTACCTCGGATAATTAAACTGTTTCCATCGAGGAGATAACTTAATTTTTCCTCATCAAGTTCTAATAACTTGTACTCGTCGTTTGATGTAATGTGATTACCTAAGTATATGTGTTGGACTAATGGTTCAAGTTCATTTTTGTTTAATTTTGCTTTTTCGATTAATTCATCGATTAGTTCGGGTGCACGTAATCGACAATTTGTCGAATCTGTCAATGCTTGACTTTCCATTTAGTTTTCAACAAAAAAAAAATTTTTTTCAAATTTTTTTTCATATAAATATTGAAAAATTGCTTAAATTTTAACCGAACAACATTATATTCTTAACATTTATATTCTCAACAATTTTCATGGAACATGTCACAGAAGAGAAAAAGACGGAACTGTGGAATAGCACTATCACTGCAAATTAGTGTTGATCGTTCGATAGAATTTCGCGTTTTTTTGAAGTTGTTGTGAACAATTAAAACGAATGTATGCTTCACCTCAAGCAAAATACCCTTCTTCGATCGACCGAAAGCTTGGTTTGTTTCTTCGCTGATGACCATAGAGCATAATGGTGTATATTTTGAAGATTAGATGTTTACCGTTTTCTAAGAAAATGAGCCATAGAGCGGAAAAGATGATAATCAGAAGGGGAAAGGTCTGGACTATATACTGGATGAGGGAGAAGTTCAATCCCTTCCAGCTCTTCAATTTTTTCCATGGTTTTCTGAGCTGTATGCGGTCTTGCGTTATCTTGAAAAACCAAACCAAGCTTTTGGTTGATCAAAGAAGGGTATTTTGTTAAAAGTGAAGCATACATTTGTTCTAATTGTTCACAATATAGGTCAAAATTTATCGTTCGAACATCAGGAACCACAGCAAAGTGTATTACCTCTTGGTAATTCCACCAAACGCACGACATTACCTTCTAATTGTTCTCTTTTAACGACTAGTAAGGCTGGTTGAGATGGGTCCTACCACTGGTTTCTGTAATCAAAAAATAGACCCATTTCTCATCGCAAGTAATTACCCCAGTGAAAAATCGTTCATCAAGAGGATTTTTGATTAGTTTTGTTTCGAAACGACGTTGAATATCAACTCGGCAGCGTCTATTAACTTTATGGATCAACTTAAGGTGACGAAATACGGTCGAATGTGAAGTGCTTAGGTCACTTGATAATTCGCGAGTTCTAACCTGGGGTTTGCTCTCTACCGCCGTTTGCAGGGCGTCCTGATCGAAACTATCTAATCTTCAAGACCCCTTCTTCCTTCGAAGGCTCGCCACTGTTAAACATATTAAACCAAGCATGTACCTTTCTTAGTTTAAGGACATTCTCACCTTTTACTTGACATATTTCTTGAGTTGCTACTGTTGCTGAGAGGCCTTATTAATGACGTTACAGCACCAAAATTTCAAAATTTTAACTTATCATCTTCCACTCGCTGCAGGGTGATTTCCTTTAAAAATTCGCTCATTATCAAATCAGGAAGCAAAGAGCGTGATCACCGAATTTTTAATCCTTTGAATTAACTAGCTGGAAGTATCATATAAATTGTGATACTTTTTATTCAAAATGATTTTTAAGGTATCAGTACTTAGGTTCAGTATTCGTTTAAACGTTTTTTTCCGATCTTTCGAGTCTTTCGAACAAACCTGTTTGTTCAAGGATTTTATTTTAAAAGACTTTGAATAGAACATCACCGACTGTACTTGTCATGTCCAAGGTGAATGACCCGGAAAGTCTTGAAATAATTGCATCGTGTTTTATAATTGTCATTCTGTAAAGTCTTTTTAGATAATAAATTTATATAAGGCCTGATGGTCTAGTGGTATGATTCTCGCTTTGGGTGCGAGAGGCTCCGGGTTCGATCCCCGGTCAGGCCCTTTTTTTTTCTATCTGAACAGATTGTTGATAAATTACTTTCAATTTTCAAAATAGACAAGATAATTAGTTTATGAAGTGATACCCTTAAACAAATATTTGAAACAAGATTTATTTGTTTGTTCTACTTTTTTAGAAAACTCGTAAAGGTATGAATTTGGAAACAAAGCTTCTGTTGCTTAGGATTTTTGAATGAAATAAAAAAAATTTTGCATTTTTTTTTTAAAATGACGTATTTGGAACTGCATAAAATATTAAATTCGATCAAAGTACAACACACATAAACTCACATAAACACGAAAATTAAAAAAAAAACTCCTAAATTTTTAAGTTTTTTACTTTCCAATATATATACACATACGAAAATAATAAAATTAATAAAATTTCAATGAGTTCAAAGTCTGAGCTTTTTTTAGTTTTGTTTTTTAATTTCGAATTTTATTAATATAAAAAAATATTTGGAATTTTTTTTGCTTTTAATTTTGGTTATCTTTGATCACAGCGTTATCTTTTTAATTTCAATTTTGTTTTTGGAAAATTTTCATTGAAAAAAGTCAATCATCAATGCAATATCCTTTTTTTTTCAAATCTTAATGATTTACAGGCCAACAAACAAGTCGACTAGCTGGAGACCAAAATTTTGCTGCTCTTTCTTGCGGACCAGCTCTGAGATTTTCGGTTCGGGCTACAGACTCGTTCATAAAAAACACCTAAAAACACCTGTAGCCCTAACTAAATGTCCCAGGGCTTAGCTCTAGTTACAGAAAAGTTATACCAGCAAATGTGTGATCTGTACCGGATCGGCCTTTTTTTGAAAATGATCAGTATTAGCTTAGCTTTTAATTTTGCAAGAAAATAAATTAAATTTTCTATCAGAAAATCGGTGTCCTAAGCTTGAAGACCTTTAGGTGGGCGGAAAAGTGGTGGTCCGATAGTTTTTTTAGGTGTTTTGGTCTCCAAAAGCTAGTCGACCTTTTTTCAAAGGAAAAGTGGTGGCCCGCGTTTTAACAATTATCGTTAACCCTTATCCGTCCAAAGGTGGGTCAAAAATGACCCGACTGATCATTAAAGACCAAAGTGGATCATTTTTGACCCAATTGGAAAATTAAATTTTTTACATTATTTTTATTGTATACGTATTAAAAATTGAATGGTGGGTCATTTTTGACCCACGTTGGTCTTTAATGATTGTAAATTGAGGTATTGTCAATGAGCCTGGTAAATTCCAGCTGAACCTCAATAAGATCCGTCTGAGCTAATTATAATTTAGATTAAAATGTTATTAAACTAGCAATTGAATGACAAAAACTCTCAGGCTTACAATCCATTTCGGCTGGACTGAGAGGGGACCCCCCTCTTTTTGACCTTTTAATTCAGTCCCATGCATTTTTTCCTTCGTTTGAGGTATGTTTGAGAAATTTTGAGAAAAGGCTGGATCAAGAGGGGGAGACCCCCTTTTTTTAGTTTTTTAAAACTATCTGCTATTGTTTTACACGTATTTTGAAAATCAGTAGGCAACCATTTGAAACTTTTTGAAAATTAGGTTAGAAAAGGTTCGAAGGATAATTCTCCTGTTTCCAACCAAGTCTGAATCTAAGTTTTACTTCTTTAATTGTACTTCACCTAATCGTTAGTATCTATGTATATAGGTGCGAATCGAGCCATTTATTGAAAAATAAAAGATATTCTTATCACTGTTTAATCAGATTTCTATTAAACTTGAAGTTTGAGGATTATGCATGTCATTTAATATGAATTTGTATCTCTCTTGTTAATTTTTTGTTGTCTATTCAATTTTAGATGAGCGTTTTGGCTCGTTAATTATTTTAAAGTAAAATATTTGAGGCAAAAATGTTAATCAATGAAAATAGACAAGATAATAATTCAACACATTTAATTTTTTACTTTCAAACAATAAAAAATGGAAGATGCTACGTAAAGATAAATTACCTTTCTGTAGCATTGACTTATGACAGATAATTATCTTAAAATAACTTTATCTCGAGGAAGATAAAATATCTGAAAAATCATAATTAAGCTAGAAAAAGATAATAAGGTGTGATCAATTAATCGAATTATGCAAGCAAAAGATTTCGACCTTTGTATCTTCTTCTTTATTCGATTGTTCTTTTGCAACATTCGGCGACCTATGATTTAGATGTGAGAGACAACTGGCGAGTTTCTCGATTTAAGCTCTAGTAACATCTTCATGTTTTGGAAGGTGGCTCATGGATGTATTTAGAATAAGACTATAATACATTCGACTAAGGTCGACACATGAACCGATGATATCAAACAAGAATTATCTTAACAGGAGGCAGGATCCCAGCTTTGTAAAGGACATATTTGATGAACATTGTGGTTAATTAACTTTCGTATATATGTCATATATATATCTATCTATACATGTAGTTTTGGCGTTATTTACCGGATAAGTTTCTTGCAATAAGCTTTTTGCATGCATTCAAGTTTTTCTCACTGATAGATTAGCTATGGTCATTTTAAGAGACACCTTTTCACTCAACTTGTAAGGGTTATACCTAAAACGCGGAATGCGGATTGTGGAATATTTTTGCGGAATTCCGCAAAGAATTTTAGCATTTTATTCTGCAAAATGACCTACTAAAATGCGGGATTCCGCTTTTTAGTATCACAAATTTTTTGTGCGGAATTTTGTTGCGGAATATGCGGAATGACAAATTTATTTTTTAATAAATTAAATATGTTTTAATACAGGGGTGATTGGCTGACAGTAACCGACGGGTAGCGACTGAAGTGGTAACACACAGTCACGCTTTGTACCTACTTTGTCCTATTGGACCGATTAGACAAAGTGTGACTAAAATGGTATAATGTATCCTATATTTAAGGACAACCTGTGACTAAGTGTGACATCGAATACTGGCGTGACAAGGTGTGACTAAATAAGGACAACATAAGGACAAACCGTGACATTAAAAAATAAAAAAATGGGGCTTAACGTGACTCATCGTGACTTAACGTGACATACAAAATAAAAAATTGTGACTTTTCGTGACTCATCGTGACTTAACGTGACATACAAATTTAATTCTTTTTTTAAGAAAAAAAACGTTTTAGCTTATAATTTTCAAATTCTAATCAATTGAAACTTAAAAAAGGCTTTTACAAGCAAAATATTTGATCATCTTCGACAATAATGCTTATTTTAATCGGCATTATAAATTTAAGACATAAACCGTATAGTCGAGTGGTTAGCAAGTTAGTATTGCAAGCAGAGGATCGGAGATTCGATATCCGCATCAGTGAAAATTTCCAACTGTTTCTATATTATTGGACGAGGATGTTTAACCATTCATTTCTACCTAAATGGTACGTCTTTGGTCAGAAAGCAACTGTTAGACGGCTTTAGGATGAATAAATCTTTCTGCATAGGTCTATTCCATGTGCTGTTTAGCAAGCTATCAAAATATTCAGAAAAGGAGGTTGACTCGGCCTGCATATATTATGCATTCGAAATTTTGCTTTAACTTTTTTAGTTTAAACCTGATTCATTTACCGAACCGTTATAAAACCAAAAGTTTAAAAAATTCGTCACTAGGCTTCCTGAACGTCACTTGTTTACTTTTTAGCCCAAATTTGAGGTAGAGTCTAATTAGTTGGTATTTCTTCTGAGAATAAGGCTCTCATTAGAGAAATGGTAGAGTAACAGAAGACTCAGACTCTACGTTTAAAATTCGGTCTGACACAAATCTTATCTGTCTCCTAGAGAAATTAAATAATGTCGACAATTTTGTGTTATCGGATTTAGAAAATTAGTTCTTATTGTTTGCATCAGTCCGCCGTACTAAGGAATTTTGTACTAATCTAAGGAATTTAGATCGAAAAATTTGCTTGAAAAGGCATTTTTTAAGTTTCAATTGAT
Organism: Brachionus rubens; assembly: GCA_022207745.1. Lineage (NCBI taxonomy): Eukaryota > Metazoa > Rotifera > Eurotatoria > Ploima > Brachionidae > Brachionus > Brachionus rubens. The sequence continues at coordinate 6,434,879 of JAJVHD010000001.1, read as the reverse complement.
TAGAATTTGAAAATTATAAGCTAAAACGTTTTTTTTCTTAAAAAAAGAATTAAATTTGTATGTCACGTTAAGTCACGATGAGTCACGAAAAGTCACAATTTTTTATTTTGTATGTCACGTTAAGTCACGATGAGTCACGTTAAGCCCCATTTTTTTATTTTTTAATGTCACGGTTTGTCCTTATGTTGTCCTTATTTAGTCACACCTTGTCACGCCAGTATTCGATGTCACACTTAGTCACAGGTTGTCCTTAAATATAGGATACATTATACCATTTTAGTCACACTTTGTCTAATCGGTCCAATAGGACAAAGTAGGTACAAAGCGTGACTGTGTGTTACCACTTCAGTCGCTACCCGTCGGTTACTGTCAGCCAATCACCCCTGTAATAAATTTAATAAAATCTGAATAGGATAATATCATTAGTGTTGGACAATATGGCAAGTTTTTTTTTAAAGGTTCTAAAAATAGGAGATTTTTTTACATATATTTAACATTAAATTATACAATAAAATTTCCCTTATTTTTGACTCTTTTTTGAAAAATTACGCCATATGCGGAATGAAATAAATTAGGAATTTGTGAGATTAATTTTGAAAATTAAACATAATAAATTACAAAAATTAATGAAGTAACACTGAAAAGTACCCCTATGTATTTAATAATAAATATTTAATTTTTTTGAAAATAATCAAGGAGAATATCGATTGAGATCTGAATTCAAACATCTTTGTTTGTTAACAGTAGATACGTCAATACAAGAGACGCTATGGAAACTAAGGATATTTAAGTCTCTAATATTACAAAATTCAGAACTTGCCTTGTATTACTAAGTCTAGCAGTATCTAGCAGCAGATCCAGGAATTGATGATCCTACTCAATTAGATTATTCAACCTCTATTTGTGACGTTTAAGAAAGGAAACTTATTTTTAAGGCTAAAATGGTTCAAACCGATCAGAGTCATTTCTTAACGAAATCAAATTTGAAGAACTGTCGCGAATTTCAACAAGACTTCATGGAAAAAAATTTTATTTTTTTTTTATCAGTTTTTTTAAATTTGGCCTTTTGCTTGACGGGCCAGGAAATTTTAATCATATGCTAAGATAAACACTTTTATTAGGCTAACCACACCTAAATCTATAAGTTGGGACAGAATTTTATTGAAAAAGTTAGTAAATTTGACAAACTGAAGTTTTTTTCAATTCGCTCGATTCGCTCAATTCAAATCACAAGAGACAAAAAACATATTTAATCTATCATTGTGAATCGAGCGAATTGAAAAAACTTCAGTTTGTCGTAAATTTTAACCTTCAGAAATCGAGTTTTTTGACAAGTTTTTGAAAAAGTTTGGCCGTGATATTATTAAATTCAGATTTTATTGAATTTATTAAAACAATAAAGTAGACTTCGAGAAAATAAATTTGTCATTCCGCATATTCCGCAACAAAATTCCGCGCAAAAAATTTGTGATACTAAAAATCGGAATTCCGCTTTTTAGTATTCTCATAAAAAATACTTGATCATTTGAAAAAAAATTATTTCAATTAATCATTATTACTAAGAATACTTTTGCTTTTTTTCATCAAATTGAAAGGGTCACCCATAAGAAACTCTTGGTATCACATGAATGAACAACCTAATTGAAATTTTAAGACAGGTTTACGATTTGATTAAAATTTTAACTGCAGAAGTAAAGTAATAAGTCAATGGGTATAATTGTCATTGAGAGCTAAGACTTAAAAAGAACAACTTAAACTCTTTTTTTTTCTTACTTTTATGTTTGAAATTTGGACTTTGAATTTCTACAAAAATAGCTTAAGAATTCTTAATTTAACTAATTCATTCATTCGTTCACTAAATTTATTTCTCTTATTTGTGTTACAAAAATAATTTTCTCTTTCAAACAAAAAAAAAATCGATAAAATACACGCTTAGTTTTTTTGTTTTTGTTTAGATTTTGTTGAACCATGGCCGAGGCTCATCAGGGCGTAGCATTTACATTCGCTGTAACAGAAGATGAAGGATTACATTTAAGCGTTAGTTTGGAAGCATTTAAAGCTGTATTAAAATCAGGCGTGCGTTCATGGCGTAAAGCACTAGCACGTTTAATGAATCAAATTCTAAACGGATGTTACCCGAGTCATCCACTTCGAGGTATACTCATAATAACGACTCTAACCGGTTTAAAGTATTACAAAAAATTTGATATTTCATTTGGTTTAATCGATCAAATAAAAGATCATGTACCCAAAAAGTTGGTCTCTTCGGACGACAAGGCTGAGTTGTTGGCTACGGTTGTTTTAGCCAGTGCTGGTTGGATGACGGTGGTTGCCACTCGACGATACGCTCTTCAAGCTTTATTCTCATATCATGGATGGATGTATCAAGACAGAGGAAAATCGACTATGCAGACTAAAATTTGGACAGGTCTTGTTAAAGCACTTATGGGCTCGAATCCTCAACTTTATAGTTATCAATCATCATTGCCATATCTACCAGTTCCTAGTGTTGACGACACAATCAACCGATATCTTCGAACAGTACGACCGTTGCTAGACGACGAGACCTACTCTCGTTTTGAACGTGAAGCAAGCGATTTTAAAAAAGGCATTGGCAAACGATTACAACGATACTTAATTTTAAAAAGTTTTATTTCATCGAATTATGTAAGTGATTGGTGGGAGGAGTATGTTTACTTGCGTGGTCGTTCACCGATTATGGTAAACAGTAATTTTTATGCTCTAGATTGTATTTTTCGTCCGTACAACTGTACTCAAGCATCACGTGCTGCTAATTGTATCGTCACAGCTCTTATGCACCGTCGTAATATTGAAAACGAAAATATAAAACCAATAATGGTACAAAATACAGTTCCGTTATGCGCACGTCAATACGAAAGACAATTTAACACAACTCGTATACCAGGTGAACAAACAGATAAAATAGTTCATTACCAAGACAGTAAACACGTTGCAGTTTACTCAAAAGGTAAATGGTATAAATTGTATACGTATTATCAAAGTCAACCATTGAATGCCAAAGAATTGGAAATTCAAATTCAAAAAATATTGGATGACGAATCCGAAGGATCCAAAGGCGAAAAATATTTGGGTGCATTGACTGCTGGAGATCGTATACCATGGGCTCAAGCTAGAAATAAATACTTTTCTAAAGGTTTAAATAAATCATCTTTGGCAGCTATCGAAAAAGCCGCTTTTTGTGTCATTTTAGACGAAGAAGTTTACGAAATTTCAAAGGTAAGTTACCCCATCGTTTCTGAAAAAAAACTTTCCTCTTACTTTTTTATCAAATTTTTTAAAAGTATAATAATCAAAAAAATAGTAATTTTGTAAGTAAAAAGTTTCATAATGTGTATTAGAAACTTTGTTTTGTTTCGACTTGTTCTTCTTCATGGGAGTGTCTCAAGGGTGGGTTTTTTCTTGCTTCATTAACTCAGCGAAAATTTACACGCGTTTATGCACTTATAAAAAATATATTAAATAAACATAATAAATCTTGAGACATGGTGAAAAAATTTGGAATAATATTTGACTCATCTTAAACGGGTATCGTAAAACTGGTGATCTATAGTTCATATGTTTTACTGTTGATTTGACGAGTTTTAAATATACGATCAAATAGCAAAAACTCATTAAATTCAAGAATTTCAGCACTCTCCAAACTTCAGGGGACATGAGAAATAACCACCTAGCGCCAAGCAGTGCTAAAAATCTCAACTTAGATATGCTAGAGAATCTACCTTTTGATGCCAGATATTGTATAGAATAGTGGGATAGGAGCCCCTTCTTTTTGAACTATTTGAACTTTTTGCAATCCAAAGCCATGTATTTCACAATCCGCTAGGGACTTTTTGACATTAGATTTTAGGAGATTCAGGGTTAAATCTCGTCCTGTAATTTGAGGGTTTTGAAGTAAAAGAGGGTGTGTTATAACCAAATCTCGCTAATATCAATGTTTTATTTAACTTCACTTTAGAAAGTTGAGTTAGTTTGAGCATAAAATCTGTAACGAGAGCATCGGATAAACGGTTTCTAAGGTACTAATGTAAGAAATTACAGGAGGAAACAATATGAAGCTTAGAAAGTAAATTTAATGATCATAATAATATTTATTTCTGTTCACGAAATTCACTAGATTTTTATGATCTATAGATCACAAAATTTAATAGTCCCGAATAAACTTTTCTCAATTTCAATGGACCACTTTGAAATAGCAGCTATAATTTGATTTGATCTACCAAAGACTATGTAAAACGGATTACATTTCGACTTGTCGCTCGTTTTCTGCAGTTTTTCTCTTATTTGATAAGGACGGTGTTTCAGAAGCTGGTGACAGAGATAACTGAAATTTAACAAGCTTGACTTCGTTTTCGTTATCTACGTTTTTTTAGCTATAATTGGGGTTTTAATTTGGTTTAGATTTAATTATTTAGTCGTTTCTCTTAAGTTATATTCGGCCATTTGTGTGAGAGGCAACTCGAGATTCTCAAAAGTTTTTTGTTCTTCACTCGTCATTAAATCATCTTCATTTAACTCTATCTTGTTTACTTATTATTTTACTGTAATATACGCCCTATTTTTGTAAAAAATAATTGCACTATTACATTTTAAAATCACCTTAACTGCACATCTGATTTTAGTGTAAAAGTACTTTCCTATTAATCAATATGCAAAACTTTACTTTTTAGCTTACTGTAAACTTTAATCTAAAAAAATTTAAATATATCAATTTCTTAAATCTTTAAGAATGATACACGTGATTTGGACAAATTCGCGCAATCAATTCTACATGGTAAAGGCCATGATCGTTGGTTCGACAAATCATTTAACATGATCTTTAGCAAAAACGGTCGTGTTGGTCTAAACGTAGAACACACATGGGCAGATGCTCCAATAACAGGTCACATGTGGGAGTATATTCTTTACCACGACTTTTTTACAATCGGTTACGATGAGACCGGTCACTCGCGCGGCAGACTTCGATACGAAGAATTACCTGATCCAATTCGTCTAAAATGGGAATTCAATCCTAAACTAGAAGAAGCCATAATGTCTAACTATTCAATCGCCGATCGATTATTGAACGATGTTGATTTACACATTTTGCTTCACGACTTGTTTGGAAAAGGTTTTTCGAAAAATTGTAAATGCTCACCAGACGCTTTTGTTCAAATGGCGTTACAACTCGCTTATTACAAAGACATGGGCCGATTTAATTTGACATACGAGGCATCAATGACTCGTTTATTCAGAGAAGGTCGTACCGAAACAGTTCGTTCATCTTCAATTGAATCACGTGAATGGGTATTGAGTATGTGCGATGAAACTAAAACAAATGCTGAACGTGTTCGTTTGTTTAAAAAAGCTTGTGAATATCATGTACAACAATATCGTGATGCAATGACTGGTAAAGGTGTTGATAGACATTTGTTTTGTTTGTATGTTGTATCTAGATATTTAGAAGTTGATACACCATTTTTGAAAGAAATTCTAAGTGAACCATGGAGATTGTCAACTTCCCAAGTTAGTATTAATTTCATTCCAATTTTTATAAAAATAATCTTCTTTATATTGGGCTCGTGTGATAGTCCACCCGACTTTGAATATTCGAGTCCTGACGACCACTGTCTTTAAAAAGTCTACGACCAGTCAATATTTTCGAAACTGGTCACAATAAATTTTACCTGGTCCAGGGGGTATGAGCAAGAAAAATTTTCAACACAAGGTCCAGTTTAAAAAAATTTCATGATTATACCCCCCCCCCCTCATCTAATATTCAATTATCTAATTATAAAAGTCCAATAATGGAATTAAAAAAAATTTAATATTTGTTCTTTATTTGTCGATCCCTTCCTCTTTTGATTGGAATTTGAGTGACGACATCAGTTACGTGCTCATCTCTCGGATTACTCTCCAGTCTAATACTTGAAAGAGCTTGGCTTAAGGAGTCTGTTTCACATAACACCTCATTTGCTGAAATCGTTAATATTTTTTACCTTTGACATTTAGTAACATGAATAAGACCATTTCCTTCACAAATATCATGGATCATTTTACGCTGGTCACTAGACAAACAACTAAGATTAATTAGACCGTAGAAGTGAAGAGATGTTGTGTGGATACTTTTATTTAAAGATTTTATAATAAAGAATGTCCGGGCCATGCCTTCCATGACTCTTCAAGCTTCAGTAATACAAAGGGTCATGTCTTCGTCGAAAAAGTAGTGTAGTCAAATTTTTGGTTTGAATGGCCGAAAATCTAAATGTAAAATTTTTACATTAAATTATTCCTAATTAAGAATTTGTCGACGATTGTCAATCAAAGCAGGCAAAGTCAAAAGTTAACGTCTCGTTACTCGCATATATAAAGCTCTGCTTGCCGTATCTTAAGAATTATTTAGAATGTTTTAGAGATTATATGTCATTCCAAAATTGAAATTAAAGTTCATTTATTTGAATTTATTGTCCAACCAAAAAATGTTTCATTTTCTCATTTGAACTTTTCAAAGTTCATAATTTATTTTTTCGAACATTAATTTATTATTAATTTTAGACACCGTCAAACCAAACAAATTTACTCGACTTTAATAAATATCCAGAATTTATTTCATGTGGTGGAGGTTTTGGACCAGTTGCAGATGACGGTTATGGTGTATCATACGTATTCATACAAGAAGACTTAATATTCTTTCATATCTCATCTAAAAAGAGTTGTGAATTCACCGTAAGTTAAACCTAAATTTTAAAACAAAAAAAAATAGGCTTATTTTATTGTTTAAAAGGATTCACATCGTTTCGGTGAGAATATCAAAAAAGCATTGCTAGCAATCAAACAATTATTTGATCAAACCAATTAACGGCGTGAAACGAATAAACGACTTTCAAACGCTTTCTCATATTTTTTTTATTTTAAATTAAAAAATAAACTTTAACAAAAAAACTGAGTTAATTAAAAGAATCTTTATTCGTTTTTTTTTTAAATTTTTTAAACAGCTCAACTCAAAAAAATTCGGCTATAAAAACAACAAAAAAAACACTTAATATGAAAGCATTTTATTCATTTTTTCCTTTTTTTTTCAAATTTTTTTTTTTTTTGTGATAGTAATTTTTTATTTAAATAAATTTTTTAACTCTTATTAAAAGATAAAATTTATTGATGTAGATTAACTTATCGAACTCGATAGTACTACAAGCTGTAGTCGGATAGGAAATAAATTTCTAAGGTTTTTGAAAACGAAAAAAAAATTTTTTTTTTTGATTTTTTCGAAAAGATCATTTAAGAAAACTGGTTTTTCGTCAAAATTCAAGTACTTTATGAGTATTTTTTCATTCAAGAACTTGAATTTTGAACGAAAAACCGGCCTTAAATTACAACGCTCTTCAAAATGTAAAACAAAAAAAAATGTTTTCAAACGCTTTTATAGTACCATGAGCGTATTTTCCTTAAAGAAATTTGGATTTTAGGTCTACCCTTTTAACGATTACAATCCCGGAAATTAACTTGTCACATGATGTCATACGTACCCGACCACTAACACTAGCCGACTGTCATGAGCTTATCAACATGTTGGGTAGAGAATTCTTAACAAAATGAAAAAAAAATTTTGGATTAAAATTTGTTATTAGGAAATTACAGGTTTCAATTATTGAAATCATATTAATCGATTCGGTTTTTTTAAATTCAGGTAGCGTCTAAGTTTTGCATTGAGCTTATCATCAAGTCATTGATAGGATTTCGCTTTTTCTAAGATTTTACAAATCAAAATTATCGCTGTTTTAATGGAATAAAGGATTCGGTTGATTTGATAATATTGGAGTTAATTTAACTTCTTTTGGTTAATTTAAGATCACGAGTAAAGCTTAAAGTTCGGGTACTTGTACATGTAAAAACACTAGTATAGCCTAAAGTTCGGGTACGTGTACATGTAAAAACACGAGTATAGTCTAAAGTTCGGATACGTGTTAGTGTAGCATACACGTTCAGGTACTCAAACACGTCCATTTTTCGTATCCATTTGTATGGTCATATGATATCAGCTGATGCCAGTTCGTATCAGAATTTATGACCAAATTATATCATCGTCTATCAGCTCTGATCAGTTGAAATCACATGATATCAGATGATATCATTAAGAGAGTTATACACATTATGAATTCCCAACAAATTCTGATGGAAACTGATACCAGATGACATCAGATGAGGTCAGCTGGTATCATATGATATCATGAGACAAGTTAATTTCCGATTATTTTCGATTGTAGCCGAAAATTTTTGCATCTCTCTTAATAGCTACATCACATTGTCTGATTAGTAAGCAAAAAAAATGTTTAATTTTAAATTGATTGTCACTCTACAGGACTCCTTTACCCTTTAAGGTTTGCGGATAACTTTTTGGCTTAAATTATCATTCAAACAGCACTCAATTTTGTACAAAATGGCATACAATTTGTCACATGATATCAAATGATTTAAACTGATCGGAGCTGACATCATGTGATATCATCATGGTCATAAGTTCTTATACCAACTGGCATCAGCTGATATCATAATTTCCGGGAATGTATTTCTAATCTATTCTAAAAGCAGGTCTGTCGCTATCATGCATGCTAAAAGAGCAATAGCACGACCAAGTTTTATTTTAATTTTTTTGTTTGTTACTAATTGAAAGATTTTTTGCCTGGTGACTATGCTTTAAAATCTCGTCATTAGACCATCGTCAGTAAAAATTTAGCAGATTTATCCACATATAGCCAAGCAGAACCTAATTGTGTTGAATAGTAAGATATTACGCCCTTCTTTTTCGACTTTTTGAATTTTTTACAATCCAAATCCATGCATTTAAGAATCCATTTGAGATCCGCTAGAGACTTTTTGAAATCTAGTGAGTTAGCAGTGAAGAGAAAACGACGAAGAAGCTAGGTGACAAATATATTCAAGAAAAAGTCAGACGGCCAATCCAAATAACGGGTGTCCCACCCATCCATCTGGCTAAATGTCTAAGCAAACTGATTCTAAAATGCATGGATTTGGATTTCAAAAAGTTCAAAAAGACCAAAAGTGGAGGACTTGTCCCCTCTTTTACGGATGATTTTATGTTCAGCAGATTTTTTTGAGTCTCAGCTGAAAAATCGGTTTCTCATTTACGATATCTCGATTTATCTCTTGAATTTCACGATACATTTTTTTAAAGATAGCAAAGAAAACTTTTTTGATCTTTATTTATAACAACTTAGGGATGAACGTTGCAAGGGAAAATACCAAATATTTATAGCTCAAAATTATTGTGCGTAACAAAATGCTAATGGTCAAAACTTAATTTTTGTTAAAAATTTTAATTTACAAAAATTATATAAAAGTTGAACAAAATGTGTCGTATAACTTATCAAAGAGTTTGCATGCAACCGTTTTATTTTTTTAAAAATTTTTTAAGACTAAAACAGGCCATTTCATTAATTAATTTCTATAGTAACGAAATATTTTCAAAAAAAAATTAAAATTTCAAAAATAAATTTTACCTTAACGAGAATACTTTTTTTGATATTTTTGTTGTTGTTGTTGTTGTAGACTCATATGGCTAGTAAAAATTTCTAGGTTAGAAAAAAAAACCAAAAAATTTTAAAAAAAAGAAAAACATTTTTTTTTACCAAACCCATAAAAAATTAATTACAAAAAATTAACTAGATATATCTTGTTGTTTTGTAATTAAAAGCTTTTAGGTTCTTGTTAAATTATTATTTTAATTAGTGAGGTTTTTTTTTTGTTTTCTTTTAGACGACGTTTACCAGGAGAACGACAAACATATTTTTCATTTATTTTTTTTTTGTTCACATAAATTTTATCTACTTCTTTATGATAAATGGCAAATTTAAACGATCAAATTATAATCGAAGATTTGTATGATGATAATATCCAACCATCCGAAGAAGATATAATCGAATATGCAAAGTATATTGGAATTGATCCTGATAAGGTAAGTTTATATCAATTAGAATATGTTTTGATTGAAATTTTTTGTTAAGGAGTCGGAGTTGATGTGGATAGCACGTCAAGGTGTAAAAGCTCCTCTACCAAAAGGCTGGAAAGCAGTACACGATCCTCACCAAGAGGAGCTTTATTATTTCAATTTTGAAACAGGTGAGTCAATATGGGATCATCCATTAGACAAAGAATACAAAAATTTAGTCAACGAAGAGCGTAAGACTCTTCTTCAAAAAGGTAAGAACTCGTATCGTTCAGACACAAAATTACCAAGTCCTTCAAGCACTATGAAAACGACATTACAAGCATCAAGCAAAAGTACATCAACGTTAAGTGATGTCATAAACAATGCGAATAAATCAAAATTAAGAAACGATTTTATATTCGCTAATGATTACGGTTTAGAATTTGAAGAGGAGGATATAAAAAAAGAAGATGATTCATGGAACAAAAAATCGGATTCGGAGGACTCGGATGATTTTCAAAAACCGGTTGATTTTGGAATTGATAAAGAGACATCGATGAATTTAGACCGGTTAGATGTTAAACTAATGGTTGGTAAAGAGAGTATTGACTCGGCACCAACTACATCACGTGATGTTTTAGACTCGCCAACTCGTAATTACATCAAATCTGTTTTGGGTCAAAGTAAACAAGATGAAGAAGTTCGTAAGTCTACTAAATTGGATTCGTTGATCGAAGAGAGCACAAAAAGCGAGTTGAAATCGAACAAAGAAAAAGAATTGAAAAATTTAAAAGAAAGTTTACAACGTGAATTTGATCAACGTAGACTCGAGTTGTTAGAAGACAAAGAGAATCGGATTAAAAAGTTAAAGCAAGAGATCGAGAGTGAATTGACTCGTCAAACAGAGTACGAACGACGCAAACTAATTAACGAACAAGAAGAAAAGTTAAACGAGTTAAAATCAAAATTAGAAAATGAGTTACAACGAGAAAAGGACGCGTTGAACAGAAAACAATCGGATTTTTTAAATAACATGCAAAAAGAGTTTGAAAATGAGAAACAATTGAGAAAACAAAAGTTTAGTATGCAATTGTCCAAGTATATTAAGAGTGGAAAGAGTTTTGATGAATTGGATGAAAATGAAGAGAAACGTGAGATTGAGGTACTTTTTTTTAGCGTTAAACCTAAAACAAAAAATTTAGAAAAAACAGATTTTTATGCATAAAGATTTACCTGCCGCGAGGTCTCAACAATACAGTGTCAGTCCGAACTTTATGCGACTGTTAATCTAACACAGAGCCTCTTTTCTTCGACTAAAGGCCAATAACTTAGACTCCGTCTCAGGCTCAGACTCCAACTCTAATGTTAAAAATTTCAGACTGACACTGTAGGTCTTTGACCTATTTTCGCGTATACCTCTACATCAAGAGGGGATATCCCAAGCCAAATTCTATAGCATGTAGTCGCTAAGCTATTGAGCCTCTTTAGAGACTGTCCATTAATCACAACCGTATAAGAGAACGTAGACGTCTGAGGCTACGAATAAGAATAGCTAGACTTATTATGTTTTTAAAATTTTCTCCAGCTCTCAGTATGCAATCCAAGCTAGGAACATTATTAGTAGTAGTAGTTTTAGTAGTGTTAAGACTGCAGTATAGAAATCTAAACTAACGCCTTTCGGCATTTAACTCTATAAGAGCTGTGGCAGTCTTTCTTTTCTTTCTTCGTTTCATACCAAACACTTCTCTGTCGATACCCGCTTTAAAACCATTAACTGTTTCTGCGTTGATAACACTCTGCGGTAAAACATTCCACTTTGAAACCACTCTGTTCGTCAAAAAGTTATATCTTGATGTTGCTTGTTTGCAAATTTCTCTCTAGCTTCATGTCATGTTTCCTTCTTAGGTTCAGCTTCAAACTTGTGGCCATGTTAACTCCTTTCACTAGGTTAATCTTCTCGGTTGACATTTTTGAACATTTGGATAAGGTCTCCTCTTGTTCTACGGTCTTCTAAGCTCATTAAGTCTAAGGACAAAAGTCTTTCTTGATACGTTTTTCCTTCAAGCATTTGATTAGTTTCGTCGCTCTTCTTTGGACTCTTTCTATAATATTTATGTTAGCTTTCGTTGACGGTTCCAAATACTTACAGCATATTCAAGATGTGGCCTCACAACCCCTGAGTATAAAGTCTAAATGTTTCTTTGTCCAAACTAACGAACGAATTCCTAATTTGACCTAATACTCTATTGGCCTTCGAAGCTGCCGATGAACACTCTTTGTTCCATTTTTAGTCATTAGACAACCACCCAAGGTCCTTTTCTTCAACAGTTTGTTTCAGGGTCGTCTCACCATCTCAAATTGGAACTGTATATCCAGTCTTATCTCTATTCCGACCAATGTAGATTGTTTTGCACATTCAGTTCAGTAAACCATTTTGTTGTCCAATTATTCTTTACGAGAAGATTATTTTGAAGTTGAGTCGATCCTGATTCATTCCTATTAAAAACTCCCAACATTTTCAAGTCTGCATAGGATTGACACGGACTTTGAATTGAATCCAATAAATCATTTATATAGATAACGAACAAAATCGGGCTCAAAATCGACCCTTGAGGAACACCACTAATGACCTTTCTGAGACTGCATCACCAAGACATATTCTTTGTTTCCTCCCAAGAAGAAAGGACTTAATCCATTCATATGGTTCATTGACAATACCATAAGCTTTTAATTTTTTTAAAAGTTTTCTATGTGAGACTTTATCAAACGCCTTTGAGAAGTCAGTATAAATGACATCGATTAAGTTTCCATTTTCAATTTCATATGTTACTTTGTCAATAAACTCAATTAAATTTGTGGTACATGATTTACCTGGCATAAAACATTAAGTAAATGTTGAAGAACGTACATTCAGTCTTATTAGTGTTGATTTTTAGTCTCGGCTTGAACTGCAAGGAGCTGTTGTGTCGCTCAATGTATCGATATTTCGAGCTGTACTTATCTCTATAAATTTATCTAATATCATCAAATCCTTTAAGATTTCCCCGGACTCGGTTTTCCGCGGAATATAACCAAAAAACCTCGACTGTCCGCGGAAAATAAGCAAAAAAATATCGCGGGAAATCTCGGAAATTTTCGTTTTTCATTAAAAATCTTGCATAATCGGATAAACGAGACCAATTTCTAAAAGAAATTTTTTTTTTTTGAAACAATGCGAAGGAATATTTGCTTCATTAATTGTCAAAGTCTGCAAAAATTCTTCAAAACATTTCAGATTTGCATGGGATTGAGAAATGTTTATAAGTTTATCAGAGATTATCCAGACTTTGGCAATAGATGAAGCAAATCCTTCGTATTGTTTCACAATTTTTTCCTTAACAATATTACTTGCAGACTTATTGCAGAATTATTAATTTAAATGTTTTCTAAAGGAAATGGCATATAAAATTAATAAATTACAGAAAGTGTGAATATAGGGTGTATATGGTCAATATATTATTTTCATAAATTGATTTAGGTACCAAAATGTTGGAAATTTTACGAGCTTTAACCTAATATATAATAATATATAATTGGCCTTTCAGTCTATTTTCAAAATTGAAAAAACACTTTTTTATTACAGAAAGTAAGGGTGTATATGGTCAATATATTATTTTCATAAATTGATTTAGGTACCAAAATGTTGGAAATTTTACGAGCTTTAACCTAATATATAATAATATATAATTGGCAGGGACGCCCAAAAGTTGCTCGAGCAACTTGCGAAACCATCGAAAACGACCAAGCAGTCCCATTTGAAAAATATTTTCATAATCTACCACCCTAATTATCATTTTCAGAAAGCATATTAACCACATTTCAAAAAGTTTTTAGAGCTATTTCAGCACTTTTATGTTGAAAAAAGCAACTTTTGGGCGTCCCTGATAATTGGCCTTTCAGTCTATTTTCAAAATTGAAAAAACACTTTTTTATTACAGAAAGTAAGGGTGTATATGGTCAATATATTATTTTCATAAATTGATTTAGGTACCAAAATGTTGGAAATTTTACGAGCTTTAACCTAATATATAATAATATATAATTGGCCTTTCAGTCTTTTTTCAAAATTGAATTAATCAATTAAAATTACGCATTTTGAATTTTGAGAACATATTATAGGTTGGCGCACTTCGTGCGCCCCTATGATTCCATGGTTTATGAGATAATCAATGACCCCTCATCTCTGAAATTATTTTTATTTACTCTTCTAATGAAAGAAGTTTTCCAAAATTTCCATATCCGCAAATTACGAATTTGATATCAGAATTACTGAATTTTGAATTTATTTTATGCCGGTATTTTACCTTTATAAAAACTCAAAATTTTGCATTTATAGATCTATTTTGATCATATTGAAAAAAAATACAGTGACAAGCTTGACGATCGTAAAAAAGAACTTCAAACTCGTTACGAAAAGAAAACAAGAGAATTAGAAGAAGAATTGAGACGGGTATACGAACAAGAAGCTGAACAAAAAGAACAATTAATTCGACAAAAAAAGGAAGAAAATTTACGAATCGAAAATTTCGACAAACAAGTAAAACTCATTTTTCAACCAAATCCCTTCAGTTTTTCATTAAACCGTTTTTTTTTTGTTTAAGATGGAAAAAATCTTGGCTGAAAAAGTCAAAGAATTTAAAGAAAAAGAGACTAAAGAAATGCAACAACTCAAAGAAGAGTACGAAATTAAAATAAAAACGTTTAAAGATAAATACAAACAATTGGAAGAGAACGAGTTTAACTACTTGGAATCGGAATTTCAAAAATCAAAAGAACGAATTCAACTTGAATTTAAAACAAAAGTTACCGGTCTTGAACAAAAGATTAAAAACGACCGGGCTGGTCTAGAAAAACAAGAAGAGGATCTTAAAAAACGGATCGAGGTCATCCAAATAAAGAGGAAAGAACTCGAATTCGAATGGTCAAAATTGAACCAAAAAGAAAGTGAAATTGAGTTAAAAAAAGAGGAGCTTAAGAAACAAATTTTGTCAAAAACTGAAAGTGATGATAAACTCCGATACGAAATTGAAAGGGTCAAACTCGAAAACGAAGACTTGAACAATAAACTCTTGTCAATGCAAAAGGTATTGGACAAGTATTATTCAATTCAAGAGAATAATTTGAACAAGATCGTAGAGGAGTCAAAAACCGATTTGAATGACGAAGACTCGTTTCGACTAAGTGAAAAAATAAACAAAATAAACAGTAGACTTAGCCAGGATTTTGAAGAAGACGATGATATTGAGAATACAAACGATGACACAGATATCAAAAGTCTAGTCAAACACGCCAAAATGAAATTGAAGTTAAAGTACGAATTTGAATCGTCTTCACGAAGTCTCGGGTCATCAATTGAAGATTTAACAAACTTGACCGAATCAAAACGTGCAATGCTTCATAATTTAAACAAAGAAAAAGATGCTTTGAGACTTGGAAATGAAATGTTGGATCAGTACAGACTCCAGTTGAATAAACGCCGTCAAAGTCTACAAAATTCAAAATCCGATCTTAAGGCCTTGGAGACCCAGGTTCAAAATTTGAAACAGTCTGAGCGTTTCAAGATAAACTTGGTCTTGGACGAGAAGAATTTGAACTTGGAAAAGGAGTCACTTGACCAAGAACAGTTGGAGCTTAACTTAAAAACAGCTAGGAGGTTGATAAAACAGAAGAGACAGTTGTTAAATCAGATTGAGAATTATTTGACTGGTAACAGAGGTTTGTTGAGTTCGGACACATCGGAAGAAACTGATTTAGACGAGAGTCGAATGTCATTGATGGACACTGAATTCAATGATAAAAATTTGAGTGAATTTGTCACGATTATGCAAAAGGCTCATTTAAATGGAGACATCTCAGATGAAAGTTTGACTCATATTCAGGGGGTATTGAAAAAAATTCCAAAGTTAAATGCTAGACTTGACGCTGTTTTTGACACAATTAGACAAACTTGTTTTCCAATTGAAGAAAGAGTTGAACTTAATTCGGAAAAGATTGAAAAAAGATGGAAAAGTTATTTGAGTAATAAAAAGTATGAGCAAGTTCAAAGTGATAATTCGACACAACAAGTTGGTCTTGTAACACCAACATGGCAAGCTAATCCGGCGTATTGTCGTTTGGCATATGAATCAGGTAGTCGTTTATTGGATGATAAATGGAATCAATATATAGGGTTTGATTCAATGTTAAAAAATGGTAAAGTTGATACGAGTCAATTTATGTCGACCAGTAGTTCAAGTTTAGGCATTACGTATTTTCCTACTCAAGTTACAATTCCATTGTCAACACAAAATAGATTGAATCAACATAGAGAGTGGATTAGACAATTTAAAGCATCTGGTGCAAATATTAATTAAAAGCTTTAATATGTGTGTGTGTGTGTGTGTGTAATTATTGATAAAAAATTATTGGTAGTTTAATTTTTTTTTTCACCTTTGTTTGTTAGCGCAAAATTTACAATATTATTTTTGAAATTCATGTAATTTCATTTCAATCAAAAATGTATTTAAGTTACATTAAAATTATATTGAATAAAATTTTTCATTCAATTTGTTTTCCTGATCCCTAGTTGATAATTTTTTGTAAGAGAACATTTTTTTGATTTATGCCACTTATTTGACCACATTACGCTCATACAGCTGCTATGGTATGATGATCATAAAAGAATCATTAAAGAGCATATTTTTTGAAAAGTAGTAGTAGTAGTAGTAAAAAAAAACTGCAGTATGAACTGTGTCCATACCAGCCCAATTATGGGCCATTGCAGTCGTTGCATTAGTTTAAATTAAACACTTCTCTTTCAATACACGCTTTGAATTTGTTAACCAATTTGGCTGACACTGTACTAGATGATAACATATTCCAAGTAGAGACTATTCTATTTGACAAAAAATTATATCGGCATGAGCTCTTTTTGTTGATTTCTCTAACAAGTCTCTTGTCGTTTGACCTTCTTAGGTTAAGTGACAGACTTTTAACTAGGTTGATTTTCTCTACACCATTAACCAACTTATACGTTTGAATCAAGTCACCCCTCAATCTTCTATCTTCAAGATTTTGCAAGTTCAAGATTTCCAATCTTTCATCATAGGACTTGTCTTTTATTGATTTTACGAGTTTTGTTGCTATTCTTTGTACCCTTTCAAGAATCGAAATGCCGGTTTTAAATGAAGGACACCACATACTTACGGCATATTCAAGATGAGGTCTAACTAGTGCTGTATACAACGGTTTGATTATTTGGATATCCAGATTCACAAAAGAATTTTTAATTTGGCCCAAAACTCTGTTTGCTTTTGCAGCAGCAATTGTACATTGTTTATTCCATTTCAAATCATTTGTCACGATAACTCCAAGATCCCTTTCCTCTACTGTCTCATTAAGGATGTGAAAGCCATTTGGGCTGTTCATTACTCGTGTTTTAATCTGTTCCCACCTAGATACATGGCTTTGCACTTCGATAAATTCAGTTCAGTCGACCATAGTTTAGCCCATTCTGTCAATACATGCAAGTCTTGTTGAAGTTGTAGAGATCCATCTGCATACGACATTGAATCACTTTGAAACATCTCAAGTAAATCATTGATGTTAATTACAAAAAGAATCGGTCCCAAAACAGAACCCTGTGGTACTCCACTCGTAACTTGCTCCCACTCTGAAATGGTTGATTATGATATATCATCTGAAAGCTAAGAATCTCTAGTTAATGCTGGGATATTTTTTGAAACGTTTAGAAAATTTTTTCACAGTGAATTTAAGTAAAATATAGGAATTCACTGTTTGATTTTCTTATTAACGTCAACTTTCACTTATGATACTCTAATAGATTTTTCTAAACGTTTCAAAAAATATTCCAGCATTAACTAGAGATTCTTAGCTTTCATATGATATATCATAATCAGCATTTTACCTTTCAAAAAATGTGCTCTTTAATGATTTATTAACACACCTTTGCACATGGCTGTGATCTCTTTTTTAGCCAAGCCTACTTTTGAAACAAAAATATTTATGTCAAATCTGACAACATTTTCGGGTTTCTTATAAACCCCAAAAATCACCTTACTTTTACAAGCTTAACTTTAATTTTTACAATTTACATAGGGTGTATCATTTTACGATTCTAACTGTTTTTTTCGATTTATTAAGAGTTTATCCACATTTCCTAATATATCTTTTCATTCTCATTCCGAAAATGACATCAGTTTTTAGGTGTATCTGGAAAGTTAGAGGGGTGTTTTTGGGTGTTTTAGAAAATTTAGGTCGCTTGGAATAAAGTTAGCTACATAGTTCCATCAGCTTTTGACAGCCAGATCTCAATAATAGTTATAATTGATCTTAAGATACTGTCTGATAGCTAAAAACATGCCATTGACACTGGAACCGTTATCGGTGCGGATAAAATTCTATAAACCCATACTCGGGTGATAATGGCCAAAAAAAGAAAATTTTAAATAAATGTGCTTACATTATTTATTTAATTAAATAATGTAAGCATAGTTAGTGGCATATACAAAGTATTGTACCTGGGAATTGAAATTATTTAAGAGCTAAGGCTTCGGTGTTTTACTTGATTTTACAAAAATGGCATTGTAAAGCTTTTGCTAGTTTCTTTGAAAAAAATTTTACCCGAGCGGGATTCCAACTGACACTTTAGTGAAACATTGATCAACCGAAGATACTAGCTGAGCTACCATTCACACCAAACAACAGAAACAGTTAGAAAATTTATACCCCCTTGAACCCTCTCTTGAACTTCCGACCCTCTGCTTGCAAGACCACTCGGCTATACGAGCTTTTCAGTTGTAATTTAACTTGAAACAACATCAAGCCTGTAATTAATTCCATTAACAAATTCACTATCTCCAATTTATTTACCATTCTGAACATTTGGATCGAGTCATCTCTCAATCTTCTTGTCTCCAGGTCACTAAGACCTAGTTTTTCAAGGCGTTGCGGGTATTCGAGATTTTTGAGTCCCCGAATAAGCTTCGAAGCTCTTCTCTGTACTTTTTTCAAGTTTCGCAGTGTTCTTCTCAAAGTATGTGCACCATGAGCTGACACCATTTTCCATATGAGACCTAACCAAAATTTCGCTGAGGGTTGTTGACTTAACCCCTCTGATATAAATTCATACTCAAAAATTGAATTAAAATTTGATGGTAACAGCCTCCCTCCCATTTTCTCATCCGGACTTGGGACCGGCCAAAGGTATGGTTACGACTCTAGTTACTGTGGGACGTTCATCATAAACAGTGTCACTCATCCGAGCATCAGAGCTGCGAACTCGACGACTATTTAGACTTAGCTTGGAACCACAAACCAAGCGTATTCTCCATTTTAGAAGAATACTTAACTTTGTAAACTAGGGCTGCTTCTTTTTTTAATTTTGATGGTAACTGCCATCCTCCAATTTTCTCATCTGGACTGGCATTGTTCATACGAATACTAAAAACAATCCATTTCGGGAGGGCTTAGCATAATTCCTTCAATATCTCATATTACCCTATATTTTTTAATTAAAAGGCATAAAATCAAAAAAAATAATTCTCAAATCGACTATTAATAATTAAGTAAATTTCTTTCTTTTTTGTTGTTTAATCTCTCTGTTTGCTCAAGGCGGTTTAATGAGATTACAGTCTTTTGAGCTCACTCTTTAAAATGAAAATTATTAATGCATGAATTTGTTTAAAACATGTAATGACTTGAGGGTGATTTGTGACAACTCAAAATTAGATCGCTTTGCAATTTTTTTTTAAAGACCCGGTTTATTTCTCTCAATGTCACAGGAGACTAATTGAAATTTATATCGGAGTGTTTGATTTCAAAGATTTTTGAAATTCGAGTTATCAATCGTGACGCATACAAATCAATTTCTAAGATCCAACCAAAAAATGTTTAAGCATAAAATGTGTTTGTACCACTTGATTTTTAGTCAGCATATTCTAAGAATAAAAATTAGATTACCTTAGATGTTGTTGTTGTTTGAACAAATATTCTTTTCAAGTTATCTTAACTTAAAATTTAATTAATATGAAATCAAATCGAGCATCTGCTCTTGGAGTTTAGATCAGTTCCCTAAACAACAAAAAATTTTTTTTTTTAAAACACCCTATTTTAAGATTTCATCTAAAATTCTAATTGATTTCTTTGTTTTATTCGAGAACAATAAAACATAAAAAAAAATTTTATTGAATTTTTTGGACATAAAAGCTTTTTAGTTTCGCGATAAGAATATTCAAAACATAAAAATTCAAATTTTCCTTTCAACGGTTTGAATTTAAAACATTACCAAGCAAAAAAAAAATGATTATCTTCGTTATTTCTGGTACAGTTTAAACTCTTATTTTTTTGTAAATTCCTACTGATGCTTAATTTCAAAAAAAAAGAAGTTTTTATTTTTTCTAAAACAATTGCCGTTTGATAAACTGATGTAATGTTAAGAGGCTTACGAGTGCAGAGATTTTTTTTTCCTGCAGGGATTCTGAAATAATTTTAATACAGCTTTCGTTAAAAAAGAAAATTTTCAGCTAACATTTCAAAGGTGTATTGAACTGCGATACCATGATCATGAACTCAGCGATACCATGATCCAGCACAAGCTTGTCCATGGATCCATAATTCCTATAACATGTACTACGTGAAAGTATAATTCTTCTTCATTAGACCCATTTTTTGAAATTTCTAATCCTTTGTAATAAAAAGGATATAGAAGATAAAGGGGTCCAGAAAAGGCTTGTTCAGAATTTTGTCTAGCTTTAGAACGTTATCGTGGTCAGCGGTGTCCACAATGCTCCATTAGCGTTTATACGGCTAGTCTCTCTGACTGAGTCTGTGATATGCCTCGAAGGGGCGTCAGCAGGGTTAGCTGCTGATGGAACATAGTGCACATTTAAATGATACACTTTACAATAAATAGCCATCAGTGTCATCGCAGTAAAAAACGGTTTCCAACAAATTTTGATTGCATGAATTTTACCCAATTCGCTCTACCATGTCTCCAAGCAGCAATTGAGGCTGTGTGTACAGCAATATTTGTGAGTATCAATTGATGCTCTCTGTGTACAGTTGAAAAATTGAAAATGATGTTGATAGTTCTAATGGCTTTGGTGAAGGTGATGTGCTCTTTACGACCCATTTCAACTACTGTAACCATCTGTACTTCTGTGGTCACTATAAAATTTTATATAGTGAGGATCAGGATTTCCTCTTTAAAGTTTACCCTGTTCATTTTAAATAAAAATTGATGTAGGGGTAGCAAGCTTGTCTCTGATTAGGGGATAACTGGTATAAATAGTTACTACGCTCACGACACCTAAGGACGGGTTTAAAAAAAGTGAAAAAATAGCTAAAATACGCCTTTACTCGGAAAATTTCACTATTTAAATAACACAAGGATACTTTAAAATAAACTTTTCTAACGGTATAAGTTGTATGCGCTTTCAGGGTGATAAAACGGTCTAAAGAGATAAAAAGGCCATTGGGTGAAGAAATTTGAAAAGTTCATTTAACTTAGTCATTATAGAAGCCATATACTACTATGGCATATATTCTTGTAGATCTCAACTAGAAAAATCCAAATATATGTGTTTTTTTGTAAAAATCTCTGATAGCCCCCTTATCTTTTAATCCAAATAATTTTTTTCGGCTAAATGGATGAGAATTAGTCAAATTATCAATTTGGTTTCAAGATTTTTGGAGGACTCATTTATCATATAAGCTCCCACATAATTAGCTTTTTAACATTTTAATGGGTATGTAAGAATTTTTTGGGAATTTTATGATATTTTTTGGAGTGCCTATCTAATACGGTTAGTTTTTAGGCCTAAATGGGTAAAATAGGGTTTCACCCAATTTCCTTATAATCTCACCCAAAAGGTGTCTGAACACTTTAGACCCCTAGAGTCCGAAAAATCTTTTTTGGTCACCACTAGGGATGCACTCGGTTAAGATTTAACCGCTTTTAACTTGTTGGCTAACCACTAAATTTGTTATTGTTAGCCCAAATAAATGGTTAACATAGTCATTTTAGCCGGTTAACCAAAAAGAAAAAATGAAAATCAAGTTAAAAAAAACGTAAGAAAAACATGTTCTTCATGCGCAAAAAAGGATACGACTAAATATCGATTCACCTCTTATACACTGATATCTTTATTAATAATCAAAAAACTTAAATTTATAAACGGCTTTAAATTTGCCTATTTACAGCATCACCCTTACTGTTCTCTAAAAATCTACCCCAAGACCATAAGTTTGTTAACTTTTTCCGGTAAAAACCTGTTTCTTAGTTTTGTAACCGTTAAGGCAAAGTAAAAATTTTGCTCAAATTTCAATTTGCTCATTTTGCTCAAGAAATTTAAATACGCAATTTACTGCATTGCAAAATTACAGAAGGCTATCCTCTTTTTTTAAATGTAAAAATGAATCTTTAACAGTTAAGTTAGTTCTGTGACCTGCAGTGCAACTGAATTGCGTATTTAATATTTTTGAGCAAAATGAGCAAATTGAAATTTGAGCAAAATTTTTACTTTGCCACCGTTAAACCTCCAAGAGAAAAATACCTTTCACTCTTAACAGAAATTGCAACAGCTCCAAGATAGTCAATAGCCAATATTTTTCGAATTTTGCAAGCATTTGTTCAAAAGTTGGACTTTACAGATCATACCCTCTCGTACTTGCCATTGAGGTTATATTCAGGACCAACAATAATATGCGAAATTAGGTGAATGAGTAAAGTTTTAAGCGGTTTTTTAGCTGTTTTGCGCATATTTCGATCGACCCGAGACACCTGTTTCAAGACTAAGGCCAAATAAAATAAAGTTGAGAAAACTCTATCACCATAAAAATCGATTCTGAGTGATTAAAATTGCCTAACACCCAAGTTAGGGCTATCTATTTCTACACGAGGCTGGATGAATCAATGATCCTCCTCAATCCTATGGGATCCCATAGGCTCAGAATAATCCACACTTTTTTTCATTACAATTTGTGTCATCTCTGATCATTGATCAATTTTAGATGGTTGGTCGTCGACATGCCTCAACCCAGGGGCGTAGCTACATGGGGGCGAAAGTATTTTATCGGTTGAGCTTCAAACTGTTGATTTGGATTTTTCGAACATGAAAAATTTGGCGGACTCGAAAATTTAAAAAAAATGATTATAAGGGATGAAGGGTCATTGTCTTCAAACAAAATTTTGCCCCTCCCACATTCATAAGTCTCTAGCTACGCCCCTGCCTCAACCCGATGCAACTATTTTTTAAAAGTCTTCTTCAGAAATCGAAAATTAAAAAATAAAGCAAGTCAGAGTAGTTTAAACTCTTAAGAAAAAAAATTTTAACAACATATGCGATTATTAAAGATACTTCATTGAAATTATTCTTCGGAAGAGTAAATTTTAATTCATTTTTCACTCAATAAATTAAATTGAGTGTAGTAAAGAAAAAAAATTAAATGTGAATTATTATTCTCAAACGAATATTTTTTTTCTCTGATATTGTTATCTCTCTCTTTTATAAATAAATTTGTTTTTTTTATTGTTAAATTATTATCTTAATTTGTTCAATAAGTTGAATAAATTGGAAATTCTAAACAAACGAACCGATCAAATGTTAAAAAAAAGAGAGCTAAAACTGGATTATTAAAGATAAAAAATTAATTACTTCGATGAACTGCTTTTTTTATAATTTAACAAAGTTTAAACCTTTTTGTTGTTGTTGTTGTTGTGTTTAACATTAAGCAGATTAAAACTTACTCTCTCCTTCTTGAAAACTTAAACATGGTTCACCAATGAATACGTTTCGGTCAAACTAGGAACAAATTTAACAGGAAATTTTACCCGTTTTTAAGAAAAAAGGAAGTAAATTTTATGAAAATTTTCAAGATATCAATTCATCTTATCTAACATACCAATCATTGGCTTTGGCTTTTTTACCTCTTTTAGGCTTAGAGACAACTACAGAATCAAGATATTCTTCGGGTACATGTATTAGTACATGTTATCATGTACTCGTTATCTATTTCATCTTGATCGTTTAAAAATTTTTGAAAAGTCCAAACTATTCGGATACGTTTCCTTTTTTTTGGGCCTCATCAGGTTTTTGATGCTCCTCGTCGGAGTATTCGTTTGTCTCTAGAGACTAAATCGGGTATGGTAATATCAATCATTTTTATTTAACTTTTATTCAATCTTAAAATTTGGTTCTATACCTTTAGATAGAAAAAAAAAAGATAGAAAAATCCAAAATGTATATCGAAAAATAACATAGAAATATTTTAGATAGAAAAATTACATAGAAAATTCTTTACATAGAAAATCATTTCGAAATAGATAGAAAATTCTTAAAATAGACAGATTTAACTAGTACAGCCAAACCTCGTAAATCCGAAGTTCGATAATCCGAAATTTTCATCAACATAGCATTTGAATTATTTTCCCTGACTGAAAGATAAAACCTCATTGAGCTGAAAGCAACACTAGCTACATTGCAGACCCCTTATTTTAAGCAACCACGACTCACAAGCCTGATTATCTTATTAACTTGTCTCATTAGGATTCGTCTTCTTAAATTGGGCTTAAAATTTTCTGTTCTTACAGAATTTTCGATTTAATTTTTCTATGTAGTTTTTCTATGTAAACTTTTCGATGTAAATTTTTTCTAGGTAAATTTTATTTTTTTTCTTTGTAAATTTTCAATGTAGATTTTTTCTATCTAATGGTATGGCCCCTAAAATTTTGTTTGAAATAAGAATATTTGCAATAATTTTCAATGTGTTTGTTAAGAAATTTTGTTCTTTTTTAAGAAGTATTTGTTCTGGAATAAGTAAATTAAGTGAAAAAAAAAATAAATCACCTCGAATATTTTCTTTTGTTTTTTTATTTATTGTTTTATCTTACTCAGCGTCCTCGATTGTTGATTGAAAGACTGAAATTATGCAACTTTATGCTCTATCCCATTCATATTGATACTCGTACTTCTAAATTCTTACCCTCCTGTTCATATTGTTCATTTTGTTTGGCCATTATTTGGATTGGTCCTCGATCCCGTTTTTAACTACCCTGATAAAACAGTCTAAAGTGGCTTTGTTTCTAAGCTTGACTCATTTTATTCCGATAACTTTGGAAACCCCGAGGCCACAGGGCCTCAAATGGACAGCACTCTCTTGTTTATTGACTTGTTGTAATGGACATTGATATTTTTTTATCTGAACTTTTTATTTGAATCGGTTTTTCCAAAAATTTAAAAAAAATTTTCCCCCCTCTCTTTGTAAGAAAATTACACAGATGCTAAAATTTTATTTTTTTTCAAAAAAAATTTTCTCATGGTGGATCTAAATTTCACCAAAGTTCAAAAAAATATTTTTTGATTTCAATTTTTCCTCGTCACATACACCCCATTCGCATAATTTATTTTAATTAAAATTATTCTTGCGCTTTGCTAAGGCTGAGTGTCAACTTATTTCAGAAATGTACTGTAGAATTCAAAACAAGTCAAAGTCAGTAGAGGTTTTTTTGACAATTATTCACGAATCGTTACTTTTAAAGTCTGAGTCTTAAGAAAAATTTTCAGAGACTCATGAGTCCGAGCCTGGGTCAGAGTCTTGACTCGAGTCAGTAAATTTTTTTTCGACCGTGTAAAAGTACTAAAAGGATAATGATGCATAACTAAATGAAGACAAGCTTAATGAACATTCTGTATAGAGACTTGTGAATTTTGTCATAAAACGGTATTAAATTAAACTATCCGAGTCCCACTCCTAGGATTTGAGTAGGACTCAAGTCTATAAAGATTATACATACAAAAGGAATATGCCTATACCAGAACTTGCTGAACAGCTTTTAGTACTAAGTTTTTAGAATAATTCAATTGTATTTGTTGACTCCTCAGGGGTTTTTAATTGAGGTTATTCTATATTTTAAAATGTTAAAACAAAATCTGAAATTACATAATTGCTTTTTGAAGGTGTAGATTTTAAAAAAAATCTCCCTAGTTGAAATTATAAAAATTTTATAATTTCTTTTTTTCCTTGTTCAATATGTTATTAACATTTAAAAATGAATATTTTAATTCAACTTGGAGTCTTAATCAAAATGAATCAAGATGAGTCATTTTGTGTCTTTGTTAGACTTATAAAAACTTTTCAAGTCAGATTTTTCTAAAATTAAAAATAAGTGCTCCGTCCAAAAAAAAATTTTTTAAAGTTTTTTCCATCAATTTTGGTTGTACGCAAAACACGGAATTCAATTACGGAACGCTCGAACGGAACCGAATTAGATCTAAAAATACGGAATCCATAAAACGGAAATTACATAAATACGGAATTGCTCAAAACTAAATTCGGAAAAAAACGTCATAAAAAATTAGTAATTCATTAATTAAGTAATTAAATTTTTAGGTTTACGACTTCTTTTTGATTTATGGTCAATATCAGCACATTTACCGTTCTTGTTTAAATGGTAATAAAAGGAGCGGCTCATTTTGAAAGTGGTCTAAAAGCACCATTTTACACAATCGGCATAAATTAAAGAGTATAAAGTTTAGATAACAGTATAAAATATTGCCTGAATTATTGAGAATTAAACCAACCATAAAAGATGGGATCTTCATGGAAAAATGAGCCTGGAGCAGAGGAACAAATCTTATTAAAATATTTAAAGGCTCAGAAGCTGAGATTGGGTTATTATCAGACATGTGTCCCCATTTATTTTTGGGTATTGAGTCGGTTTGAGGAACCCGAAAAAATTCGGTTTTAGGGTTCGGGTACGATTCGGTTGGGGTTTTGAGTTTAGGTTGGGTTAAAAAGCAAAAATTTGAGTTTTAAGGTATACTTACCCTATTTTTATGAGCAACCCAACCCAACCTATATCCAAAGACCCAATTATTTCGTGTTACCGACCCAATACCCAAAAATAAATGGGTACACATGTCTGATAATAACCCAATCTCAGCTTCTGAGCCTTTAAATATTTTAATAAGATTTGTTCCTCTGTTCCAGGCTCATTTTAAATTGGAGTTTTCGGGTATACTTAACTGTTTTTATGGGTATCCCAACTCAACCTATACCTACAAACTTCTAATATATGGATATACCCTACGCGAACCCTAAAACACAATTTTTTATGGTTGCTTAAACCGACCCAATACGCAAAAACAAAAGTTACCGTTTCGGTTCCGTATTTAAATATTTCCGTTTAATGGATTCAGGATTAAAGAGTCTATATTTTGTTTTTGTAGCAAATTAACAAAAACAAAATTGTTACATATTTACTTTATTCTCGGTGAAAAGATTAATCAAGCTTTTCAATTAGATGATTTACTTTAATTTGATATGGCATGAGATGGGTTGGAACCTTTTTATTTGGCTGAATTTGATTACTTTTAAGGATAGACTCAAACAGCTGCTTAGTACAGAGACGTTTTAGAATGGAATTTTTTTTCTTTCGAAGGTCGGGTCAAGCTTCAAGACATGATTTCGGCCTATCTAACTCGCTCCCGATAGTGTGAAACGATTGTGAAAGTTATCTTGACCTTACAGTATTCATACTGGCAGCAAGGGTTCCCTTCGGGTGCTTATACTCCAGAGGCATTTTCTTGAAAACCCGTCTACCGAAAAGTCTGATATTTTTCCTTCGGCTTGGGTGAAGGTTTCTGTGCTAAAATAAAAGATTTTATAAAGACCGGTCGAGTTTTCGCTGAATAAAAGGACGAAATTCAAGTCATTCTTCAAAATTTTCACAAAATATTGTTTTAGAAAAAAAGTTTTTTTTTATAATTTTAATGTCCAGACTGATTTTAGTCGCCAACCAATGAATGAGAGCTCATTCGATAGGAGAAAATGTATATATTTGACTTAAAGAAAAAACCAAAACGATTTTCCGATCCTACGACGAACTATCGGCCATTGAATATAAATGAAACAAAAAAATCAAAAGCGTTCTCTAATTTTTTCACAATGCTGTAAATTACTGTAAATTGCACGTACCAACATGTACCAACACAAAAATATAGCCCTCGATCAAAGCTACAATCTGACATATAAAAGTGCTATATTTAACGTCAAATAGAAAAGTTGAATTTTGTGTTTTTGTCCGTTCAGCTATAAGAGGTCACGTATTAAAATCGATTTTTACAGAGAACCAAACATCTTACCTGGCTGATTTTTTTTCAAATGAAAGCTTAGAAGATTTTCTATCAAATTCTGATGGGAAGGTCTAAAGTTTATTTTTAGTTTTTGAGAAAACCATGGGTCCGTAGAGGTTTTTTGAGGATTTCTCCCGAATCGTTGCTTTATGAATTTCAAAAAGTGATCCATATAAAAGTTCATGAAATTCCCTATCGAATGGTGTATACAAACCTGGAGTTGGACTATCCCTTCAAGAAAAAAGCATAGGTCCGTCTTTTTCAAAAAATAGGTGGTCCGTGTTTTAGCAACAGCCCGATAAACTAACAAACCCTTGTACAAGAATATAATTTTTAAATAAGCAATACATATTTTGAAGGGGGGATAACTAAGAATCATTACATTCCGTTGCGGCGTTCCGTAATTGATTTCCGTGTTCAAATACATGTCTATTGATCTTGATAATTTACATTAAATTATTAAATTAAAAGTATAACGATCTATTCCACTCAAACGCTCTTTTGAATTCTCGAGAGACATTTTTTAATATTTTCCATTTTCCTCAAAAACAAGTCATCTTAAAATTAAGGTTTTTTTCGAATTTTTTTTCTTTATCATTGAACTTTTAAAGCAAGCGATGGTAAGTATTTGTTTTAACAGACACTTATTCAAATGAGAATAAATCAATTTTAATTGTTACTCTCTAAAATGACCATAAATTCATTTCAACAACAAAAGTTATAAATTATTCATAAACAAATTTTGTATCTAAGTTATTACAAAAAATTGATTATCGAGTAATTTAGTAAAATAATACTTAACGTAAATATTAAAAAAATTTCAATAATCACTTTAAAAGTTAATTTGCGTCATTGGTAAATTTTTTTTTCTTACTGTATATAGAATTCAATTAACAAAGAACCTTTCTTTTCAAACAAAAAACGTTAATGAAACACAATCGAGTTTATTAGACTTATCGTCATTGTTTTTTATTATCATAATAAAGAGAACCAGACGCTTTTTTTTCTAAGTAGAAAATAATAAAAAAAATTATAAATTTTATTTTTACCAATTAACTGGGACTTAACAATTAAAATTCGATTGAGGAATTTTAAAAAAATTCTCATGATCAATAAGAAAAAATTGCATGAACATTTTTTAGTTTTAAGAAAAGAGAGATTTAATTGATGAAATTCTTAAATTATTTTTGGACAACCTTCAATTAACAATCATCGATTTAAATTAGTTTTTTAAAAATTGTTCTTATTTTTAAGATAATGTTGAGGTGTTTGTTAACAAATACTTATTCAGGAATTTTCTACACTTGAATAAGATAAAGAAATAATAGAAATATATTCAAGTGAAAAAGATAAGAAATTTAGAATAGGACAAGCTTGGCTAGCGTTTAGAAAATTTGAACAAATTACAGAAGATAAGAATTTTTCAGGGTTATCCCTAAACTCCGGAATTGAAAGAAAATACAGAGGTAATCAAGTTGACAATACTTTTTCCCCTTTAAAATTACATCAAAAAAGGCATCTATAAAGCAAGAAAGAGCACTAAATAGGCTACCAGAAAATCGGTATCCGATAACCTATGGGCTTTTTGTTTTGCGGCATAGTGGTGGTCCGTTGAATTTTTCAAGTGATTTTATCCTTAGGGCGCACCTGTAGCCCGAACTAAAAGTTTCAGTGCTTAGCTCTGGTTGCAACAAGAAAGAGCACAAAAAGTGTATTGAAACGGACGGACCTTTTTCTGGCAGAAAATGATGGTTCATCGGTATTCTAAGAATTTCAGGTCTGTTGTTGCTTTTAAGAGTATGTAGCCCGAATCGAATGCCCTAGAGCTTAGCTTTTAATTTTGCAAGAAAGGAAATTAAATTTCTTATTAAAAAATCGGTGTCCGGAAACATACAAAAGTGGTGATCCGTTAGTTTTTTTTATGTGTTTTCTTTATTTGAGTGGGGCCACCTGGTCCGTAAGAAAACGCGAAAAAGATGAACAAGAATATCGGCCTCCGAAACCTACTCGACCTTTTATTAAAAGGAAAAGTGATAGTCCGTGTTTTAGCAATAACCAGTTAAACTAATCTAATCATTTTATATGTAAATAAATGTATACGTTTTTTAGATTTTTTCGTGATTTAGTAGGTGGTTTATCCTGTTCCGTCTTAAAGCATTTTCCGGTTTCGATGATTAGAATTTCGTTCCGGACAGAATTTGTCCCGTATTTTAGTTTTTTTTCCGTATTCCGTGTTACGGTTCCGGGGTTTATCTGTTTTACTTTATGAGAGTTAAACATGGGTTTTTGGTCAAAAGCATCTCAGTTAACTTGATCGCATTTACAGACACATTATGGGAATAAAACGCTCGATCAAGTTACCGAACGAACAAGTGTACAAGATGGTTAAACAAATAGCAATTTCATTAAATCTTGCAAAAAGACTGGACACATTCTTCGTCGACAAATAGAACTTATACTCTTTACGGACCTAGTTAGCAAATGAGAAAACCGCAAGTGAATTTCCCAGTATGTTAAGGAGATCGAGAGGGCAGTATGAGATTTAATCGTTTTCACCCGAGTACGACTCCCGGTAATTTTTTTTCCCATTGATATGTGTCTCAGCGAAAATTTTGGCTTTTTAGCTTCCATGACATATATTCAGATCAAAAATATTTTTTTCCAATCATGAGTTGTTAAATGTTTTAAAATAGCACCTCGTCATCTGACTGTAAAAAAGCGGTAGGTTCGTTTTTTTCATCAGTTAAAAAATTGTTTTTCCGAGGTTTTCCGGATCATATCTTAAATTTAAATTCGAATTTCTCAAATTATCAGATGTATAAAATGAATATAAGGTGTCCTCTGGGAATATATATGACCGTTTTATTTCAAATATTGCTTTTGGTAAACACAAACCGATTAGACTCTCAGCATCAATTTCAACATTTATCCATTCATATCTTCAAAAAATTGATTTAATCAGTACCTCGACATAAGGACATAATTTTTTTTGTTTAGCCCCATGAAAAAATTGCTTTCCTTAGGTTCTTAGATTATAGTTTATAATTATAAATAAAGAGAAATGGATAAAAGATAAATTCTTAAAAAAATATTCTTCAACTAGACGACTTTCGACACAGTCATTAAGAAAATAAAAGGGGAAGGAATCTGGTACTAATTAAAACGACTATTAACAGTTCTAGGAAATCGACATAGAATCAATAAGATTTAATTTTTATAACCAATTAATATTAATTCAAATTTTTTTAATAAATAATTTTTTTTTTGCATCCTCATGATAATCAATTTTTTCATCATCGGTAGGAGTAAAGTAATGTTGCAAAATAACATGCTACACTTTATAATACATGATCATGGTTTATAATTAAGTTTTCAACATACAATTAATAAATGTAAATTTTAATTTATTTATTAAAAATTTGTTATAAAACTGTCATTACCATATGTGTTTACTTATTCGGGGTATTAAAATTTATGAGAAGCCGTCAAAGCTAATGTGATGATATTTTGTTTATGATCGGGTAAATTGATAGAACAAAGGGCACAGACTGATTCTTCTCATTTTGTTTTTCTAATTAAAAGGATTTCACTTTGTTTGCAAAAATCTGATAAGTCTTTTAATTATTGAAAAAGTAATCTGTCTGATAATTATTATTATATTTTCTAAAACAAAATGATATTCAACAGATTTTTATTTTTAAATTCAATCTGATAAGAGAATTTTAGCTTGTTTTGTAAGAGGCTTTCGAGACAATCAATCGAACTCATGCGAAAAGAATACATTTATGGTTAAATGAGTCAAAGTTTTTTGCTCTTTTATAAAACTTAACCTTTGCCAAATTAATTTTGGTATTAAAATGTAGGTAACTGTGTGGGCGGAGGATTAATTTATCGGGTCGATCTAATTGTCATAATTGAGAAACTTCAATTAATTTTGTCTTCTGATACCAACTAGAAATCTAGTGTTGTACCATTCTACAGTGTCAGTCTGAACTTATTAACCTTAGAGTCTGAGTCTGAGACGGAGTCGAAGTCATGGGTCTTTACTCGAAGAGAAGAGGCTCTGTGTTAGGTTAAGAGTCGCTTAATTTCCGACCCAGGCTCAGGCTCCGACTCTGACTCCTCCGAAGTTAAAAAGTTCGGGCTTACACTGTATATATGGTCTTTAGCCATCTATCACCGAGCAATTTGATTCCTCTCTTGTACAATTCCTGTCTTTTTGAGATAAAAAACTCAAGGCACGCAGCTTCAACTTTATCTTGGTTAGTAAAATTCCGTCCTCTAAGAAAATGAGTCTTGCAAGTCTTCATTTTTATGGGCGGTATGTGGTTTTGCGTAATCTTGAAGAAACAAACCAAGCTTTTGGTTGATCAAAGAATGGTATTTACTTTAAGTGAAGCATACAGTCGTTCTAATTGTTAAAGTCAGCATTTATTGTAACACCACCAGGAACCAGTTCAAAGTGCAAACGCGCATCATTACCTTCTTTTCGAATCTGTGAAGTGCTAAGGTCACTTGATAATCCACAAGTAATAACCCGGACGTTGCTGTACGGCCGTATTCAGGGTATCCCAATCGAAACTCACTGGTCTTCGAGGCTCCTTTTTCCTTCGAAGGTTAGTATCACCAATGATTAACTTATTGAACCAAGCTTGTGCCTTTCTTACTTTAAGGACATTCTACTTGAAATATTTCCTGGGTTGCTGCTGTTGCTGTGAGACCTTTTTTTCCAATAATGAGGTTAAAGCCAAAAATTTCAAAATTTTCATCAAAAGTTTTAAATACAGTTATAAAATTAAGTCTTAATTTTAAAAATAATTAGAATCAAAAAATTCAAAGTGTAGAGCGTCATCTTGGAGAGCGTTCAATTTTGTTTTATCTGATATACAATATGACTTAAAGTTATGAGATTGCCATCTAAAAAACGCGAAATTTTATGAATCATGCTTAAGTTAGGTTTCTTTCAGCTTTTACTGGACAATCAGCATTCATTCCGTGAATTTTTTTCTCCCGTCCATTTTGGTCACAGTGTCAATGGTAGCCAAAGGGTATAGTTAAATTTTTAAATTTTTTAACCCCCTCAAAAAAATTGATTTATTGGGGTTTTCGAGGTCCTAGATTACAGTTATGATGTCAAAAATTAAATATTCAGATAGCACTTAAGTTTTGAACTTTACCAGTATCAAACCAACTTATATCAGTTTTCGTTTTTGAATTTTTTATTTCGTACCAAAATGACTCGTAATGTAATGGAACTTTAAAAACTAAATATTTAAACAAATTTAAATAATTATGTTAAACTATTTATGTTAAATTGATTAACCTTTTAATAATTTTATTAGTAGTAGTATTACGGGTCCTTCTATGTTCATTTTTTAAGCTCTGTTTGAGATCATTCGACTATTCAATTTGATTTTTTTATTATTTTCCATAAAAAAAAAACATTTTAGCATCATGACCTTTTACACACTTAAAAAATTCACACGATATGTTTAAACTTTTTAAAATGTTTCATGAATTCTAGAATTTTTTTGTTTTTGTTATAATTAGATAAATGTAAGTGTAATGTAACAACAAAATTGAATGGAAAAAACGAATTCAACTAATCGATTCGATGAGTCAAATAAATGAAACAACTAATTTATACATATCATTTAAAATATTTAGTATAAATTTTCCCACATGGCCAATTTTATTTTTATCCGTATTTGCTTTTGTCGGTTTTATAGGAAATTTACTCGTATGCTTGGCCATTCGTATAGACCCTAAACTACAAACAGCTACTAATTATTATTTATTCTCATTGGCTTGTACAGATCTACTTGTTTCCATTCTAGTAATACCATTAAGTATTCAAAAAAGTTATTTCAGTAAGTTTTATAAACAAAAAAAATCTTATTTTTTTTAATCAATTTTTGTTTCAAGACAATTGGATTCTTGATAAACAAGCATGCTTGTTATTTGTTTTTCTAGACGTATTTTTATGTAATACTAGTATACTTCAATTGTGTATTATATCTTGTGTAAGTATTTTTAATTCATTAAGCCCTCGTTAAGACGAGGAAATATTACCTGTATATCCTAATTTATTAGAATACATCTCAAAAAATTCTCGTAGTTTAAACTGCAGCTTGGAGGATATCCAAGATCGTCTGGAATTTGTAAAAAAGTTTTTACTTCGTTCACGTGTTACAACAACGACTATTTCAATTCATATCTTCTGCCTGCGTATCTTGTGCTTAGACTGTAATTAATCCCTTTGTTAAATTCGCTCGTTTCTATTAACCACTTTGTACATTTGAATAAGGTCAACCCTTTGTGCAGTTAGCTGTAAACTAGTCAGACGCTGTGATAATCAAAATTACGTAGTTCTGGTATCAGCTTAGTTGATCTACGTTGTACTTTCTCTAACTCATTTATGTCTTTTTCCAAATATGGACACCAAGAGCTAACAGCGTACTCTAAATGCGGTCTAACCATGGAACAATACAATAACTTGATAGACTCGCTACAAGGATACTTAAAACTAATTATACCCAACATTCGGTATACCTTACTTGCGTGCCCCATTTTAGATTTTTTTGGATATAAATTCCCAAATCTCTTTCACACTCTGATTAAATTAATTGATTTAAAGTCAATTGTATATCAAACTCCGTATTGTTGGATCTTTACATTTTTCCACGTTAAGCTGAGTTGACAAGTCCTTTGACCACTTGCAAACTTTATCTATATCTGATTGTAATATCAAGTCTTTGATTGTCGACAAGATCTTCGTATCATCGGCATACGCTTTACAATTGTTTTGGACAGACTCTAACATATCGTTAATATAAATAGCAAAGAGTAGAGGACCTAGTACTGAACCTTGCGGAACTCCACTACTAACTTCAACTAAACTTATTATATGCATTAACTATTTAATTCATTTCTAGTTGGCTTTCTTCTTTGTCTCTATTGCTGTCGAAATATAACGATTTGGAATTGTTATAATCTTTTAGTAATAGTAGTAGTAGTAGTAAGTTTTACTGCGACCAATTAGAGTTTAACTCTTAAGAGCTGTGGTAGTACTTAACGTTTTTAGCTTCATAATGCTTTTTCCTTTATACTCGACCCGAGTCGTGCATGGCATGTTTAGAGATGATTATACTGTCTCCTATGTAACTTCAAACATGATCGAACCTTAGACGTTTTGGGGTCTACCCGATAGTGTTATCAAGTGTTAACAAAAAATGTTATCAATTAGGACCCTCCCGGTTATGTTAACATCTTGTTAACAAAAAATGTGAACATGAAAAAATGTTATCAGCTTTGATAACATACTAGTACTACTGATAACATTAGTCTTTTAATGATTATTCATATGTTACTCCAATTAATGACAATCAAGGACTGTTTGACAGTGTTTGTGATGCTGTCATTTATTAGTGAAATCAAAGCCTTGAGTCAACCACCTACATATTCCGAAACAGCTGAGGAGATAAAACGTGTTTTGAGTAATAAGAGAAATCTAACCCCTTGTCCTGAGTGTGGTGAGTATATGGAGGGGAAGCGTGGTGTTTAATTACATATAATCAAATCACATAAGAAGTCATAAGATCAATTTTAACGGGTGTTCCAAAATGGTTGTCGTCATTATAGATCATAAAATTTCCTTTTTTTTTTGAAAACTAAATTCTTTTAATGATAACAAAAAAGGTAACTTGGTAACACTTTTGTTATCATTTTGTTTCCGAAAAAAAATTGAAAACATTTTTTCATGTTCACATATTTTGTTAACAAGATGTTAACATAACCGGGGGGTTCCTAATTGATAACATTTTTTGTTAACACTTGATAACATTATCAGGTAGGCCCACGTTTTGAATAAGAGTCGAACACGCTTTCCACTATACCATACTGACTTCGATTCGAATATACAGGTAACTAATTGCTACTTAAGACTAAGATTTTTTTCTAAAGGAACGGTATATTGGAATACGTAATCCGTTAAAAACTCGTGAAAAATCAAAATCTAAAACAAAATTAATAATATTTTTAACATGGTTAGTATCATTTTTACTCTCATCACCAATCATTCTATTAGCTTATTACGATACTTCAAACATATTACAATATGGCACATGCGCCCTTTACAATAAACATTTTGTAATATACGGTTCGATTTTATCATTTATAATACCATTGATTATAATGATAATAATGTATATACAAACAGTTCGTCGTTTAAGAAAAGTATTGAAAGAATTTCGCATTCGAACAGACCAAAAAGGTGACCAATCACCAATGAAATTAAATCGAACTCAATTGTCTGTTAAATTTAAAGAACCGTCATCCGAGTCTTCATCTCTGAGAGGCAATTCGTTTAAAAGTATGATCAAAAATAAAAGTATAGTCACTGTGCTAAGTAACGAATCAACTGATACTAAACTCGAAACCCCTAAATTTAGGTCAATAGTACAAAAACATAGGTTAATTAATCGTACATTATGTGCTCTACAAATAAATCGAGAGTCAACAGCTGTTAAAAATGAAGAAAAAGCAGTTAAAGTACTTGGTATTGTGTTTGTTATATTTGTTATTGCTTGGTTACCATTTGCTGTGTTTAATATATTATCGGCCATTTGTCCACAGTGTTCAATACATCCGTCTTTATTGAATGTACTCACTTGGTTTGGTTATGTGTCATCGTCTATAAATCCGTTAATCTATAACGCGTTTAATGAAAGATTTCGTATTGCGTTTAAACAAATATTAATGTGTCAATTGAAAGCATTGAGAAAATCGAGTTTTAAACAAAGTAATAGAATGTTGTTTAAAATGGCGTCCGAAAAAAATAATTCAAGGTCTAGATACTCGTATATGAATAAAGTACGCAATTGTCAGGAATCTAATTGAAACATTTTTTTTTAACAGATAATTTTTTCTAATAAATTTTTTAAAAATAATCTTTTTTACTCCATTTGTGCTCTTTATGTGCTCTTTGTCCGAAGCACATAAAGACTCTGATGACATACTAGGCGTAGATATCATAATGTCTTTTTAGTTGATCGGGGTAAATTCAGTCAAATTGAAAAAGGTTCATATTTCTGATATTGTAACCCTGTTTTACGACCTCGAGAATCGCAGATTTTTTAATCAGGGTAAAATTCGAAAATCTCTCCTCATTTTTTTGCAGCTAAATGTCATTGTTCTTTATTTAAACACTTTATTACTCATGATTGGAGTAGCTTTCTTTTTCATCTTTTTGTGCTCTTTCTTGCAGACCAGGTGACTAAGCTCTGGGATTTTCGGTTCAAGCTACAGACTCGTTTAAATAAAAAAAACACCTTAAAAAAACAAACGGACCACTTTTCCACCGACCTATTAAAAAGCATTATTTAATTAACAAGTTCGTTCACGGTTTCGGTGTAACCCAAGTGACGTTAGATCTTCATTAATTTTACTGCGTCTTGTTATAACTAGTGCTAATCTCTGAGACCTTAAGTTCGGGCTACAGGTGTACCCAAAGCATAAAATCACTAGAAAATTTCAACGGACCATCACTTTGCCGCCGAACCAAAAGCCCGGCTTTTTACGAATACCGATTTTCTGGTAGAACTTTTAGTTCAGGTCTGTTTTTGCTTTTCAGAGTCTGTAGCCCGATTCGAATGTCATAGGCCTTATCTTTTAATTTTTCCGTCAATTCACATATCCTCCTAGGAGAGCCCCAAAACCCACATTTTTATAGGCTTTAAAAACGGATTCATTAGAGTTCAAAAGACTTTCAGTAATCAGAATCATCAAAATCAGTCTTTGAACTGGGACTTGACTCTGGATTAATAGGCATCCCTGAACCTAGATGATTTTCACTACATTTTCGCACTTCCGAAATTCCGAAAGTCTCCCTCCCAAGGTATGGTATGACTCTAGTAACTGTGGGACGTTCATCATAAACAGTGTCACTCATCCGAGCATCAGAGCTTCGAACTCGACGACTATTTAGACTTAGCTTGGAACCACAAACCAAGCGTATTCTCCATTTTAGAAGAATACTTAACTTTGTAAACTAAGGCCAAATCTATGACAGCACTTTTACCGCTCTCCTAATTTTGAGTTCACATCAGCTTCGGTATGAATAAAGATGATTTTTATGATTAATATTAAAATTTTATTAAAAAAAATCTTTGATTAATTGATTAAAAAATTGTATCACAATCTATATTTCGAATGTATATTTTTTACAATTGATATAGTATCTCCTTTAGGTTCTAACGGATATTGTTTATTCGAAAATACGAATGGTAACTCAGCATTTACCAATAAACTTTCGATCAAAGTGTCCAAATCAAGCGGGGAACCACGTACCAAAGCCCATTTAGCCTGGTCAAACAAAATCGTCCATCTTGGCATATAATAACTATTTTTAATCCAAAATTTAGTCTTTATTTTTGTCTAAAAAATTTTCTAAAAACTTACTCTTGTATCAACCCAGACCAAGCTTTACAAGCGTAATCAAAAACATCGTATGTTGTATTTAGACCCCATAAAGTCAATTGAGATCTTGCATTAAATTCATATAAAACTCTTTCATTGTAATTAATACCTTTTGATTTGGCCGCATCGATCCATTTAGATAACAAAAAGTTTTCATTTGATGCCAACAATTCTTCCATTTCTTGTAAAACCTCAATCAATTCTGAAGACAATTGACTAAATTGGAATAAATCATTGTCATTGAACGATTTAACTAGTTGATAATATTTATCATCAAAAATGTATCTTAGAACTTCTTTACTAAAATCGACCAGATCGTATCTAAAAAGAGGCGAGTTTTTGA
Source organism: Brachionus rubens (assembly GCA_022207745.1). NCBI lineage: Eukaryota > Metazoa > Rotifera > Eurotatoria > Ploima > Brachionidae > Brachionus > Brachionus rubens. The sequence goes on along the minus strand of JAJVHD010000001.1, from coordinate 6,395,923 downwards.
AATTATCTGCTTTTTTGACCAAGTCATCCCAGACCGAGTATAACTGTTCAGTGTTTGGAAAGTTCTTTGAAAAATAAATTAAGTCTTTGATCTATTGAAAAAAGTTAAGTCTACCTCTGGTGAAAGATTTAAACTTGGTCGTTTGGTAAACAATTGTTTTAATTGAAAATAATTTGCTTCGTAAAATGTGTTCTTGAAAATAAATTTAGAAAAAATTAATATCGCTAAAGGTTTAACTTACGACTAGACGTCTCATTATAGACAACATTCCAAGATCGATTTGTGAAGTTTTTGAATTTGAATAACGCCTTGAAGTGTAATTAAAAATCCATTCGGTAAATTCAGTTTCATCCAAAAACGATCGCCATGTCTTCTCTAACATGAACTCGTACATAATTTCATTTTGATTGATTCCTAAAATCGTTTAAATTAAATTTTCAAGAAATTTACATTTTTAATTTGAAATAAACCTTCCATTGTAATCCCTATTCCAATCATTGAACTGTTCGGGGATGTACGAGCATCATCCACGGGCTTAAAAGTTTAATTTGAAACGAGTTATTCTCAAATGGTGAATCTTACCTTATTTATTTTTCGTAAATCACCACTTAAAATTTTAAATGTAAATTTTTGAAAAAATTAATTAATTTTACAAAAAATTACAATAATCCATTCGCACCACCAAAATTATGCAACATATTCCATATAAAATAGTGGCCAAAATAAGACGAGTATTGATAATAATGAGGGTAAAACTCGGCGTATAGATCAAGTATAATGAGTCGCCCCTTTAAAATTTTTTTAAATTTAATCCTTTGAAATACTGCACTTCTACCGAACTTTTGGTGGACAGCGAACCGTACCGAATGGCACCGTATAGTACCGTACCGGATTGTACTGTATTGTACCGTACCGTATTGTACCGTACCGGATTGTACTGTATTGTACCGTACCGTATTGTACTGTATTGTACCGTACCGTATTGTACTGTATTGTACCGTACCGTATTGTACTGTATTGTACCGTACCGTATTGTACTGTATTGTACCGTACCGTATTGTACTGTATTGTACCGTACCGGATGGTACCGAATTGTACCGTACCGGATTGTACTGTATTGTACCGTACCGTATTGTACTGTATTGTACCGTACCGGATGGTACCGAATTGTACCGTACTGTATTGTACCGTACCGGATTGTACCGGATTGTACCGTATTGTACCGTACCGTATTGTACTGTATTGTACCGTACCGTATTGTACCGTACCGTATTGTACTGTATTGTACCGTACCGGATGGTACCGAATTGTACCGTACCGTATTGTACCGTACCGTATTGTACCGTACCGTACTAAAAATACCGTATGTACCGTACCAAAATATCAAAAAAGCCTTAATTAGTACTGGTATGGTACGGTATTTTTAGTACGGTACAGTACAATACGGCATGTTTAGTAATGTACGGTACGGTCTGGGTACACTTCGGTACGGCTACGCTTCCCACCAAGAGTTCGGTTGAAGTGCAAAATTAAAAATTTAGTTACAATCGGAACACGACTTAAGAAAGCTTGAACTTTTTGTTTATCCCAATATCCGTCATTGAACAACCAACCTTGCATAACCCAAGTGGCATTTGTATCAACACCAGATAAAGACTCGTATATAGCATGGTTAATTTCAGCCAAATACTCGAGGTCTCTTTAGAAAAAAAACATGATTTTTTTGATCTTAGACATGATTGCATGATTTTCATGATTTTTTTAACATGATTCTTAGATTACTTACAAAGACTTCGGTGGCATTTCGTTAAAAACATCCGCTGAATAAAATCCTGATGAACCGAAGAGTTTTATTACTTCACTGTTATACGCTTTTCCAATTTGCTGGAACAACGGGTCCAATGGGTCAACCATTAAAAGACTTTTTAAAAGTTAAATAGAATCGAGAGGGTTTGGAAGGGGTCATAAATTACCAACTAAAGTTACAATTGAAACCATCCCAACTTGAAGCTTTGGTAAAATTATGTTCTGGAAATAATCTCATTATTTGATCAGGTACAAAACCAGCAAACCCGGGCAGGACATACTTAATCCCTAATTCATCATAACGTTTCAATATTCTTAATTGAAGTTCCAGTTGATCCTCATGCCAGGACTGGGGTAACGGTCCACCAAATTTTTTTAAATTACCCATCCGGAACCTTTTGAAAAACGTTTAAATCGTTTTTTAAAACTCAAAGTGGGGATACTTACCAAGCTAAATAGGCAGGTCCGGTAAAAAAGTTGTCAATTTCTTCCCGTGTTAGACCTAGATTTGACAAAACATTAATCCATGGATACTCAGCTGCAGTTTGAGCATACACCATATTTATTCCGTTTAATACCATCCAATCAATTTCATACTCCCATCGGTCCCAATTCCACCATACATAAGAATAACTATGAGTACAAATGTTTTGATTGAATCTAATACTAAACAAAATTATACAAGACTCTAAGTCTGAAATTTTATTTTTTAAGGGTTTACTAGTCACTGGAAGTTATTCGGATTTTGTTTGGTACCCTCGGTAAATCCCCACCGTTTAGGTTGATATTTTTACCAGACCAAAAGATTGAACTGTTTGTGTAATATTTAAGATAGTAATTGAAACCCCAAGCAGCAGCGACTGGTGAGTTGCCGGTAATCTGTAGTTTATTGTTTTGAATCATTTCAAGCTAAACCGAAATGGAAGTTAAGGGACTCCAACTAAAAAAAATTTGAGTCTTACTTCAAATGTATCAAGATGATTTGGATGTAATTTATTGTCAATTTTAACCACAAAATCATTTGGGCTTTGATATCCGCCAACGATTCTGTTAATCAAGTCAAATATTGATGATTCAAGTTCATTTATGTCATTTTTTTGATGTCTCAATTTGTCAATCAAATTTTGATTAACTTTTTTTAATGATATAAAGACATATTAAATTAGGATAATGTTTCTTAAAATTTACTTGTATGAGCTGAATAAGTGGAGCAAATTACCAAAACAAAGATAAGGTATTTCATTTTGGAAAATTTTGATGTTTTTATTTTAAAAATAATATTTTTTAAATAATTTTTTTTTAATCACATGATTTTTGTTTGGAGATTTCAGTTATCACTTAAAATATGTCTTATTTTTTAGGAAATAAACTAAAGTAAGGAGTGTCAAATGAGATAAAAAAAGCTAAAATTTAGATAAAAATTGGATTTAAAGATTTTTACTAAAAAAGTAGCTCCGATAATTTACGCAGAATCGTGTCTTGTTTAATCAGGTGTATAAAAAATATGGGTATAACTTAAAAAATGCCTATTTTTACCGATTTCCAACAATTTCTGGCTTTTCGGAATTTTTTTTCCAGCGTCCATGAGAGCTTTTAAGTTGTGACTTGAAATTAAAAATATCTTCTTTCAACCACGAGATCATAAATGTTTAATCACAACGTTGGAAACTCCAGAGCAGGAGACGAACAATCTAAGCTAATGTCTCTAGCAAAATAATCCCATTTGTAGATGAAGTGCTAAGACGGGATCAAGCTTTAAAAATAACTCAAGACTCGAGTGCTAATAGAGTACTTTTCTGTGATACCATAGTGTCTTTAACATCATTATTCTTGAGTCGAATGCTTTCTAGGAGTCGATGAATTTCATTAAAAATGGAAGTATTTATGCTGATGCTCCTTCTGTAATATGAGTGGTTTTAAAAGTAAAGACGAGTAAAGCTGTGAATTTATCCACAGAGAACTTAAGTGAATTTGTCCATTATTTAAGGGGTCATTCGAAAATGGTATAAAGAGAACTCATCAAGAATACTCCATCACGTTACAATTACATCAAAACTAGAGTAGTTAATCATTTGAGCATTTTTATAAGAATGTTGTAGAGGAAGTTTCGATAAATTCTTTCAAAGCAAAACTTGATGAATGGTTCAATACAAGTTAAGTGGTGTGGTTGCAATCTACTGCCATAGCCTCACGGCTTAACTCGATTTGCCAAGTCCCAATCCATATTCTGTTATACGACGGAGAATGCGTAAACCAGCTTGATTTACGCATTCTCCGTCGTCTTTGCACTTCATCTGCTGCGATAGACATGAAATTTAACACCCCTTTAGTTAGCAACTAGTTGCGGATTGCCTTTTTTATGGAACAATTAGATTGTTCGTCTACTGCTCTGGAGTCTCCAACTTTGTGATTGCGAAGTGATCTCGTGGTTGAAAGGAGATATTTTTAATTTGAAGTCACAACCTAAAAGCTAAATTTTTTCAATAGCCTCTATGACGAAAATTAAAGCTGTGTTAATAGAAAGAAAATTTTATCAACCTTAATTCAAAGTCTGCAAAAACTCTGCAAACAAATTGCGTTTCATTTTTGATACTTTAATGGCGTTCAATTTTCAGAGAAAATGCAGAGTTTTAGCAGACGAAGAGTTTCGGGACACATTTAAGTCTCAAACACATTCACTCATTAAATTAAATGATTTGAACTACGCTGATGACATGAAAAGGAAAAGAAAGGTCTAGCTGGAATTTTAAAAATTAATTTCAAGAATGTTTACCATCTGTTTTACTGTCATCATCATCGGTTGGGATTTCATCAAGCTCGGCTATTTTACTGTATGGAAGCGAAACATGGGTGTTTGGTTAAAAAAAAACTTCAATAAAATAGACAGTTTTGCAACTCTTTCTTAAAGAAACATACTATAACATTTTTAACTTTGAGCGAATTCTCTAAAAGCGTAATCACGTGTTTAGGTCCGCATTAAACACTGAAAGTCTTAATTTAATGCGTCATCAAGACTTGATTTTAAAGCAAAAAATAAAAAACACTTTTTTTGAATTATGCATTTGATGCAGCACCGAAGATTAAGTGAATTTGTTTGAGACTTAAATGTGTCCCGAAACCCTTCGTCTGCTAAAACTCTGCATTTTCTCTGAAAATTGAACGCCATTAAAGTATCAAAAATGAAACGCTATTTGTTTGCAGAGTTTTTGCAGACTTTGAATTAAGGTTGATAAAATTTTCTTTCGATTTACACAGCTTTAATTTTCGTCATAGAGGCTATTGAAAAAATTTAGCTTTTAGGTTGTGACTTCAAATTAAAAATATCTCCTTTCAACAACGAGATTTTAGTTAAGCATTAATTCTGAATTATTCATCATCTTTAAGTGATTACTCTGGTTATGTAAATTTTCAATTAAATTTTATGACTTTTGAATTAATAATTAGGCTCCTTATCATTGATTAAATAAAAGATTTTGATCGCATGGGAGGATTAGAACAAAGAATTAAAGAGAAAAATAAAATACAAAATTTTGCTTTATATAAAAAAATTTCGAAAAAAAAATCAATTTTAAAAACTGGATTTTACACTCAAAAAAGAAAGGGTCTAAAACTCTAGGTGTTTATTCTTCTTCTTCTTCTTCAGGTTTAATTGGAGTCGATTTTTTACTTTGATTAACGACTGGTTGTTTTGATCGATCACTAAATTGTTTTGAATCATCTGTTTCATTGGTTGTTTCAGTTTCTTCAGTAGCTTCAGTATCGTCCGAATCAGTTTTATTAGCACCTGCACGTCGTGGTAACATCACATCCAAACCACTTGACATATTCATATCCATTAAAAATTTATAACTATTACCTCTCGGATCGATTACTTCAACATATTTAAAGAAAACTTTTTCATCACTTTCTTTATTCTCGTATTTGACATAAATATTCTTAATCTTGAAAAAAATCGGTTAGTTATTAATCAATAAAGTCATGGGGGTTGCTTACTTTTCCTAAATCATTCAAAGTCTTTGAATACTCGTCCAAGTCGTCTTGATTCGATTCGGCATCTTTAAGAGGAAATAAATCCGACTTCATCTTATCGCCGATTATTTGAACCATTATTTGACCGTTCTTTTTACCATCACCTATCAAAAAAATGTTAAAACTAAAAATTTAACGGGTGTAGATAAAATTATACCTTGAACTTGTTTTCGATTTTTGCTCTTATCACTAACAACTATTTCTTCGAAATTTTTTAACATTATTGTTTTGCCATTACTTTCAAAAAATCAATATTAAAATGCTCAGAACTACTTTTTTTTCAATCAGATTATTAGTCTAACCCTCGGTGAATGTAATTAGATAATTTCTTTGACTCGAGGATATCTCATTAATATTCTTTTCAACAACTTTTCGAAAAGATCCTTTATATTGAAAGTTGAATTTAATGCCTTTGTGTGTTAGTTTTTTCATCTCAGACATCCTTTATCATAATTTTTATTTTTAGATTTTTCCACTAAGTAAGGCATATTGATTTAATTTTTTTTGTTGCTCATTTTAACGGAAATAAAATAAACTGTAATAATTAAAAATTCAAGTTCTATTAAGTTTCATTAAATAAATTAAACAGAAAAAGTTATTTAATTTATAAACACGCGAAGATTTAATCAAGATCTTAGGCTAAGCATAATCGAGTAAATTTTATAATACTTAGAGTTCAAGTTTTTTTTTATTAAAGAGTTATTCTCAAAGCCATTTTTGCCTTGCTTAGTTTAGCATAGAAATAGAACGACTCCAAAGCTTTTATGGGAATAAAGTTCAAGTCTATTTGCGATATTTTTAATTTCTGAAAAATTTTAGTAGAGTTGACTCGCTTTAATCCGAACTTCTTCGGAGGCATAAAATACAGTTCGGATAAAATAATTCGGATTACACACCTAAATTTACATGTATTGAGACCTAAATAGGAGACAAATTTTGAAGATAAGATATGTCATGATAAAAACTGAAATGAATTTAAACAAGGAGATTTTAGAAGTCTATTTACTGAAAGTAATTATTTTAGTTTCAAACGTTAGTGTCAGTCTTTAGTATTTAAGGTTCGCGCCGGTCAAAACTACAGCACTATCTTAATATGTGATTTTCGACCTAAAATTCATAATCTGCATATATGAAAACCTAGGAAAGACAATTTTTTAGGAGGGTGTCAAAAAATTTTTTTTGGGGTACCCCACCCTCAAAGATAAGCTAAAATTTTTTGAGCGACATCCTTTTGTGCCTAAATACTTATCAACTAACTTACGTAATTGCATAAATTTACACATATTCTTAAAGCTCATAATCTCAGCTACAAAACGGTGTAATTGATTTCCCGCAAAAAATAATTTTTGACCGAGATAATGCCGCGGAAACGGAAAATTTCATGTCTTTTTTCAGTTTTTTTGTATCTAGTCCCTGGTTTACCCCATAACCCCTAATTTTCTATACAGATTCGAAAACTAGACAAAATTCTGAACAAAATGATGAGCTGGGACTAGACACAAAAAAACTGAAAAAAGACATGAAATTTTCCGTTTCCGCAGCATTATTTCGGTCAAAAATTATTTTTTGGGGACGGTGTGTAACACCCAGTACTAGACACATTATATTAGATGCATTAATAAACTGGTTATGTGAGTGAATTATATGCGTCTACGAGGAGGGCATCGCTTATTAACAGGAGGGAGTATGTTTGATGACTATATAAGTATAAAATATTACGAATCTACACACATCTTTCCTTAATTCTATCAAATTCGAGAAGCACTTGCATGAATTTAATATAATAATAAAGAGGATCAAAGTTCTAGTTTTTTTTGAAATTAGTAGCTCAAAAACTAAGTAAAACTAATCTGCAAGTTCATATAATTAATTATTTATTAATACTATGATCCCCTTTGAGGTGAAGGTTTGGGGGTAAGGTTAAGTTTTTTAAATTTTAAAACGTAGCTTAAAATAACCCGTGTGACCCGGGGTGTTTCCAAAGTATGAAGGAAACTAATTGTGTTAAGCTTAGAAAAGCGACACCTCAATTTTCATCTTAGACTGTCGTTAATACCTGACTAAGCATCTGTAATTTTTGCATGTATAGACAATGAACTTGAAAAGCTTTACTTAATATGAAAGAGGTCGCGGCCGAGGCACGAATTCGGATACTGGTGCCGCTAGGAAGCGATCCGACTAGAATCATCGACAAGTCATTCTCTAAATGGCCTGATACTAGAACAACTTTGAAAATCATCGTATTGGGACTCGCAAGTCACCGGGACTTAAAATAAGGGCGTAGAAAGATGCAAACGTAGCGAGTATTAAAAAAATTCTGTTACGGCCTACCCGGCTAAGAAGCAAAATCAGCTTCTGCATCTGATTAAGTCTAGGATTGTTCTACTAGATGTTAGATCTGCACAGAAAAAGTGCTACTACTAATGTTAATCCTTAAAACTAGCCAACGACTCGTAACATGGTAAGGTTTATAAAGATTCATGTCTGCCTTCAGATTGGTAGGGAATGGTCTAATTGTCAAATTGATTTGGTTGAAAATACTTACTAAAACTCATGTCCTTTATTGCTGGTGACTTTGATACTCTTTATTTTACAATAATTATTTTTAGCACCTTCATATCGTAGTCTTACATTTTGAATCTAAAAAAAAAATTAACTAAAAAAAATTCGAGATTATTTAGTACTAAATATTACCATTCCGATAAACGACTCAGCTTTATTAAACTTGTGAACACCATCTTTAGACTCGACATGTTTACTCAACAAAAACATATTTGTTTCATCAGTTTGTCCGTTTAATTTTATAAATAATTTTCCATCATCGCTTGGTGGATCGTCATTAGGCTCCATTGGTGATTGTGACACAATTTTACCTTTCAAAATTTTCTCTTTTTTAGTCCTTATGGGTTGGTCTATCTCAAATCTAAACAAATTAAAATTAATATTTTCAATATTATTATTATAGACTCTTACAAGTAATTGTATCCTTCTGGGTCGGTTATTTTAATATTTTTGAGATCATACTCTCCCGACTTGTCTTCATAAACAATTGTTGCGTATTTTATTTCGCCAATGTCAATATTTTCTACATCGAATGTCAATCGTTCTGAGTCAACAGCGTTAGTCTTTTCGCTAAACTCAAAGTCACTAGTCTCACCATAAATACCAGTTAATTTCAAAAAAATCTTTCCACTTTTTGGTATAGGCTGAGAAAATTCAATACGATATTCAAATAGTTCATCAAAATCGCGAATGTCATAATTAATTTCAACAGTGTATTCAGTATTTTTTGACATTTGAGGTGCGACTATAAATTTATATTCATATTTTGGTTTTTCATTTGGAAATGCAATGATTGAATTTTTTTTTCCGAAACGGGCTTTTAGTTCTTCTGTTTTTCGATCTTGTTTAGCTTTACGTATCCATCCATCAAACGGAAATCTTAATTAAAAAAAATTTTTTAAATTAATTTGATTCAATGATCTGCAACTCGATTTAAATCAATGATCTAAAATCAGATTTCATTTTTATCTCATTTCTTTTCCTTAAAAAGTTATGAAGCAAAAATTGGGATAGTTGTTTCGGAATATTTTCAGAATAGTTAAAAATCTTCATAGCGTAGACTAACATCTTTACTGCTGATGACCAAACCAATCCTTTTTTATTTCAGTAATCTTCAGCTTATCAAATATTAATTTGGGAAACCATCACTTCTATTGCTGAAGGGCTCCGGAAAGAGCGGCATTGTGAATTTCGTTACAGAAAAAACAAATATTAAAACCGATGCAACTAAATACTAGTGTTGGGTAACAACCACGCAGCCAACTGGACGGTCATTTTTTCAATTTGGCCGTTTGCATGACCGCCTAGGAAATTTCAATTCTATGCTAAGATGAACACTTTTATTAAACTTACCACACCGAAATCTATAAGTTGGGCAGACATGTGTAACCTTTTATTTTCTGGTATTGGGTGGGTTTGAGTAACCCGAAAGAAATGGGTTTTAGGGTTCCGGTAGGATATAGGTAACTTAAAGATTTTGTGTTAATAGGGTATACCCAATTACCCTATTTTTATGGATTGCCTATACCCTACTCGAACCCTAAAACCCATTTTTTTCGGGTTACTCAAACCCACCAAATACCCGAAAATAAATGGGTACACATGTGTGGAGTTGGAAAAGAATTTTATTGAAAAAAATTCCTAAATTTTAAGCTTCAGTCGTCCTTTGACAAGTTTGAAAATGTTTGGCCGTGCCCAACACTACTAATTACCTACTGGTACAGAGGCTGTATCATTATATTTTGGCCGAGTAGTTTGCGAGCTAGTCTTGCAAGCAAAGGGTTGGGAGTACGATCCCCGGAAGTGTATAAAAATTTTCTAACTGTTTCTATATTACGGGGCGATTTGTTTGATGGGAATGTTAGCTCAGTTGGTATCTTCAGTTGATCAATGCGTCACGAAAGTGTAAGTTCGAATCGTCTGATTAAGTTGCAGGACTTTAACAGAGATATTAAATTAGTAATACAACTTCCTTTTCAGCGTATCATCAACATATAAGTAGGGCAAATAAAGTGTTGATTTTAATATAACCTAGAAAAAATTTCATTTGAATGTCATTCTTATTAAATATTTGATATAAATGATGATAATGTTAGTATATATTGAGGTTATTTAGATCTTGAAACCAGAACAAAATCAAGATCTGATTATTTATATTAACACTAGAAAGTCCGGGGGTCTTTCTTACCCGTTTCATGTGTTTCCAAGCTATTTCTCAGAAAATAAATTAATATTCAAAAAGTTTTCAAACTATTCAAACTGTTTATAATGATAAAATTTAAAATTTATCCGAGTAAAAAAAAATTTACCTAAAACGCCCGACGAGTCTTTCTGACCCGATTTTTATTTATTTCAAGAAAAAATTGACCCGAGTGAACTTTTAGAATATCAATCTATAGATCTCATTGAAAGTATTCTTTAAATGTAGATTTCTACCTTTTTAAAGGATTTTATTCCGGTAAAATCCGCAAGAAACCGCGGAAATCGTATTATTTTTCAGCATGGATTTTATCCTATGCAATAGTGGGAAACATCTTTTATTTTGTTAAAACTTACCATACAATACGACTCGAATTTGAGATTCCATATTAATTGAATAATGTTATTACAGTAATTGGGAATGTCAAATTCGAAAATCAAGTCAAAAACGCTGATAAATTAAGTTTAGATGAAATCACAGATAATAAAAAATCAAGGTAAGAACAAAATACATTTAAAAAAAATAAGATTCGTTTTCAATTTATTTGAAATTTTAAAAACAACCACTTCTTTTTTTAAATACTTGCCGCTATAATTTGATTATACTTTAAAGAATTTTTTTTTACGCTTTATAATATTAATTTTAGTTTTTTTCGATCGTTGTGGAGAATTCAATGATCTTCGTTTCGATGCTGTTACGATTTGTCAAAAAATGTATTTTTTATGACTAGTTTTGAAAGAGTTTAGCCGTGTCAAATACTTGTTTGAGATGAAGGTGGCGTAGTTTACAAGGTTTTCCGGTAAGTAAATCAATGTTTTTTTTTTATGCTATGAATAATATACTGCTTAGTTGTTTTTATAACTTTTTAAGAAGGTTTTCAGACTAACAAAATAACATTAAAATACTGTAAAGGGAAAAAGACTTTGTCGTCTCTGTAATGTGAAGAGTTATTTTGTTTCCCGAATTATTTGAAAAGTCAATTAAGTCAAGTCAACATTACATATGTAAATTGAGTCATCGGGTTTCGTACAGCATCCATGATCATTAAAAAGTATAAATTTTAAGTCATGGTCTTAAATTTTCTATTACACAGTAGTATTTTTGACTTGATTTTCGAATTTGACATTCCCAATTACTGTAATAACATTATTCAAATAATATGGAATCTCAAATTCGAGTCGTATTGTATGGTAAGTTTTAACAAAATAAAAGATGTTTCCCACTATTGCATAGGATAAAATCCATGCTGAAAAATAATACGATTTCCGCGGTTTCTTGCGGATTTTACCGGAATAAAATCCTTTAAAATGGTAGTAATTTTTTTCAAAATTTACTCTAAATTTACTCGTTACTCGAGTTTTCAGACGAGTAAAAGTAATTACTCGGACTCGAACTTGTCGAAATTTCGAGTCGCATTAACCAAAAGAGAATCTGATTAGAAGATAAAACTTATATTCCTATATGATTCCGTTTTAGAGAATCATATTACAGGAATCTGGTAACTCAGATATGACATATTTACAAAAACTTCTTTTGCCCCAAATTTGTTTATTTCTCGGAAAAATATTTGTGATTAAAAATTATTATGACGAAAAACGATAAAAGAGATTTTTCATTTTCGAGAATTTCCGCGGTTTTTCGCAGATTTCTTGAGATCAGAAGTCAAAAATGATCCAATTAATCGATAAACAAACAGCTTGTGTCTAAAAATACCGATTTATACCCTTAAAGATGACTTAGCAGATATTAATATTCATTTTTAATGATACGGGTCAGAAAGACCCGTCGGGCTTATAGGAATTTATCAAAGGGGGACTTTCTAGCGGAGCTCGTCCAAAACATTTGTGAAGCGTATGCTGATGACACGAAGATCCTATCAGCAAATTAAAAGCCTTAACTCGATTCTTATGTTAAAGCAAAGCGAACATTGGGTATAATTAAGACAGCGTTTAAACATCTTTTCAGCGAGACTATTGTATTGTATTGTTCCATGGTTAGACCACACTTAGAGTACGCTATCAGTTCATTGTGTTCATATTCGGAGAAATACAAATTAGAGAAAATGCAACGAAGAACAAATAAGCTGATTGCATAACTACGTGTTTAGGATCATCCAAAATATGAACTAGGGGTAACCAATTTCAAATGTACAAATACGAACATTTCAAATGTACATACGACATTACATTATAAACACAAGATTATAATTTTTTAAAAATAAAGTTGTGAATGAGTGAAACACATTGAGAAGAGGTGGTAAAAGCAAAAAACCAAAGTTTCAAAGCGAAGCTTGATGTTTGGGTGTCGAAACAAAGAGAAGCGACTGTTACAGCTCTTTAGAGTTATGCTTGGTTGACCTCCAAGCTGAAGTTTACCAAGGACCGAGTTCTTATTTAAAATATTTTAGTAACTGTTAAGACTAAGAATCTTTACAAAGTCAGAATACAATCTTGCATAAGATCTAAATAAAATTTATGGAAACAAGATTTTTCAAGATTGCAGATAATAAAAAAACTTACTTTTCTTATTTTAAGTTTATCTAGGAAGACTTCTTATAAGAATATTGAAAGACTAACATATAAATCTGATTCTTAATTTTCAATAAAGATTTTATACTTCTAACTTAGAGCTTCAGGCTGATCTTGTCGGTTTCATTTAAGATCATATACTGAATTGTTCAAGTCCGTATGTCAAAATTATTAGATCTTTTACAAGTTCTGAATCGGAAAATGACCTGAATCCAAGACTTTCTGGACGATGAATATTTATGTTTTAAGATAGGGGCTTTTATTTAAACCCATAATCGACATATGTGAAAAATCAACCCTGGGTACACGAGGCTGCAGAAGTAGGGGGTCATATTTAAGGGATAGTGATGAAAAAAATTTTTTTTTCAAAATCCAACTATTTTGGCACTTTCAGGGGTGCTGAAAACATATTTACAAGATTTTAGCTTTCTATGAATTTTTTTAGATGAATACACCGTAAAAACCGTTTTTTAGGTATGCTCGACTTTGGAGCGATATTCAGCCCGATCGAATTCGTGCGGAGTTAAACCAAATATACTGGCGTGTAAGAATTAAAATTAGAACAAACTGATCGAAGCAGATTTTAAAAAAAATATAAAAAATTGATGACCGCTTTTTAGGTTTTTGAGTACGTAGATCACGAATTTGAGGTCAAAGGTTCATTTTCAACACATGCCGATTACAGGTTTAAATGATAGCCCGTGACTTGAAACATAAGTAAACATATAAATTCGTTAAAAAAAATAATTCTTTCGATTAGTTTGGGTTTATGGTGCGTTCCCCTTTACTACTAAAAAAAACTATCATCAAATAGTTTCCTGGGAATTTGAATTAAACGATCTAAGAATTTCCGTTTCTGAATATTTCATGTTTCTCTTTGAATTAAAAAAAGGCATAAATTTGCATATTTGAGTATTAAATAATACTCTTTATCCTTCTCTGTGACACTAATTTCCATGTAAATTTTTTTTTTCAGAAGATCTATTAAGTTCAGTAATAATCAGAGTATAAATAATTAAAAAGAACTACAACCACATCAATTTTAATTGAAAATGTCTCACGTTTTTCGTTTTCAATTAATAATTATCGAATTCTAATTGAAATGCAAATTTTCTTACTTAATTTAGAAAGTTTATAAATTATTAATATTTTAAAGAAGAATTAAAAATTACGATTATTTCGAAAACATTTTTTTTTTTCCTAAGAACTTGCTTCGTGAAATCGTTTTAAAGAATACAAAAATTTATTAATCTGACACGGAACTTCCTTGAAAATTGTCAAAAACAAATTTTTTATCAAAATTTAAGATTCAAGTACTCATTTTTTGTCATATTAATTATATTCTCACTTCTGTCTGTTGAACAAAAAAAGGGTGGTTTTTCACATAGAATTCTTTTAATAACATGTTATTTTTTGTTATATTGGGCGTCAAATCTTGATCTTTTTGATTATTAGAGGTTAAATCAGTTTCCAAAATTACCTATAAGATTGAGTTTCATTTGATTTTTGAATTTCAACATCAACATAATCAAGATAGAGTACTTCATCACCTTTAGCGTCTCTTGACAATATAATTGCCGAAATCTAAAAATTTAAAGTTTAAATATTTTGTTATACTTATAGAGTATTTTAAAGCAGCTTACTGTTCTGATATCTTGTTCTTCAAATTGAAAAACATCAGTTTGACCTCGTTTAAAAAATTTTCTTTCATTCTCTTTTGTTAATGATATATTCTCATCGAGTTTAATGAAACCAGTATCGAAATTACGAGCTACAATATTAACTCCTAAATTTCCATTATACTCTTCGGGTGAGTGTTTACTTGTTTTGACTGTTATTTTGTATTTAACCGCTTAAAAAAAAAATTGTCATAATTTTCAATTTTTAAAAGTTTTCTATAGCCTCTTTATCTGGTATCCTTTAAAAACAACACCGGGTGTAAAAGTCATTTTTTTGTTCCTAAAAAAATTGTCATAATACACCCAAAAACACCCATTTAACCTTCCAGATACACCTAAAAACTGATGTCATTTTCGGATAGAGAATGAAAAGACCAATTGTGAAATGGGATTCTTTTATTATGGATATGTGGTTAAACCCTTAATAAATCGAAAAAAACAGTTAGAACCGTAAAATGATACACTCTATGTAAATTGTAAAAATTAAGCTTGTAAAAGTAAGGTGATTTATGAGGTTTTCGACCCTGAGAAACCCAAAAATGTGGTCAGATTTGGCATAAATATTTTGGTTTCAAAAGAAGGTTTGGCTAGAAAAAGAGATCACAGCCATGTGCAAAGGTGTGTTACCAAATCATTAATGAGCATATTTTTTGAAAGGTAAAAGGATGATTATGATATATCATCTGAAAGCTAAGAATCTCTGGTTAATGTTGGAATATTTTTTGAGACGTTTAGAAAATTTTTTCACAATGAATTTAAGTAAAATATAGGAATTCACTGTATACGTTTCTTATTAATGTCAGCTTTCATTAGTGTTACTCTAATAAAATTTTGTAAAAGTGCACATGGCTTTGATCTCTTTTTCTAGCCAAACCTTCTTTTGAAACCAACATATTTATGCCAAATCTGACCACATTTTTGGGTTTCTCAGGGTCGAAAACCCCATAAATCACCTTACTTTTACAAGCTTAATTTTTACAATTTACATAGAGTGTATCATTTTACGGTTCTAACTGTTTTTTTCGATTTATTAAGGGTTTAACCACATATCTATAATAAAACAACCACATTTCATAATAGGTCTTTTCATTCTCTATCCGAAAATGACATCAGTTTTTAGGTGTATCTGGAAGGTTACATGGGTGTTTTTGGGTGTATTATGACATTTTTTTTATGAACAAAAAAATAATACCTAAATGACTTTTTTTTCCCCGGAAGAGCGAGTCTTGGAAAATTTAGGTCGCTAGAATTTTATGCATTTTCGATGAGTGTTGTTTTTAAAGGATACCCTTTATCTGAATTTTTTTTTAAAAAAAATGAAGATAAAGCTTGTAAGATTTAATTTTCAATTGACCGATAATATAATTGTTTACTTAACTCTCAGGTTGATACTTAACATCATTTCCAGCTGTTGATTAAGTTTGATTTTTTAAAAACAAATCATAATCAAAATTTCCTTTTTAGTAATAAGCATAGTTAATTTGCTATAAAAAAATAAAAATCGTTACACTCTAGTACCTATTTTATCGTTCGGATTTTCTTAATTGTAAAAAAAATGAATTAAATGCAATCTTCAAAAGTAATCAAGTACGTTGATCATATTAATTTTTCAATTAATCCCTACAGGGTTTTTTGTTGTAAGATAAATGTACTTATAAGCTCTCAGGTTTCCATTAAAAAGAAATTTCTTAGAAAATTATTTATGAATGTTTTAGAACGTTTTAAAACCTTATAAGTAAAAAAAAAATAAAAAAAATTACTTGGATGAAAGTTGTTGTAATTGTTATCCCAAAACGGGTATCCAATAACATAAGTATGTTTAAAATGTTCCATTAGCTCTTCATCAGTATAATGTTTTCCGTAAGTATGTTTAATTCTGTCATACCATCTTGGGTCAAATGAGAACGTCGACGGTGGTTCAGTGCGTAATTTAGGGATATTGCGTCTATACCCGTACATATTGTTGTAACTAATCATGACCCTAACTTGCTCGCCTTGGTATCGACTGTGACCATCAATATTTTCCGGATGATGACCGTTACCAAATTTGTTTCTAGATTCAAGATAACGTGCACCAGCGCCTTCTTTAAAAAATTTGTCATGAATTCTACCAGCTATTGACTCTGGGTTACCCCACTTGAAGAAAAAAAAATTAAATCAACTCGATTAAAAGGTATACAAAATTACCATATCAGTTTTTTTTAAAAGCTCAGGGACCCCAAAGTTGCTTAAATAACTCGAAACAGACTTGTCCTCTAAACTATTATACGGTGGTATAGCTGAGCCTAGTTTAGGATTAGCCCGGGAATAATCTTGTGATATATTCGAAACAGCAATACCGTCTAATTTGAACGATTTTTCACGTTCGTACATACGTTCCAATGGTGGTGTTGGTGGTGCTCGATAGAGTTTATTCGATTTTATACGAGGTAACAAACTAGATGATTCAGCAGTTCGAGCTGAACGTGAAGTCAACGCTGTCTGCGGCATTTCCGTTCAAAATCTAAAATAAAAAATGTTTTAAAAAATATTAAAGCATCTCTGTATACTTTTTTATATTATGAAATTTTAATTCCAATTGATTTAAATCTATAAAAATAAAAAAAAGTTACTAAGAAACGACAAATTAGTGATTGTAACAAACTTAGTTTTATAAACAAAGATTTTTTTTTTATTTCATGAAATTAATTGTTGTTTAATGTTAATTTTAATTTTGGAACCAAGGTTTTTATAGAAAGGCTTTCTTTTTTTTTTAATTAAAAAAACAGGTAACATTATTAAGCATTTCAAGTAGTTCTTAATTGATCAGGTTTCCATTTCTAAGTTGTTGTTGTTTTTTTTTACAGAAAGTTTCGATTACATGAGAATTTTTTTTTTATATTTAAATAATTTCATCCTGAAGCTTTCTAAAAAAAAAGCGTTTTTAAAACCTTAAGGCGAATTTATTTATTGATTTGAAAACTAAAATTGATAATTATAGTCGTTGGCGTAAGATTTTTTACTTTGAAAAATCTGCTCAAACAAAATCAATCAAATACATAGCTCAAACATGCTTTTAAGAAAATTATAAAAAAAATTCCTGTAAATTCTGTTTCTTATTTCAGTTAGCGTCTTCATCGATGGGTGTAATTACTTGTCTTTTTTTAAGTTGATCTAGCCTGCCTACAAATAGTTAGCTGTTGTTATTTTTGATATATATAGCGTGTTCTACCACTCCGAAAATCCCAGATAATCAATTTTTTCCTCGGGTGTAAAAAATCAAAAATTTTACCTCTACCCTCCAGTTTTTTGAAGCCAAACGTCAATGTGTTTTATTAAAACATTTTAGTAAACATGATTGGAGGAAGCTATAATTGATGTAAGGATATGTTAACAAAAGGATTTTATTCAAGCAAAAATCCGACTAAGAGATCCCTTAAGATGTCAAAAATAAAAATTAAGGTTCGGTCGGAGCAAAACGTCAACAATATCTGAATTCGTCATTTTTGACTTTATAACGTTAATCTACGACCTAGAAAACCTCAAAAAATTTATTTTTTCATGGGGGTAAAGAATCGAAAATTTTGACCCTACCCTCCCGCTTTTTGCAGCCAAACGTCAAGGTGCTTTATTTAAACATCTTAATAAACATGATCGAAAAAAGCTATAATTGATAGAAAGATATGTTCTGAAAGCTTAAAAGCTATCATTGACGCTGGGACGATTGTCGATGAGGAAAAAAAAAACCTGAACAATACAAAGGTGAAAACAGTAAAAATAAGGGTATTTTTTAGTCAAACCACATCTTCTCCTAGGGATGTCCCAATTTTTTTTCTGCATATATAGTCACACCCTGTTAATTCTTCTGACTATAGGTGTCAGTTTCAATTTATTTTGGAAATAAAGAAAAGGTTGACCCTTTATTGTTTGCGTTTTACTTGCTTCAAGTGACTACTTTTTAGTGTTCTAAGAAGGAAAAATCAGTTAGTCGAAAAATAAGGAAGGATTAACATTTATTGATAAACGACAAATGTCAGAAGAAAGTCTTTATTTTTTGAATACCTCTGCCAACATGTTTACGATCTGAAAGCTAAAAAGCTCCCATTGACGCCGGTACACAAATTGTTTTTAAAAAACTTGTGTGATTCCCACAGATTTCCTAAAAAAGAACCTTTTTTATACCGTTTCCAGTACCCTAAATCGATTTTCAAAAATAGACTATTGGAAAGACATATATGTTTTTAAGGGTTTTCATACATGAGAAATTCGATTTTTTGGTCAGAAAGTGAAAAATCCGTTATCTTTAAAGTTTTTGTTTTTTATGTCATTTTTCGTCTGCTTTTTTAAATGAAATAAAGCTTAAAATGAAAAAAGTAAAACCATAGATTTGTTCAGAATTTTCTCTCGTTTAGCCTAAAAAAAAGAAGGCAAAAGTGAAATAAAAAACTCCCAGGACTACCTATAATTTAACTAAAAAATACCTTTTTTTACCGTTTTTGTCCGAGGGAGACTTCCGAGAATTTTTTTATTCGGCCGATATTGGTACCGGCGTCAATGGGAGCTTTTTAGCTTTCAGATCGTATCTCCAGATCAAAAATATCTTTTTCCAATCATGAGTTCTTAAACGTTTAAATTAAGCACTCTATCATTAGAATTCAAAAAGCAAAGGGGTAGGGGTAGAATTTTTGATTCTTGACTCCCATGAAAAAATTATTATCTGGGATTTTCGGGGTTGAAGATTACGGTTCCGATGCCAAAAATGACAAATTCAGATAGAACTGAAGTTTCAAATTTCCTGAACCTTACAATATTCGTCTTAATGGGTTTAAATATTTTTCGGTGATGTACACCTTATGAGTCAAATAGTCAAAGTTTTGGTTCGATATGTCTTTTTTTCACTCTCCGTGCTGTATCACTAAAAGTAAAATAAAGTCAATACATCTCTCCAGTGGGGTTTTTTAAAATTTGTTTGTTAAAAAAGAACTAAAGAGGCGGTATTTATAATTGAATAAGCGGAACCAATATCTCACACACGGCCAAGAAGGTACATACCAAGGATTAAGTCGGTCCATGTAGGCTAAAAGTAAAATCATTTAATTCCAATTTAAAAAATTTATTTTAAGAAAAGATCAATTAATTTAATTTTTTAAAAATTTTTTTACCAAGACCAAAAATAACTAAATTTAACAATAAATCCCTTATGATATGAAAAAGAGTCTGCTTAGAGACTTTAACATTTTTTTTTTGTTTTTAATTGACATTTTAATCTCAATCAACAAAATTTTTTTATTTTTCTTTCAATACTTTCACTTTTATTTTACAGACTTAATTAAATATACGATCGTTACGAAAAAACAAAGCACAAAAATATAAAAATCGTGGGAATAATTTTATTGAAAACTAGTCTGAGCTAAAAATGGAAAAATCGGTTTTAGAGAGTTTTAAACTTAATTTTTTGGTTCAGATTGAAATCAGTTAATACAGAGATTAGGGCTCCAGTCTTTAAATTTTTTTGATTTTTATGACTTTTTACGTCCACTTGTATACAAAAATTAATTCCTCAGATTTCTAGAGAATCGCCTCTTATTTAATCAAATTCATAAAAAAGTTTGGGTATTGCTACTCCCTTAGGAGGAGATTAGATATTACTGAAAAATTCCCTTTCCCCCCGAGTAAGGCTTAAGGGAATTTTTTCCCCAATCGATTTGTGTTCCAGAGTTAACTGGAGGTTTTTAAGATTTCAGGTCATATCACTCTGGCTGCAAAAAACTGAGGGGCAGTTGTTAATGATGCTATATGATTAACACTAACCTTGGTTTTCTCTGATGTTTTAGATACATCGAATTTTAAAGGGTATAAAAATACGATTCGGAAATTATTGAAAATAATTTTGTTTAACTAAGTTTGATTTAGCTTTAACTTGTTGCATATTGACAGATTTATGCCAATACACACAAACAAAATTCAAAAGACTTGAAAAAAAATACTTTAGAAAAAAAATTAATTTAATATTGAATACACCTAAAGGATTTTTGCGTAGAAACTCAATTGCTACTTATTAATTGGTATGTTGAAAAAAAAAAGTTACACAACAGTAAAAGATTATTTTCCAAATTTAAGCAGATGGTCCAAAATTTTCGCGAAAAAAAAATTTTTTTTCTTTTTGTATTTTCATGATTAATTTATAAGATTTTGTTATTGTTTTGATCGTGATTGGTAAGCTTTAGGGTACGACGTGTATACTTACTATTAGGTCATTGAATGCTAATATTTGTTTTAATTAAATATTTGAAATTTGAGGGTTTTTTTTGTTTGAAATTTGAATTCACTATAAGAATTCAAAATATTTTTTTTGTTATTATAAACAAAGGATTGGGATCGACGCCACCAAAAAATGGGAATCGGATTATCAAAAATTTTTTAATCATTTTGTTCTGTTAATAGAAAATTTAAAACACGATATTTTATTTTTCAATTATTAAGTTATTTTAATATATGATAAAGGCATGTAACGAAAGAGTATTTAGATCCATTTTATAAGAAGAAGAAAAAAAAACTATTTACAAGCACGACACCCAATTGCGATTTTCTTTAAGTTAAATTGATTAAATTCAGCGTACATTTCTCAAGAGGGTTTTAGCCTGATTATTTTTTTTTGAATTTAAACATTATTAAGTCCCCTATAATTATTATCCAGGACAGAAATTTAAATAAGCATTTTTCCTAAAATAATTGTATCAACGCAAATACACTGCTATCTCACTTTTTCT
The DNA here is from genome assembly GCA_022207745.1 of Brachionus rubens. Taxonomy (NCBI): domain Eukaryota; kingdom Metazoa; phylum Rotifera; class Eurotatoria; order Ploima; family Brachionidae; genus Brachionus; species Brachionus rubens. Next base: position 6,374,370 of record JAJVHD010000001.1, on the reverse strand, counting down.
CTGTGGAACAATAATTTTCTTATTTTTAAATTTGAATTTATCTTTTTCGAATCTCCAATGAGAATGAAGTAACGCATACTTGATAGGATCAAAGAACTACGCTCTTTTCGATTAACAAAAACAGACACACTCGGGACTGGTATTGCTAAAAATACATGTTTTTTTAATGAGTATTTAATGTTGTGGTATGTATTTCGATTTTTCAGTCCTAAATTTAGTAAAAGTTTAGTGGCGGCGCTACATTGTGGCGAACTGTGGCGGCGCTACATTGTGGCGAACTGTGGCGGCCGCCAAATCGTCTGAATGATTTTGAATCGGAATATTTTGTACTTGTGTATTTCTAGAATTTCGAGTTTGAAATTGTCTGATTCTCAAGTTCGATTTTCGACAACAAAATCGAGATGTTCTACCGTATTTCCGTGTATTAGGACGCGTGCATTAATACCCAAAGAAACGTGTGTTGTGCATGCAGAAACATAGACTTCAGCCATGTTTAAAAAAAATATTTATAAGTCCGACGCATATGAGCCGGAACTTTGGGTTTTAACAAGGCGTTAAAACATGAAAATTAAATTCAAATGATGGGTTTATAGTCAAAAATCTTAGACTGGTGCAACATTAAAACTTGGAAATAAAAATAAGAATAAATTAATAATTTCTCTCTTTTCGGGTATTAGAGCTGCTGCAAAACTTGAAATAAATGAAAGTTATTTTTAAATTAAAAAATTTTTTTTTTGATTTTTCCTGGTTATTGGTGCAGCTTTTCAATTCGGTTCTTGAATAAAAAAACGCAAAAAATAATATCAATTTGTTTGAAAAGGTAGAATTCAGATTTTTTTCTGATTTTTAAACTACAATTCCTTACTTTTCGGACCTAACAAAAATATAATTATGTTCTTTGTATTAATTTCGCAAAGTAAATAGCCAACAATATCACTTAACTTTACAGACCTCCAACAAGTCATTGATTCATGAAAAAGTAAAAAATCTGAATTCTACCTTTTCAAATGTCAGTTTGCACATAATCCTTATGGTAGAAATTCATTTTAAAATTTTGATTGAAAAATAAACAAATTGATATTATTTTTTGCGTTTTTTTATTCAAGAACCGAATTGAAAAGCTGCACCAATAACCAGGAAAAATCAAAAAAAAAATTTTTTAATTTAAAAATAACTTTCATTTATTTCAAGTTTTGCAGCAGCTCTAATACCCGAAAAGAGAGAAATTATTAATTTATTCTTATTTTTATTTCCAAGTTTTAATGTTGCACCAGTCTAAGATTTTTGACTATAAACCCATCATTTGAATTTAATTTTCATGTTTTAACGCCTTGTTAAAACCCAAAGTTCCGGCTCATATGCGTCGGACTTATAAATATTTTTTTTAAACATGGCTGAAGTCTATGTCTCTGCATGCACAACACACGTTTCTTTGGGTATTAATGCACGCATTCTTAAGCACGGAAATACGGTACACTCGCTTGTACAATTACATTTTGCCATCCACGTCCCAAAGAAATTTCATGACGGCTTCTAGCATTTTTAAGCTTCTTGTTTGTCCTGATTTCTACCTAACCAAATAATTTTTAATCAATTAAAACCCATTTTTGGCATATTTGTCCTCAAAACACCTGCTTCACGTACAAATTCATATAACTTAGTTTCAAGATTAAAGTCAACGATCCTACAAACGGTAGTATCTCATTATAGACACCAGGGGTCTTAAAATGTGACTGAAAAAAATTGGGGTCTCAAATCAAGTAATTTTTAATTTAAATTAATTTTAGACCTTTTGTTTTTTGAGTCACATTTTAAGACCCATAATGAGGCACTACGGTAAAATATTTGTACGATATATTTTGTTTATGTTCTTATTCATATTGGCTATGGAACAGAGACTGTCAAAGTGATATTGGGATAAATGAATAAAAATGGGGCGAATATGCGAGGGACTTTTTCACCCAAAAGAGATTTTAACATGTCAAAGTTAAACATACCAGTAAGTAGCTTATCCGGTCCTCTTTCAAATGAACTTTAAATAGTTAGCAAAAAAAATAATCAGTGGGTTTAATTTATGGTTTAAAAATGTTACGAATTTTTTTAATTTTTCTTAGTAAAAAAAGTATGGTCCAGAAAATATGTTCATACACTTTATTCTTTTAACTCATATCCCTTATTTAGATGACAGGACAAGCTACTTGCTGATATGTTTAACTTTGACATGAAATTTGTTCTTTATTTAATTAAATAATGTTAGCACAGTTAATGGCACAAACAAAGTATTGTATCTTTGAATTGAAATTATTTAAGAGCTAAGTCTTCGGTATTTTACTCGATTTTACACCAATGGCATTTAATGCTTTTGCTAGTTTCTTTGCTTGTTTGAAACAAATTTGACGCGAGCGCGATTTGAACTGACACTTTCGTGAAGCATTGATCAACAGACGATACCAACTGAGCTACCATTCTCATCAAACACATCGTCCCGTAATACAGAAACAGTCAGAAAATTTTCTCCACTAGCGGGGATTGAACTTTCTACCCTCTGCTTGCAAGACTAGCTAGCAAACCACTCTAATTTTGGGTGAAAAAGCCCCTCTCATATTCGCCCATATCGATAAATATTGGTTTCCAAAAGTCGTAAGCCACTTATGTTTAATTTAATAGATTAGGTTGTAAAATCAATCCGAATAATAATAATAATAATTTTAGATAAAAATAAATCAAATTTATGACAAAATAAATAATTAAAAAACACACAGTTTTTATTTTATTAGTAAAATATATCTGATAATTTGATTTTTGAATATTTTTTTGTTTCATTAACTTTTTTGTTTCGAGTAGATTGATAAAAGCAAAATGTTTACTAAAGGATTTTATTCAAACAAAAATACGACTAAGAGATCCCTTTAAGATGTCAAAATAACAATTCATTAATTTCATGATTTAGGTTGCTTTTGAATTTCGATAATCAGAATAGATAATCCTATTAGCAACAAACGTAAAAGAGAAGCTTAATATAAGTTTTAATTATAAGCCCACCACGGTCCCTAATGAATAATTTACAAATAGGGAAGTCTGAGTCGGGTAGAAAGGGAAGCTTTAAATCTAGCTCATAAACCAATTACTACAGTTATAATATATTTACGAGTCTACCTGTTAAAGCTTAATAGAGCAAAAAATTGATATTTTTTTGCAAAGAGTCGGACCCAACCGGCCACAAACTTGATTTTTAGAAGCCCAAGAGACTTATGTAGATAAACTTCAGTAGATTCTATCCTAAAAAAATAAACATTTGTTAGTTAGTCCACCGGTTAAAGCAGCGGTCTCCTGGAAATTGATGTTAAATCAATTTAATGTTAAAATATTATTCTTAAATAAATTGATCTCAAAATATTTTATTGTTAAAAAAAAGATAAGAAATTGATTTCATAATAAAGTAATGTTATTTCTAAAATTAAATTTTAATGTTAAGGAAATTAATGTCAATTAAAAAAAAAAAAATACAAAACAATTAATTAGTATGATTGGATTTTACCAAAACGGTTCAAATATTCGAGGCACTATCTTCGTTTGTTACTATTTTTCAGATTCGTTTAAGTCAGTACTTGACACAATAAAAAAACTTCTATCTTTTTAGTCAAATTAAAACTGCATTTCTACCGAACTTTTGGTGGCAAGCGAACCGAAGCGTAGCCGTACCGCAGCGAAGCGTAGCAACATAAAGGCAATGCGAAGCCGTACCGTACCGAAGCGTAGCCGTACCGCACCGAAGCGTAGCAACTTAAAGGCGAAGCGTAGCCGTACCGTACCGAACCCAACCGTACCGTACCAAACATACAAAAGCGTACCGTACCGTACCGAACAAGAAAAAAAAAAAAAAATAAAATTTTTATTAAAAAAGAAAATTTATAAAAAAAAAAATTTTTAAAAAAAAAAATTTTTAAAAAAAAAAATTTATTTTATTTTTTTTTTTTTTTCTTGTTCGGTACGGTACGGTACGCTATGATAGAATAGGTACGGTACGGTTCGCTTTGAATTATTGATGAAAACGTCCAAACTTTTGGATACCCCTAAGTAAATATCAATTTCAGATTCAAGAGTTGACAAATCATTTCTCGATCTTCCCGATTATCTCGTTTATCTTTTAAGTGAATCGTTGAGTAACGATGAGACTGAATAATCTTTATTTACTTTTGTTCACAACTTGTTTCACAAACACTACATCTTGAATTTCACCATCGGTATAAGACTTCTAAGTTTCCACAGACTCTTGTGTTATCTCCCATTTATTTAGTATCCATCTTGTTTATTCATTTTTTTTTTATTTTTTTACTTTTGAATTGATTTAAAAAGGATGGAAATATTTGGAGAGCTCGTCAACATAAAATAAAACTACATTCTCAAACCGAGAAGGGGTGAGGATTGAAAAAACATAAAAAAAAGTGAACACCTAAAATTAACACATAAATTTTTTTTTGATGATAGGGCATAAAGCAAAATTTTTAAATTTTTATTTAAGTTTTAGAAATTAGAAAACCTTTGACTTTTCATGAAGGAAATCTTTAGATAAAAGTCAGAGAGCCTTCTAAAAAGGAAATCGTCAATTTTGAAGCTTAAAAGACGCTAAAATCTTTTGAGCCATGAATTTTGATAATGTCAGCTGCATTTATTCAAACTTTAACTTTTTAAAATTAAATTTTCTCAAAATAAATTGTAAAGATAACTTAAACTTTTAGGTGATCTGAATAGACCAGAATTTTATGTTTTATTCCCATTGCTAGGTCTCTAACTTTCTAAAAAAAATAATTTATGTGGGATTCACTTTATTTATGTATTTTAATCTTTTTTTATGTTTATTCAATCCTCACCCACCGAGAAGTGCTAAGAAGTTATCACTAAGACTAATTTTAGTCTATTTTAAATTTAAAAATTATGAAAGACGGAGCATCTCAACCACAGTTAAAGCATATGACTGCCTAATACAATAAGGGTTCGGTTGAGTCACAGCCTGCGATTTTGAGTTGATAGGACCCAGGACTTTAGTCTTGATAGGGTGGATGATACCACCAAAAGACATCCTGGTACTTTCGACAAATATAACCATCAGAGTCATCAACCAGGCTTATAGTCGAACTATTAGTCTACACTTAAGATCAAGTGTAGAAAAATTTCATTTGTTTTTTACGTAAAACACTTTTGTGTAGAAAAATGTTTTTTAGTTGTTTAGACCAGCTTTGCCAAAAAATTTGTAAATAATCTGTCAATGTTCAGATGATAAATTGCTTGGGAATCGATACGAATAGGGGAGATTGTGCAGTTGATTTACTTAAAAATAACAAATTATTATTTCGTTCAAATTAATATCAATTATGTTATTTTTAGTTTGTAAATTAGATCTTATTGTATTAAATTTAGTTTTAATTTATTCCCGTTGCGTTTGCGTTCATTTTACAAAGTCATAGGTTTTTTTCAGGGCTTATATATTCGGATTATCTAATTCTAGATTTTTCAATGTCAAATTCATTTTTTTCAGCTTACATTTAAATATAATATATTACTTTATAAAGCTAACAAAATCCCCTAGAGCTATTTAAGCTTTTAAAGATCTTTTTGAGTTAAATTTAGTAAAATTTTGAAAAATTCTAAAAGAGGTGTTTTTAACCCATACGTTAAAACAGATTTTTGTTGATTCTACAAGGATAGAGTCGCTAAGCTCCTTGTTCTAAGCCGCAATTTATTTTTTTGTTAGACTTTTTTTTAAAATTATTTTCACTAATGTATATTTTGAAATTTTAGTAAATCATAATCTTCTGAGACATTTAAAAAAAAAAGGGAATCATTCGTCCCATTTAAATTTAAAACAGCTTTCTCAGCTAGTCTTTTGGAAAGAAATGGAGGATTTTTATTCTTTAAGCTTTTAGAAAATAGCTAAAACTTGTTACGGTTTAGTTACATGTAAAATTGAACGATAATTTACGGTATAAATAGAATCTATCATATCGGTATGGAAACCGTCTTCAGGTTTAAACTTTTCAAAAATCTGAACAACTCGTTCGGTGGTGAGCCTCTGGTATTCACGGTCAGCAATTGAGATTAACAATAGAAACAATACTATTCTAGAGTGATGTTGCAATTTTGAAAAATTTTATTTTTAAATTTTTCTAACAAAATTATTCGCCTAACTTTTTTCACTTCTACCAGGGGTTGATTTTTTTTCCGGAAATTTTACACGAGGCCGGGTAGGGTCGGTAGTTTACGAGGGAAGAAAAGGGAAGAAGAAAAATTTTCTTACCCGATTTGGGGTGGTTTATAAAATTTCAAAAAGGAAAAAAAACTGAGTGGGTAGGTCTTTCTGAGAAAAAAATAAATACAAAAGAAAAAAAATCAAGTTAAATTCTTTTTCAACTTTGCGAAAAGATGTTTAGCCTCTCCCTTCAAATTTTATTTTTATTACGTTAAAAATTTAAAACGAAGCGGTTTAATAAATAATCTTAAAAAGGCTTGTTTTTTTAATTGACTGTGTGAATGGAGCAGGATAAAAAATTAACGTTTGAATTACATCGTTTTGAAATTAATGATTATTTTGGTGTGAGTTTGATAATGATCTAAGAGTATTAAAAAAAGCCGATAAAGTTTGCATATCCAGCGTTTCTATGAATACTCACTCTCAATATTCACATTTTTTAGACAAATTATGTGAACTAAGTCACGGAAATTAACTTGATTCGACGGTTCGGGATTCGATTCTACGTGGAGAAGAAATTATCTGATTCCTATATTCGTATGAGACGACCATTTTTAAATTCTTGGGAAACCAGTGAATATATTTTTAGAAGGGACCTTAGAAAACAAGTTTGCACTGATAATATTTAGGGGGGTGGGTATTAAAAAGTTTGCGGAATATTTTTGACCCCCCGCTTAGTGTTAGAATTTTTTTTTTTTATTACCCCGTGCTTCTACATTTATAAATTCTACATTTCAATTTCCACATTTTAGTATTTTTTTATGTGGAAAATTAAACAAAATTTCTGCATAATATGTGTTGCGGAATTCTGCTTTCCGCGTTTCCACTTCCGCACTTTAGGAATAACCTAATTCTTACAACTAACAGTTTTATAATAATACGATCAGATTTTAATGAAATTTTCAAGATTGAATTTGCTTCAAAGAGGTTCAAAGACGAATTTAATAATGCTAGGCCGCCATCAGAAAAAAAAGAACGAGATTCTTTAGAACTCTCAAACCGTTGAAAGGAAAGATTCAAGTCTATTCAGACACAAAATCAATGTTCTAATAAAGACAAAGAATCAAAAATATGATTTTAAAAGGAGTTCTGGTTCTATTTTTCGTTCTAATTCGAAGACAAAGTTTCTGTTAAAAATTCTTTATTATTGAATCGCATTCAAATTTAATGTATAACATACTTTTCGAAAACCAACACACAAAATTAAAAATTTGCTAGTTCACCATATATTTGTTCAAAAGCCGGGCTAAAAAAAAAGAATTTTAACAGAGTATGGTTTTTATTGAATGAATTTTGATAGGGCCTGGCAAAGCCAAAATTAAATAGACGAATTCAATAAGAATTTAACGGATTTAACGCTTGTATTATTCTAATCTATTTGCACATGTTGAAATACCCTAGACACGTTCTTTTTTTCAAAACCCAAAATCTTATTGAATTTAATTTAAATATTAAACAAAGACACTTGTAAAATAAAGTGTTTTTAGTTTTTTTTTTTTATTTTAAGAACAAGTGTATTCATAAGGGATCAAATTTTTATATCCTACATTTATTTATCGATAAATTTTATGTCTAAAATTTGATTGATTTAACCAAAAACGAATTTATTACTTAGTATATTTATCTTGTATGATGAGTGAATTTTAATTTTCTGCTTATTCAACATTATATGCCAAAAAAAAATACTGAACTATCAATTTTGTTCTCTATTTAAATCTTTGCTTGTTTTCTAGATAATGTTATAAACAATGGAATATACAATACTTTTTTTTATATCAATATTAACCGTGGCCGCAATAGGTCTAATCGGTAATATAATAGTCATAATTGTTTATATGTTTGACAAAAATTTACGTTCGTTTACAAATTATTTTTTTGTTAATCTAAGTGTTGTTGACATTTTAATAATATTGATATGTTTACCGGTTGGTTTGCTTGACTTATGGCATGAAGGTGTATGGGTATTGGGTGAAATGATTTGTAGATTGGATTTTTTTATCGAAGCAGTACTCATTTCGGTGTCATCGTTAACTTTAATTTCAATAAGTATTGAAAGATTTTTGGCCATATCTCATCCAATTCATGTAAGTTTTTATCTATCTGGCTATCGACTCACTGTTCCTCTGTGGCTCACTCTTATCTAATTAATTTTTTTTCTTTTTCAACAGATACTTTAAAACACTTGTAAAAATTTGCATACTCTCAAGCGCTTAATTAATTATACTTAACAAGTAAATTAAAAGAGTTTTATGTAAAGTGGGAGGAGTTGCCTGATAGAGAGGAGTTTTTATTAATGTTCACACGGGACAAAATTTAATGGATCCGTGACGTCTAGACGTAACTTTTTGAAACGGTTCGAGACCGCTACGTACCTAGCATGGGACGGAACCATTTTTGGCCGACCTTGAACGGTGGTTCTAACATGTCAAAGTAAAACATATCAGGAAGTAGTATATCCTGTCCTCTTTCAAATGAACTTTAAATATTTAGCAAAAATAAATAATCATTGGGTTTAACTTATGGTTTAAAAATTGTATACCTTTACTGGTAAAAACAGTATGGTGAAGAAAATATGTTCATACACTTTATTCTTTTAACTCATATCCCTTATTTGTAGTTCATTTAAAAGAGGAAAGGATAAGCTACTTACTGATATGTTTAACTTTGACATCTCTTTTGGGTGGAAAAGTCCCTCACATAATTGCCCCATTTTTATCCATTCACCCCTAAATCACTTTGACATGGCATGTAGAATAGGTGATATCTAAACAATATACATCGGCCTGTAGAAGAGTGAATTTTCCATAAGCTTAAGAGTCTATGTCTATCGATAAGCTTTATTCTAACTCTTAACATTAGTTCCAAAAAAATTCATTCAACCTATTAGGCCGACTTCCAATATAATATAGCAATGAAAAGTAATTAAAATTATGAAGAATGGGTGATTTTCTAGTACTAGAGTGACCCATACCTCAAAAACCTATTTTTTTTTTAATTTTCATAGGACGAGTATAAAGTGAATTTGCGTCCTATCGGTCTGATAATAAGTTATGTGAACTCTTTTTGGTCTGAAATTGATGCCGCGGAAATCCGTGAAAATCAAAAAGAGTATTCACACAATTGAAATTCCGCGGCAAACTTTTTCGAATCACGGTCGAACACCCCCCCCCCCCCAAAAAAAAAAAAATATATTATAATATTTTTATTTTAAAGATGAACTCATTTATGTCGAAAAAAATTTCAATTCTAGTCATTCTAGTGTTATGGATAATCTCATTAACATTCTCATCTCCATTTGTATTCTACACACAATACAAAACAGATGGTAACACAAGCTACTCATTTTGTTACAATGATCGTACATCAACATTTTTCAAAATCTACTCATCTTCATTTATATCAATGTTTGTGTTCATACCATCAATTATACTCAGTGTAGTCTACATAACTTTGATTCAAAAAATTAAAAAAATTAACAACTCGAATTTATTGAACAAAGAAAATCAAACACAAAAAACTAGTTCTACAAGTCTGCCCAATTCAACAAGTACATTTATCCCTAATTTAAAACTCCTAATGCCTACAAAAAACAAATACCAAAAGAGTACGATATACTCGAAAATGTCGCTTAGATCATCAGTAAGCTCACGTAAAAGCTTTTCGCTAACAAATTCATTAATAATAAAACGTAAACAAACAATTACAATTTGTTTGATATCATTAGCTTTCTTTTTTTGTCAAATTCCAATTAAAGTATTTCAAATATTTAACGTTTTTTATGAATTCGAATCACGTTCCGATGGAAACGATATACTTAGATTCAAAATTATAAACACTATTTTTTTGGTTACAAAATTTTTATATTTTTTACATGGTATGTCAAATCCAATTATTTATAATATAATGTCGACTAAATTTAATCGTTCGTTTAAAAATGTTGTTTTATGTAAGTCAATTGATTATAACAAAAGTCAATATTTTTTACGTCAGGTATCGTTTTCACAATCGAATAAGAACAAGCTAAACAGTAATTTGAGTGCTTGTAAAAAGTGTCCAAATGATAAACAAAGTTTACATGATTCGTATGGTTAGTGACTAGTTTTTTTATTCATTATTCCGAAGAAAAAACCGACGGTTTCGTGTGTGTGAAACAAAAAATCATTCCGAATATACTTTTATTTTGGCTCAATTTGTTTCATAATTATTAAATTATTTCAATAAATTTTAGTTTTAAAGCTTCTCTTTGTTGGCCTAAGACTATACGATACTTAAAAAATTTAAAAACAATTAAGGGTACGTTTGACAGGGTGTGTCATCAAATCGTTGTTTTGAGACTTGTTTCTGAGTCTAAAGAGAGCAGTAAAGAATAATTTTATGAAACACCATTTGTTGATTAGGAAAGCGTTCAATCATCGAAAAATTCACACTTGATAGAAAATTATTTACTTTTTCAAGATTTTTTTAAGAGTATCTTCTCCTGTATCTTACTTCATCAGGTTTACGAAAAACTTATGGTCACAAAATGAACTTGGACTTTGGTTATATTGGTGGAATATTAGTTCGCTCCAAAAATTTCGCGCGGTATGTGGTTTTGCGTTATCTTGAAGAAACAAACCAAGCTTTCGGTTGATCAAAGAAGGGTATTTTGCTTGAATTGAAGCATACATTCGTTCTAATTGTTTACAATAAAGGTCAGCATTTATCGTTCGACCATCAGTGATCATTTCAAAGTGTATTAACCGTTGGTAATTACAACAAACGCACAGCATTGCCTTCTTTTCGAATCATCCTCTTTTAACGGCTAGTAGGGCTGGTTGAGATGGGACCAACCCCTGGTTTCTGACATCAGTATTTCGAAAATAGATCCATTTCTCATCGCAAGTCAAGAGGATTTTTTATTATTTTTCTACAGATTTCGATACGACATTGAATATCAAAAGGTGTCAAATCGTGTGGAACAACTTGGGAGCGTCTATTTACTTTGTGGATCAAGTTAAGGTGACGAAATATGGTCGACTGTGAAGTACTAAGGTCACTTGATATTTCGCGAGTACTGATCAAAATTCACTGGTCTTCCAAACACCTTTTTTCCTTCGAGGCTAGTATCACCACTGTTAAACTAATTGAAAAAAGCTTGTGCCTTTCTTACTTTAAGGATATTCTCACCTTCTACTTGACATATTTCATTGCTGCGAGGCCTTTATTCCAATAATGACGTAACAGCACCAAAATATGGTGCTTACAATTACTTAGGTTCAAAAAATTTTGAGTTTAAGCTTATCATCTTGTAGAGCATTCGATTTTGTTTAATCTGATATATAATATGAATTAGAGTTATGAGGTAACATAAGAGCTATAATCAATAATAACTAACCATCTAAAAAATGCGATTTTTTATGAATCACTCTAGTATATGGTCGATTTAACTGAGCTTTAAAGCAGTATTCCCAGACTATAACACCTACAATAGGTTGCATATTGAGGTTACCAATGATTAAATACCTTTCATTTGTATTTACTGAGAGAACAAAGTTTTCAAGCAAGTCTAGAAAATCCTTGTTGTTTAAAGAAGGTGGTTAACGCACCTTTAGCGTAAATTTCTACTGAAATCCGTTCTTACTCCTTTGAAATTTGAGTCATCAACACTTGTTGTTAACCGTGACAAATAGTGTTAAATAAATTATCACTTAACATTCGTGACGTTAACTTAACATTCCGATTGTGCTGCCCTCTCGATCTCCTCAACAGAGAGGAAATTGTTCTTGCTAATTAAAATAATTATATACCTAGGACATGTTCATATTTTCTCCTAATTTTCTTTTTCTCAACTTTTATAACAGTTATAAGAGCTGTGCAAAGGGTGATTTTGATCTAGAAAAAAGTTGTTTCACTTGAAACAATGTTTGCTGCATCAAATAACAAAGTCTGCAAAATCTCTGCAAATTCAATAATGATTGCACAAAGTTATTTGATGCAGCAAACTTTGTTTCAAGTGAAACAGCTTTTGTTCTGATCAGAATCACCCTTTGCACAGCTTTTATAATGGTTTTATACTTAAAATAAGGGCGTCGAAAGATGCAAACGTAGCGAGTATAAAAAAATTCTGTTATGGCCTACCCGGCTAAGAAGTCTAATCAGCTTCTGCAGCTAATAAAGTCTAGGATTGTTCTACTAGATGTTAGATCTGCACAGAAAAAGTACTACTACTACTACTACTACTACTACTATAAGAGCTGTGCAAAGGGTGATTTGATCTGCAAATAAATTGCGCATTTCACTAAAAATAATACTTTAAATGATGTGTAAACTTTTACGTATTTGCAGAGATTTTGCAGACTTTGTTATTTGATGCAGCAAACTTTTTTTCAAGTGAAACAACTATTGTTTGGATCAAAATTACCCTTAAGGTAGCTTTTAAAACGGTTATTAAAATCGAGAATAAGAAAATTGATAAAAAATTTTAACTTGCCTATACCTAGCATAATTCGTTGGTTGCCTTCCTTGCTTTGGTTTTCCCATTTGCTGACTTGTTTCATAAAAAAACTATTTTATTTTATTGATTTGTCGTTTTGTCAACGAAGCATGGGCTACATCAAAGTCAATTGGGGAAAGACGTTCGAAAATTATTTTAATAAAAAAAAATTTATTTATAAAAAAAATTTAATTTTTGAAATTTAAACATTAACACCATCGGAACGATAAAAATTCATAATAAATGAATTACTATTTTTCTTATTCAATGATTGACATAAAACAACTTTTTTAAATGATCTTCTAAATTTAGTCGACATAATATTGTATATAATTGGATTGGACATACCATGTAAAAAGTAAAAATATTTAGTCGTCAAAAATATTATATTCATAACTCTAAAACGCACAAGGTCACTTTCGTCCGAAGTACTTTCAAATTTATAAAAAACATTGAACAATTGAAACATTTTTAATGGAATTTGACAAAAAAAAAATGCTAACGAAATCAAACAAATTGTGATTGTTTGTTTTCGTTTAATTATTAGACTTTTAGAGCTTATCATAAAACTTTGTCTTGACTTGAGGAAAACAACTTTTGAATGTGCATCACTCTTACCATAATTCGAATAGTTTGAACTTGTAAATGATAAATTTGAATTTTTTTGTGAGTTTTTTGTGTGACATTGATTTAAATTTTTGAGCTTTTTAATTATTATTATATACACGGCTGATAAAATTATGGTTGGTGCTATTATGAATACTAAAGTTGTGGTTGTGAAGAATATTTTTGGTACGAGAGATCGATCGTTATAGCAATAACTAAATGTGGTTTCGTTATACACTTCCGTACCATACGTTGTAAATGATATAAATGGTGTTGAGAATATTGCACTTACTAGCCAAATGGCGATTAAAGCTCGTAGTATATTCTTCTTTTTTTTAACTGCTCTTGCCTTTTAAAATAAAAAAATTAAGACTTTTTTTAGAATTTTAATAATATTGATATGGGTATTCCATTGAATTGATAAGAGAACGGATTTTACAACTTACTATAACAACAGTTAACAATTTTGATGATAAGATAGCCTTACAAAGTGATTTGAATTTAACGTTGTCTAGTTGGTCAATTCCATGGGCTACTGAATAGAGCATTATGCAAATCGGACAGAAGAATCATCACTATGAATCTACAATAAAAACGGAACCGAGCCGGATAGAACAAGATACTGGGTATGATATGGAAGAATTTTTAGTACTTTGATGTAAATTTGGTTAAGCTTCTTTAAACGTCATTAGTGAGACCGTTAATTGAATACGTTATTAGCGTCTGGAATTTCCCGAAGAATGTTGAGAAGGCGATTTCATTAAATTCTTTCAAAGCGAAATTTGATGACTGGTTTAGAACAAATGAAAGGTCAAATGGTGCTAATGCAAGTTATTTCGTTAACACTTGAAAGAGCTACTACGTGTAGATCACCACAGTACGCACTTGCACAAGTCACTGATCATGCATCATAAGTCTGATCGAGTAACCTTCTTTATCAATTAGACCATCTCAATCATGATCTTGTGATTGAGATGGATGGTCCCTATAAACGGTTGAAATTAATCTTTCCAGTTTTTAGGGTTATGGAAAATGTAAAGTTGGCGCAATGCAAAGTTACCACACTATCTTAACTTTGAATTTTCGACTCGATTTTCTTATTCTCTATACCCGAAAACCTAGGGTTAGCCATAATTTTAGGGTAGTCCAAAATTTTTTTTTGTTTGGCCAGGGGGTCCGAAGCTAACCGACCCTTAAAGAAGTATGTCATTTTAAAACGTTTCGCTTGAATCGAAAATAAATCCTATGTTAAAAGTAACCATATTTTCTGATAGAAAATCGAATTTCCTGCACGTAAAAAGAAAATTCCGCGCAATATCCCGAAAAAACAGCAAATTATTCCTATTTTCAATTATCAAATTATTCCTTTTTGTAAAGTTGTTTTGTAAAATAGACTTAAATCAACCCGTTTTTGATTCAAAGGTTAAAATGTAAAAAATTAACTTACATGTAACGGAAATAGAGTGGCATACAAACGCTCCAAACTAATTAATATAAGTGTAAGAGACGAAGCAGAAGTGAGCATATTTTCAATAAAATGATCCGAATGACAAATAAACTCTCCCAATCGCCATTCACCTTCGTTTATTAAATCAAGAAAACCAACTGGAAAACATGTCAAAACAATCAATATATCTGTAACACTCAAATTAACAAATAAATAATTTGTAGTCGATTTTAAACTTTTGTCAAATAAATAAACAATTATAATTATAACATTACCAATGAAACCAATAACAGTAACAACACTTGTGGACACTAAAAATAAAAGAGCATATGTTTCCATATTTTTTCTAAAAATAAACACAAAAATAAAAAAGGAGATTTTTTGAATGTTTGAATATTGAAATCATTTTCTTTAATTTATTAAGAATACAAGTCACGAAAAGTAAAGGCACTCATTTTAAAAGAATTTTATTTTATTTTTTGTTTGACGACATTATTGTTAACTTCCACATCGTTAATAAAATTAAAAAAATCCCGAAAAATAAATAAAATTGTCTTGTAATTTGACTCAAATCTTATTGAAATCATTCTTAATGAATAAGACGTTCAAAATCTCATATTTTGAAGGAATTTTGAAGATTTCTTTTAAGAATTTTTAGCGTTACATTAAAGATCCGCCAAAGAATTCCTAAAAGCTTACCAGGATGATGTGTGATTATTGAAATGAAGATGTGTTCTGAAAGCTAAAAAGGTCCCATTGTCAACATCAATCATTAAAAATATTTCCCTAAAGACCTATTGGTTTAAAAATGGTAAGGTATAGAATGGTATGGCTCAAATTCGGTTTGTTCAGAAATCGGTCTAGAAATAGATCCGGTTGTAACATTCCGATATATGTACAGACATATGTACTCATTAATTTAAAGGTATTAATGTATGTATGGGTTGCCTGAAAAATTCAGATTTTGGGTTCGGGCAGGGTATGGGTTACCCAGAAATTTTGGATTACAGATATGGGTTAGGGTTGGGTAACCTATAAAATTTGGGTATATATATCCTCAAAACCCAATGTTTAAGGTAACCCATACCTTAAAATTAATGGATATATATGTCTGTACATATATTAGATTTATGTATCTTTTTTAGGGTTTTCATACATAAGGATTACGAGTATTTGGGCAAAAATTCCAAATTCTGGCTATACCTAAAACACGGAACTCGACTACGGAATTACGGAACACTAAACGTAACGTGCTAAAAATTCGGAACATGGCTTACGGAACGTGCTAAAATACGGAACATGGCTTACGGAACGTGCTAAAATACGGAATATATCTTTACGGAATAACATCTAAAATACGGAATAATTTTTTTATAAATTACGGAATTGCAACGTCTAAAATACGTAATATACATAGAACAAAATATTTATTAAATTAATTGATGAAAAAAATACAAAAGTTAACAATTTTTTTTATTTATTTTTTTGCTTTTTTACCACGTTTTGATTTCAAACCGGATTCCGAACAAGTGTCACAATATCAATAATCTTTCTTTAAACTTTTATCATTATTTATATTCAATCTTTTTGCTTGTTTTAAATAAAAAAAATTTGCACGCAATAAAAATTGAATCATGTTAAAAATTTATGTGTATTCCGTAGATATTCCGTATTTCAGAAATAACTTTTTTTAAATTTAGTATACAAAAATAAGCTAACCATGTTTGAAACTTATGTCTGCTACGTAAGAATTTCGTATTTTAGATGTAATTTTTTTAAAATTTATTTTGTACTTTAGATAAATTAAATTAAGCCTTAAAAAGTTTTCGGTAGATTTCAATGGGAAATAGTTCCGCATTTTAGAACCATTCCATGTTCCGTATTTAAGATGCATTCCGTAAAAATATATTCAGAATTTGTGTTATAGGTATAGTCCATATTCCCTGATCTTGGTGATTTTTGTGAGTTTTTAGCCTTTAGTTTACAAAAAGTAAAACGAAAACAAATAAACTAATCCGAGCATTTTGTTCATAATTTTGTCTGTTTTCAGAGTCTTTAGTAAAAATTAGGGGTTTTGGTATTTGTAAAGACGAGATTCGATTTAACTGAAATTATGCACATTTTTCCGCTTTTTTCCTAGGATAAAATCCACACATAATTTTTTTCCCGAAGCATTATCTTGTAAGTTTTAAAACCGTCTAAACAAGCATTTTAAATACTTTTTGAAAAATCCAAAGAAGGAAAGATAATTTTTTTTCCAGGACCTTGACAATCGTATGATAAACTCAGCTAATATTGGAAAATTCAAATAATATTTGCAAACAATCTTAACGATAGTTTTACCTATGTGAAGAAAAATCTCAGTTCTATGAAATTCACGGTTCTTAGAAACTTCTGAGAACGCAAAACTTTTTCTGTTCTCAATTGCTCTTAGATGTTCTCACTTATTCTTAGAAGATACAAGATTCTTAGAAGAGAAATTAAATTTTTTCTTAGTTTAATTCTTGGAAATTCATTCTCAAATGTTCATCTTCTAAGAATATCTTACAACAACTAAGAATAAGTGAGAACAACTGAGAACAATTGAGAACAGAAAAAGTTTTCTTCTCAGAAGTTTCTTAGAACCGAGAATTTCATAGAACTGAGATTTTTCTTCACGTAGGAGATAGTTTTTTAGAAAATATAAAAAAAATCTTTTTAAAGAATAGAAATATTCCTTTTTAAGTATTTGTTTCCCGTTTTGTTACAGTCTTTCAAATGCTCAGCTCCATTAATGTTTTTTTCTTCCACAAAGACAAGACTTCGCCACGATTTTTTGAAACTTAGAACTGGACGATAATTATAGGGGAAACTATTTGTCTTATTTACATTTTCTTAAAATTGTTATGATTTGTTATTTACTTAATTTACAAAATCTCGCCAAGGTCTAATAAATATGTGTGAGAAATATGCTGATGATTTAAAATGGTTCAATCAAGTAAGATTCAGTGCAAGTCGAGGTAACCGTATATTTGGTATGATATCTAAAATTTTCAAGAATTTAAATTTTGAAACATTGGGGTTGCTCTATACCTCGCTTTTCGCTTCAGTAAAGAAGTAGGGCCATGCCTTCCGTAAAGAGGTCGAAGAATATTAGATCGTCGGAATGTTTATAATGACATAGGTTATTGAATCATTCCCGGATCGGGCCATGCCTTCAAAAAAGGTTAACGCTTCGTTACTCGCAATATAAAGCTCTGCTTCGTGTTTCTTAATTTAAAAAGACACAATCGATGTATGGTAAAAGAAAATGTAAAGAATTGTATACAACGTTATTATTTTTTAACAAATAGAGTCGCAGTAAGAATTTACAGAATATTACAATAGCCATATAGCCACTGACATCGAGTCTCTAGCTGCACGAGTAAAGAAAGTAGTTCAAGCTAGGCTTCGATAAATGATGAGGGTTGAGCAGGCTAATGTCGTAAAGGTTATTGATTTAGCAGAAGAACCGTCAAGTCCTACTGTTACAGTTACTCCTACTTTCAATACTCATTTACATGAAACTTCAGATGAATGCGATGAAATTGTAACAAAATTGTTAGATGATGTTGAACCTAAGCCAATTAACAGACACTAAATAACAGACACAATTCAAAAATTAGTCGACCCTTATGGATAACTAAAAATGATAAGGTCAAATTTGATGATTGAATTAAAAAAATATTACTAAAAAGCGGAATTCCGCATTTTAATAGGTCATTTTGCGGAATATATCGCTAAAATTCTAAATATTCCCATTCCGCAATCATTTTTTTACCGCCTTCTTAATTGGATAAAGTCTCATCCCTTGTTAACCAAAATAAAAGCTCAAAGTAGACACTAATTTTTCTTCAAAAAAGGTTAACGCTTCGTTACTCGCAATATAAAGCTCTGCTTCTTGTTTCTTAATTTAAAAAGACACAATCGATGTATGGTAAAAGAAAATGTAAAGAATTGTATACAACGTTATTATTTTTTAACAAATAGAGTCGCAGTAAAAATTTACTACTACTACTATAAGTATTTTCACCGTAATTCCATTCGAATTGTTTAATCCTTAGCAATCTAAAAGGAAGAACCTATACATAGATGGAAATTTAACTTTGTCGACCTGAAATTCGTAGTCCTCGGAAAACATTCGGAAATAATTTGTTTTTCTATCTGTTAATAAAAAACTTTTATTAAAATGTTTTACTGTTGAAATTCAATTATTAAAAATAATCTATCCTTCCATATTTTGATTATTGTTCTCCTTAAACTTTTAAATTATGTTTTCATTTTTATAACAAAATCGTTCAAGATTTCATTCAACGATATGGGTTTTAATGAGATTAATTATTATTTGATAGCTTTTCAGCGTCGGTTCATATCTAGACTTTTAAAATTTGCTCAAAAAAGTTCTTCAGTAGTTCGGCTAACCCTAAAAGAAGCAAATCAGGACAAACTTTTATTTTGATGATGATACAGTACTTTTGGAACCGACATTTGGCTTAACGCTAAATAATGATGGTTTAAAAATGGGTTCAAATGAAGAAAGAAGACAAGAAAAATTTTCCTGAAATATGAGATCTTTGATTCTGAATAAATTGCTGAATAAAATCAAAACTTTTTGATATCAAGTTTAACTTTAAAAAAGTTATCATGTTCGACAACTGTTACATGAAGTTAGATTATTGAAAAAGAAAATTTAAATTTAGGATCCTTCATGTAATAACTAGAACGGAAAATAAATTAAAAAAAAACATGACTTTGAAACGAATCTTTAGTTACAGTTAATTTTCACATGCAATTTTAAAACTCATCTCAATTCTAAAAATTAAATTAACTAGTACTAAATTAAATTAGCATCTCTCAATTTACGCCTACATTTAAAATTACACAGATGAGTTATGCGTTTTGATCCAAATTAAAAAAATTTATTTATTTAATGAAGTGTATAAGGTTCGATTTAGTTTTTTAATTTTTGTTTACAGTTTTAAATTAAATTAATCCCTTTAATTTTGAAAAAAACAGGCTTTCTTGCACACTTTTTAGCGCCCAAAACCGATTTTCAAAAATAAAATGTTCACTATCGAAATATATATGTTTCCTAGGGTTTTTCTTTGCGAGAATTCCGAATTTTAAGTCAAAAAGTGGTAAATCCCCTTTTTTTTTGGATTTTCATTTCTATGACTTTTTTCGTCCACAAGCATACAAAAATTAAAAATTAAAATAAAAAAACGAATACCTGAAATTTGTAGAGAATCGTTTCTTGTATAAGCAGATAAAAAAAATGGGTATTGCGGCTCCCCTATGAGGCGATGCGGTTTTACTGAAAAATTCCCTTAATTTTACCATTTTCAACCGTATTTTGCTTTATGGAATTTTTTTTCCCAATCGACAATGGTCCCAGCGTCAATAATAGCTTTTTAGCTTTCAGAGCATATCTTTACATCAATTATAGCTTTTTCCAATCATGTTTACTAAAATGTTTAAACAAAGCACCTTGACGTTTGGCTGAAGCGGAAGTTTAGGGTCAAAATTTTCGATTTTTTAGCCCCATAAAAAAACTAATTTTTTGGGGTTTTCGAGGTCGTAGATTAACGTTATAAAGTCAAAAATGACGAATTTAGATAGTGTGGACGTTTTGCTCCGACCGATCCTTATATTTGTGCTTATATTAACTGTTTACCAATAATGTCTGCACCATGTCAAAATTATGGGTGTAGGTGTAGCCTATACCTACAACATACACCTATACCAATTTCTTGAAAAAAGGACAAAATAGGTGTAGTTGGTGTAGATGTAAGGTGTAGATTATCAATAGACCTTTTTTTTTCGCCCAAAAATTAGGTGTTTACACCTAAAATTTTTCCTTTAAAATACAGTACATTACTGAAATAAGTTGACACTCTGCCTAAGCAATGCGCTTGCGCGTCTTAAGCAAAGTTTCGAAGCACAATATTTATTGCGCATAAGCGCAGGAAAAAATTGTATTAAAATAAATTATTGTGCGCAAGAGCATGCGCTTGCGCATTGAAAATATGCAGTCCAGAAACCTTGCCTAAGCAATGCTCCGAAACATGTCAAGTTATTTCAGAAATTTACTGTATCCTGATATCATCAAGGAAATCAAATTTGGATTATAATTTGTTTATCACTATGGATAAAGTATAATAAATTGTTATTTCGTCTACATTAGAATTTTCCATGTCGTATATTAAGATTCTTGAAATTTTTTTCCAATTTTTTGATGAAATAAATAGATATAAAGACAAGTTACATTCATTAGCTCTGATAAATATCTGCTCAGAGCCTTTCCAAATCATTAGTTTATGTAAGTTACAAAATGGACACGTGAATGACCACAAAAGTACAAAAATTAATGAAAGTTCGTCCATTATTTCCAGGGTTAATTAAATAATTACTAACAAGATCAAAGTCTGACTGATATTATTTGATAGCTCTCTTAATCTGTGACTTTTTTGGTCAAAGTTACAAAAGAATCTTTGAAGAGAATAAATACTGGAAAAACAGTAATTCCCGTCAGTGAAAAAACGTTTTTTTTTTGGAAAAAATAAAGATATTGGAAAATAATTTTTACTATTATTGTTAACATTCTCATCTTATTGCTACTAATGTCCATTCGGGAAGTTTATTTAGCTGAAGACTATGACAAAGTCGTGTGTTTTTTTGAGAGAATATTCATAGAAGGACACTAAAAAATATTTTTATTAATATTTTCTGAAGACTGAAGAGACTCAATCCTAAAAATTTGCCAATCTTGGCTAACGCTACGCCGGAAAAAATTTACTCAGATCGCGTGGTCCCTGATGAAATTATTGATAAAGGGCTTTCTATTGACTCAAAAAAGATTTCTAAACAAAACGACGGTGAAAACGGAAAAAGATGAACGTTAATGGTGAATATTAATTTGAATTTTATTTCGTTGATGATATCAGGATATTTTAAAGGAAAAACAGATTGGTCCGTCAACTTGGTGAGCGCCAGTCTAAAAACATTTTGAAAATGTTTTACTGACAGTGAAATAGCAACATGTCGATGATATCACTGGTTTTGTTAATTAATTTAACTTTAGAAAGTTGAGTTAGTTTGAGCATAAAACGTCTAACGAGAGCATCGGATAGACTGGTCAAAGGCACTAAAGTAAGACATTACAAGTCAGAGTCAGGCAGTTTTTAAATCAATGACTCATGAGTCTGAGTCATGAATCATTTTTTATATGATATTATGTGACAAGTTAATTTCTGGTACTGTAGGATTGTAAGTATAAGACCTCACCAGTCAAGAAAAATAAAAATGTAAGAAGTGGACTTTAAGTGATTATATGAAAAATTAATGTCTACTTTGAGCTTTTATTTTGGTTAACAAGGGATGAGACTTTATCCAATTAAGAAGGCGGTAAAAAAATGATTGCGGAATGGGAATATTTAGAATTTTAGAGTTATATTCCGCAAAATGACCTATTAAAATGCGGAATTCCGCTTTTTAGTAATATTTTTTTAATTCAATCATCAATTTTGACCTTATCATTTTTAGTTATCCATAAGGGTCGACTAATTTTTGAATTGTGTCTGTTATTTATTTCAATTGGCTTAGTTTCAACATCATCTAACGATTTTGTTAAATTTTCATCGCATTCATCTGAAGTTTCATGTAAATGAGTATTGAAAGTAGGAGTAACTGTAACAGTAGG
The DNA here is from genome assembly GCA_022207745.1 of Brachionus rubens. NCBI lineage: Eukaryota > Metazoa > Rotifera > Eurotatoria > Ploima > Brachionidae > Brachionus > Brachionus rubens. The sequence continues at coordinate 6,351,881 of JAJVHD010000001.1, read as the reverse complement.
ACTTGACGGTTCTTCTGCTAAATCAATAACCTTTACGACATTAGCCTGCTCAACCCTCATCATTTATCGAAGCCTAGCTTGAACTACTTTCTTTACTCGTGCAGCTAGAGACTCGATGTCAGTGGCTATATGGCTATTGTAATATTCTGTAAATTCTTGGTGTGTATATCTGACCAGAACTATTTGTATATCTACTTTTTTTTAATTTAAAAAAATATTCCGGAAAAATTCTGGAAAAATATTCCGCGCTTTAGGGATCGCCTGAGTCACTTGAGTCAAGTCCCCTAACAAATGACTCATTTGACTCGAGTGAAATTTTTGAGTCACTACCTCTGGGTCAGGGTCTCAAAAAATGTTCATCACTTTCTATATCATTTTTTCAAATTAGAAATTGCAAAAAAATAATAAAGACATTTTTCAATTATTTTCAAATATCACTTTTAATCAAAAAATCTTAAAAATTTACAAAAACGTGGCTGAGGCATAAGAAAGAATGGTAACAGAGGTTAATTATTAAAATGAATGCAATTACTTTTAACAATTATTGAAATATTTACTAAAAACGTAATTTTCTAAAACCAAACTTTGGATTTATTAACTCATTCATTTGAGGTAATTTTTGTTAAAATGACGCGTTTATTAAGAGATTCGCTTAATTATATAATTAATATTCTTTGAAGACTATCATCAAGAGTTTGCCACTTATATTCGTATCTTAAGATTCATTTTTTGTTGAAAGTTTACCCTTAAGAGACTGTTTATTATAAAAAAAATAACAAATTCGATTCAATTTTTTCGAATAACACCCAGTTACTATTTGTCTAAGGTTTCTGTTTCTTTATTCGATTTATTAAAACATAAGAAGTATTACTCGAATTAAAAGAATGAATTACAGTTACTGATTATATTGATTTTTTGAAATTAACTAAATTTTTTTCGCCGCGTTCAAACAATAAGCTGTTAATCAGGAGATTTAATTCATCGATTGTTTGACGTATGCTACTTGATTAATTACAATCATGTGTAATTATTTGATACATATCAGTTGAATGAATTTACAAAACAAAAAAGATATCGTCAACGTTTTATCAGCAAAGAATCAAAAATTTTACTCAAAAATATTTTTGTTGGGGTACCCTGCCCTCAAACCAAACTAAAAGTTTTTGAGCTTCATCCTTTTTATGGCTAAATACTTATCGACTAACTTACATAATTTCCTAAATTTACACATATTCTTAAAGCTCGTGATCTCAGCTAAAAAGCGGTGTTTTTGGTTTTTCGGAAATAATAATTTTTGACCGAGATAATGACGCGGAAATGAAAAATTTCATGTCTTTTTTCACGTGTTTTTGTATCTAGTCCCTGGTTTACCCCTACTAAAAAGATCACAAAATCGGAGTTGAATAGACTAGTGATCGCATGTTTTTTTGTGTTGCGTAAAAAAAAACACAATAATAAATAAAATTTTCTCTAATTTCCAAATTTTTCCCTGTATGAATAAAAGAATACTGAGGCATGCCGTTTACAAACCGTCCTCAGTCTATCTGTAGTAGGCCTTACCCGTTCCGGGACAGAGTTCCTGGTCCAAATAAGGGCACACGGTGATCCTAATCATATCCCTTTATGGGTAGGTATGCCGAGCACTGTGTTTCTCATAAAAAAAAATTAAGCTGAACTTATTAGAATGGTATATATTTACGCAACCGCTGCACATGCACTGACATGATCTTATCATCTCGCTCGATTTGATAAGTTAATGGAATCAACTTCCTTAAAATCCTAAAGGACCTTGCCATTTAGGAAGTAATTTCTGAGTATATCCTTGATTTGGGACAGGCAAATAAAATAAAACCAGATCACCAACATTGGAATCTACCTCTCTTTGCTTCGTATCGTACTTCTCCTTATAATAGTCGAGCCTGAACATTTTCATAACTCGCCCTTAACTTTTGAAGCAATTCGATCTTATAATCTAGTTTGTCATCACTATCAACCGGTCTTGAGTTCCAAGAGACCTGGTATACGAGAACAATCGTCCTAAAGTTCATCACAGCAGCAATCGGTGTATTTTTCTTATTCGTCAACTCATTACGCATTTAGCAAAACACTTCTTTACACAAGGGACAACGTAACAGTTGTTCCAGAAAGTATATTTTGTGTTTATAATAGATTTGACTGATTCTAAGTTAAGTGTCTTATAGAGAGGAGTCACATGAGTAAACTTCTTCAGACCCATGAACCGCTTAAGCAAAAGGCTTTGACTTTTGTCAAGTCCTTCCAAAAGATTATTCGAAATAAGTACATTGTCCAAAATATGTCTAAAGATTGACTGACAGTATTGTTTGAAAAAGAAGCTGATCAATGTAGGTCTTGCAAATCGAATAAATTTACACAATTTGTTTTGGACTTCTTCCTTCTAAACCTCTAGAAGTTTCAGCTAAAGACCATGTTTTAAAAAATCCATAGGAAAAAAGTAAAAACTCAAATTGAACAAAAACCTTTAAACAGAGATAAAGCAATTGAGCTTATAAATAAACTAAAGCTTTGTGTCGCACAAAGACCAGAAAAGATCTTATCTTCAATGCTAAAAAATTTAAACAAACTATATCTATACCCTTTCCATTAGTTGCTGCTTATTATGATAAATTCTTTAAGTTAATATATTTTACATTTTGTACATAAACAACTTCTTTTTTATCTTATTTTAATCTACTAAGTGCCTATGAGGCTAAGTTTATTTAAGTTAATAAATCTAATTATATAAAAGAAATTCATGAGAGAGTTGATATTTTGTTTGTTTTAACAATTTTTGTAATTAAAAAAAAATGACTTAAAGACGATTATGAATTAATCTTTAACATTTTAACTAAAGAGGTTTGTATGATGTAAAAATGATTTGATAATATTTTAGATTTTAATAATCTTAGACAAATTTTAAAATAATCAATTTTTAAAAGATTATTTTTACTTGAATTATTTTTTTAAATTAAAAATTAAACATTTTTTCGCTTAAATAAATGCTATTTTTTTACATGATTTTGACATTAGAATTTTTAACAAGATCAAAGCCAAAATGATATTTAAAAATAATTTATTAGAATTAGGGAATTATCTTAAAAGAGGAATGAATAATTAAAAAATTAGCTACTTGTTATCGAACTGTTAGTAAAAACAACGTGAATGCCTTGACCAATAAAAGACGGAACTGTGAAGTTTTTTTGAATACAGCTAAACTGGAATAGCTTTTCTTTTAGGTGGGATGATTTCATTCTGCAAATTGCTAAAACTTGTAACAATTTTGCTACACCTTGAGTATCCGTCTGTTAAAGCTCTGCATTTATTGAGCATTTTGCACGCCGGGGGGCTTGCTTTAAAAGTCAGAGGGGCTCAATTTAGACAGTAATGATTAGAACTATTGAAATTCTAATCATTAAAATATCCTTTTTCAGTCAATTTTTAAGTAATTTTTCTGTATAAAGTTGAGACTGCCTTAAAAAATTAAAAAAATGACTTGACTTAAAACAATACAAAATCGAAAAAAGAGTATTTTTTAAAAAAAATATTCCTCCAGGAATTCTTAAAGGACTAATATAGTCCGCTTTGAGTATGGTCAATTCAGTGTTCTTAGACTTTTCCGATGCCAAATTTTCCTAAACGAAGAGATTTAAAAAAAAAGCACTCCAACAATCTCGCTATCATTTTTATTTCAGAAAAAGACAATTTTGGTTAATAATCGCTTATAAAAACGATTCCTTATGAACTTCTACAACATGAAAGTCAAAGTTTGACAGCACCTCTTTAATCTTCTAAAATACTGACTTAGAGCCTTAGAAAAAATCAATTTTATACACTCTAAATTTTTGCGACCCTTTTTGGTCAGAGGAGACACAATACAGCAGAAACATCAAACTTAATATTACAGTCGAACATCTCTAAACCGGCCTTCGTTAATCCGGCAAATTGGGTTGCCGAAGAATTTTTCGATTTCCCTTCTCCATATTAATACATTGAATCTATAATCCGGCAATTTCGATAAACCCTTACACGTTCGGCCGGATTAGAGAGGTTCGACTGTAACAATTTAACGTAATCATTCGATAAGTCGAACCTCTCTAATCGAGCCAAATCGGGAAAGGAAAATTTTGCCGGTTTATAGATTCAATTATGGAAAGTCGAAAAAATTATTTGGGAATCGAATTTGCCGGATTAACGAACGCCGGACTAGAGGTTCGACTGTAGTTGTACCATGGTACAAGTCTGATATTTAAAATTTTTCCCCTGTTCCATTTAGAGGGGAAATTGGACCTGTCTAACTCCGAATTTAGACATGGTATACTTTTAAAATGAGACCGTTGCAAAAGTGAAAACTGATCATTTTCAAACAAAAAAAGTTCGAGAGAGTAAATCCACTATTTTCTCATGTTGCTTGAAGTTTTTTGTTTTATTACATCATGAAGATGTTATCTAGCTTTCATTAACTTATAAAAATCATGGCTCTTGAAAAAAAGGCGTACCGCACCGGAAAATAAACTTAGGCCCTTCATTTTTAGTTAAAATTTCAAAAAATGGTACGGTGATACGGTACGGTTTGATGGTATGTTACAGTACGGTTTGGTACGGGGTACGTCTTTTTTTCAGGAGCCGTGTAGTCTAAAAGACAATTTTTAATTTTTGAATTCAAATTTTTTTCGGTACGATGGTACAAGGGCTCCGTTTTTTTGGTACGCTAAGGTTCGCAAAAAGTTGCTTCGCTCCGCTGTGGCTACGCAGATGGTGGAAATTTCGTACAAGTGCAGTATGTCCCATAGGAGGGTAACTAAAGCATAACTTGCATTTTCTGTTAAGTACAATGGATGAGTCAGCTAATTAAGAACAAACCGATCAGGCCAATAAGACACATTATGAATTCATTATTTTTTTCAAAAAATGAATTTCGAGATCTTTCGAAAGTTTAAATGATGAAGAGTCAACAAAATCATAAAACAAGTTTTTTTTTTTTTAAAAATAAGATGTATGATGTAAGTAGAGCACTGTATAAGCTAACAGTTTTGTCAACTTGCACATTGAGACTTAAATTTTAATCAAAATTTTCTTTTGTTTAAAACTTTGAGATGATTGTTTATAAAAAACAATTTTTAAAGTTTATTAATTTTTTCTATTGTTTTTTTTTTTACTTTTACAAGGTTTTAAAAAAAAAGTAACCGTTTTATATATTTCACTTTTATAATCGATACCTTACTCCCAACCTGATCACGATCCCAAAGAATTTCCGTAAATTATCTTTTCCTAATAATACGTCATTAACCCTTTTGTGACATGAAAAAATGTGAACTTTAATGAGAAATTGAACATTAAATTTAGATTTTTCGTATTAATCTTTCTCAGGTCCCAAAGGGTTAATAAAATAAATTTTGAATATTAAGATCTCTTGAGGATTTTAAACTTACATTTCATTTTTCTTGGAATCTATTGATTTATTTAAGATAAACGTTATTATTTATGAACTTAATTCACTGAATAAATGCTACATAATTATAGTACTTAAAGTAAAAATAAGTTAAAATTAAGACTTCCTGATTCCTGATACTAGAAAATGAGATTGATTAGATTCTAGGCTTTAATCCATATAATATTTAAAAGGAGACCTTAAAATTTAAATAAAATAAGTCAAGCAACCAATAAGAATTTAGGATTTATACTTAATTGAAATTTTATTTCCATATTTAAATTATTTCTTTCTTTTAAAATAAAATAAAGTAAAAAATAGGCCAAAAGGCTTAAGTTGAAGTTAATGATAAAGCGTTTAAAACTTCTTTATTACGACTTTTTTATTAAATGCATAAATTAGACCCGCTTTAATCTGGATTTTTTTGTCTTCCTTTTAGGTCTCAATGCATGTAAATTATGGCGTTTAATCCGAACGATTTTATCCGAACTCAACTTTTACTGTACGACATTCCAGTCGTTATTAAATTAAAAAAAAATAAGAGATTTCAGTCGAGGCTTAAGTTTTTATCAGTTAAAGCCTCCTTTTTTAACAATTAACTTTTCAAGGTACTTCTCACATACCTCAAAAGAAATCAAATTTCGAAATAAATTTTATTGAGCCTAATGCTACTAAACAATACTTAAGATAACTAATATGTAATATTTCAAGTTTCACAAGAGTTATTTATGTGTATTTAAACCCGTTTGATGTAGCTGGATAGTCTTTTCGATAAAAAAATATTATGATTCCATTTGAAATTAAATAGGAGAAAGTGCAATCATACTTAGAGTGAGTTCAAGTCCAGTTTCAATTTTGTGTTTCAACTCAGATGATTTCAAGTTTTTACTTCTCATTTCGGTGATGATAAATTATGTTAAACCGAGAGGAACATAATTATTAATTCCAAGATATAAAGCTGAATAAGATTTAATACCTTGGTCTAGATTAAATTAACAGTCATGTCTCCTCTAGCATTTAATTTTTTTTAAAAAAATCTAAATTTACTAATTTCGGATTATGACATATCGACATGCTCTTTCATATCAATTTCAACAAATTTCGAGAAAAGCATACACATTAATCGATCTCTAGGATGAATCAAAAATCGAATTAACAACAAAATTGACCAATAAGTTAGAGTTAGAAATCTTCCTGACTAAGTTTGACTTAAAAAACTTAATATTTTAAGTTAAAAAATAAGTAAGTTAGATGAGGCTTGATTCAGATGTAAAATTTAGTCGACCACTGAGAAAATTTCTAAAAAATGGTATTAACTGGGTAAAAAGAGGATAAGAACACACGATCCGTTAAAAAGATAAATAAAAGAGCCGACATCTGTTCAACTTTTTACGAGTCTATCGCTATAAGTGGACCTAATATCAAAACTGCAGTTATATTATTTACTATTACCAAATATATTGATTCGACCAACATCCGAATAACATGAAACAAGAAACTGGTAGCCAAGATTTCTAAAACACTGTTTTAATGTTATTTTGAAGAACCAGCAAGAAAAATCAAAAATGAGCCTCTCTTATTCGTTGTTAGATTAGATTAGATACAATCACCGTTACTTTTTGCTAAGTGGATCAACCATAAAAATATTTTTTATAGACTAACGTTTCAGAGAAAATATTATGGAGTGTTTTTTTAAGGCACCTCCTGGTCAAATGGATCCAAAAATTTAGAAAAATTATCCGAAATTCAATTCCCTTTAATTTGAAAAACTTACGAAGGCCAAATACAGGATCCAAGTTTAAAGTTAAAAAAAAGAATAAATGCATGAAAAGACCATTTGGTCAGACTTCTAAAAGCCAGTTCGATTGTGATGACAATTAAATCTTAGGTTAAGGGGAAAATTTTAAAGGATTGAGATGAATTTATTTACTCATTTACATATCGATCATCAAACTGGTAAAATATGGAAAAAAACCCTAAATGTGTAACTAATAAAACGTTTTTTCTTAACGAAACTTAATTTAACTAATGACGATCTAATCATAAAAAAAGCCCGCAAGTTTTGTCGGCAAAGCGGCTAGTAATGATTTTAAACTATGACTAAGACCGTTAGTTTGTATTTCTTCTTTAATTTCCGCTATAGCTCTAATAAAAAAAACAATGCTCCAAGAATGCTCCAAGAATAGCTTTTAACCCAAGAGACTTCGTACCATTAATTTAATCCGATTCAGCACAAGTCTTTACTCTTGCTTTGATGGGTCACGTAGAGTAACTCTTAGAAGTAGAAAGACCTAATGGAAGTTTGTTTTTTTTTCAATTAAAAAAATTACAAGAATGCCTAAAAATATTCGAAATAAGAGGAAGAAAATAAATGTTCATTTGTCAATGTTTATAGTTAATTATGCTTGATTAAGCATAAATCTAATCTGATTTTTGAATGTTTTTTTTTAATATATTAAATTTGCATTCGACATCAATCAAAAGTATAGTATTTTTTTTTATAAATTTTAGGCAAACAATCAGAAAATTAGATTAAATTTTTTTTAAAATCCTTTTTTATAATCAAATAATTATTTCTCAATTGATAATGGGATTGTGACATCACAATCTGATTTTCTGATAGTTGATCTTTGAATTGATACATCTATGACGGTCTTGAAAACAAAGCATTAATTAAAATCGAATTAAAAAGTTTTGGAAAGAAAAACATGTCACCAAAGGTACTTTAAAACACCTTAAACACAACATGCACTAATTTTCAATTTATTGCAAATTTAAAATTAATTTACTTTAGAGCAAAGAGCATTCTTGATACTGCTGATTGATACCGGGTAAAATGAAAAAAATGGATCTTATAGAGCTGGATAGACTCTTAAAAGCAAAAGAGCCGATGGTAAGAAATTTCTAATGCTTTACTAATTTCACACTATATACTAGCTACTACTATTTAAAATCCGCTTGCTACTGTTAACGCTAATATCCAAATTTTTTTCAAATCATTAAATCCCAAATGTTCGTTTATATTTTCCTGTGAAGGCATTGCGAAGTTTAGAACAAAAAAACAGAACAATTTTGATGACTATTAAGCAATTTCTACGAAAATTCTTCAATTTAATTTCTATATGTTATATGACATGCATTTTGCAGAGTGGTGTAGTGGATAGCGTGTTTGACTCTTATTCAAAACGTCTAAGGTTCAATCCTGTATGAAGCTACATAGGAGAGAGTGCAATCATCTCTTAGCATTCCATGTCGACTCGGGTCAAGTATAAACTTGCGCCGTCGCACCTGCATTGTAAAGCAAAAAAACGTTTAAGTACTGTCACTTACAGTTGTGGTCATTCACGTGTTCCTCTTTTTAACTTTTATTAACTAATGATTTTGAAAAGCCTTCATTGATTTATGAGTATCATCTGGAAGCTAAAAAGCTCTAGTTAAAGCTTGAAAAACTAGCTTTCATTTAATACTCATAAATCAATGAAGGCTTTTCAAAATCATTAGTTAATAAAAGTTAAAAAGAGGAACACGTGAATGGCCATAACAGTACTACTACTACTACCACAAGTAGAGAATTTGCACACATTTATCAGACATTGCTAAATGGTGTAACCAAATTTGTTGCATAATAAAAAACTTATTTCGATTGTTCAAAATAGTTCCATTTTTTTGATCTTAACTTCACAATGCCTCGAGTGAACAAGATTCATAGTTGGTTCGATTAATAAAAAAAACTTTTTTCTTATTATATTTGATTCCTTTTCTAAGAAAATGTTAGGTCCAAGACGAGTTATTGTGTAATTTGAATTTTCTAATAACGTCTCTTCGGCTTGTAGATCACACTTACAACTTACTTATGATATATAGAAAAAGTGCATCGGACTTTTTTAGAGGAAGTTAGAGGGTCCTTTACGACACTAAGTTGGAAAATTCTTTTTTCAGTCCAAATAGCTGCACTATGAGTCTTCATTAGGTATCATTTTGAAGCTGTTGATTTGCTCTACTTTGCATGAAAACAATTAGTTTCGTTTAAAAGTTGCATATGGATGTGTGTTTTTCAGGGGTCCTAAAATACAAAAGTCAAAAATTCGGATTTTCCAATATTTAACAGTTTTTACAAGGAAATTTACGGTAAATTTTGTAAATTTTCCAAAGATGTCTAGTATTTGAATAAGATCGATAACATCTAAAACCCAAAAAGAAGCGTAACTGAACTGTTTTAAAAAATTGTTAGATGGGGTAAATTCCAAATTTTGTTTTTACTGAATTTTATTCACTTGATGATAAAAACTCAAAACTTTATGTAAATATCATCAGTTGAAACAGTATGATATCAGAGTATTACTTACATTATGAATTGCTAACGACTAATGATGGAAACTTATATGAGATATGCTCAGATGATATTATAAGATATCATGTGACAAGTTAATTCCCGGGACTGTATCAAGTCATCACTGTAATGTATAAAACCAATTTAATTAAATGAATTTTTGAGCGTAAATTATGAAATACTCGAAAAACTTTGTTTATTACGTTTTCGATAGAAGACCCAAAAATGAAAATAAATATTTTAAAAGCCACATTAAATGTATCGCGTAAAGTTTATTTAAAAATATCTTAACACAAAAAAAAACAATTTTACCTTGCAATTAAGAAATAAAAAGAATAATTTAACTTTTTTAAATCATCGATAAGGTAAATATTTTATTATTGTCAAAACCGACAAAAATAAACTGTTTTTCGTCATGGCGATAAAAAAAACACGAATTACCTATTCAATTTTTTTTACATTACTTTTCAATAAATCTTAAAATTAAAAGAAATTTTTTTATTTTCAATTTTAAACAAGAAACAAATGACGTCAAATTCATCACGGTTAAATTTTATACCAAATTCAACGGACGATCCAAGATGTCTAGACTGTAAAATGAAACATTGTTTTCAATGTGAACATAAACAAAAACCAATGCCTAAACAAGTTCGACGACCACCGCCTGTACAAGCTGTTTACCAAGCACCAAAATCTGAACCTGAAAAGAAAAAATCATGTTGTTGTTGTTGTTTTTAAAAAAAGACATTGTTCATAAAAATATGAAGACACTCAAGTCAGAAAAAGTTTTTTCATTTTTTTTTAATTAAACAAAAAATAAATTTTGTTTCATGTAATTTTTTAATCAATTTTTGTTATCGAAAAAAAAAAACATGAAAAAAGATTACCAAGAGATTTTATTGTTTTTTGAAGAATCAGTTTTTTTTTCCTCACTTTTTTTCTTATTTTAATTTTAATAACAATGGTTTACTCAAATTTGATTTTTATTCCAAATTCTAAAAATGACCCGAGATGTATTGGATGTCAAATTCAACACTGTTTTAATGTAATTTTTTAACAATGTTCATGTCTCCAGTGCCCCTATAGTCCTATCCCAGTTGTATGCAATGTCCTGATACAAGGTTACTCAAGTCACGTCATTTTAACACTTTTTTTTTAAGTGTGAGCATATTTCGAGGGATAAGAGTAAAATAATTGACAAATTGAGCGGAAGTATGCCCGAAACAACTCGACTTACACCAGAGACTATGCGAGAACAAACAATTGCTCGTCAAACACCAACAACTGTTCGATCTGAAACATCAGGTACAGCAAGACCACCGATTTTAAAACCAACGTACATTAAGCCAACCGATCTTAAAAATAATTCTAAACAAGACAAAAAAAAATGGTATTGGTGTTATTATTTTTGAATTTCTTATATAAATATTGAGAACCCTTTTTTTTTTTATTTCGAGCCCTTTATTTGTATTTATTTTCACATCGTGTAAACAATAAACATTTGAAAAGTAAGAAAACATCAAAATTTTACTTTAAAAATAAATAAACTATTTGAATTCCCTTAAAGTTTATTTAAGTTTTATATTCAAAGTTTTCTAAAATAAAACTACTTCTTTTTTTTAGTTTGACCCTTTTCCAGAATTGAATTGAAGTTATACTGGTTGGTGAATTACTTAATATCAAAACTATTTAAGAACTCTCGAGTTTAAGTTTGAGCTAAAAAGCTATGACTTTATAATTCTAAGTTTTTTCGATTTTTTAGATCGTAGAGTGGGAGTTTTCGCGTTTTTGATAATGTTGTGCCTCCTTTTTAACTAGAGAGTGGTAGAATAAAGCAAAATTGATCCCCTCCACCATCTTAATGAAAGTGGAAGTAACACTTGTAAGGTTCATTTTTGCCAACTTAGTTTTTCAGTGTTAACAATCAATTTCCCCAATCATGCAAAAAAATTTTATTTCTAAAATTAATAAAGCTTTTTTAAATGAAATAAAGGTAAAAAAGTAAAATCACTTAGCGTTAAAAAAGTGTGACCAAAAGTGGCCCCTAACACATACAATTTGACTAAAAAAATTACTTTTACCGTGTTCGTCCGAGGGTGACTTCCTTGAATTTTTTTCTTCGGCCGATTCGGGTACCTGTGTCAATGGGAGCTTTTTAGCTTTCAGTTAGTACTTCCAGATCAAAAATATCTTCTTTCAATCACGAGTACTTTAATTTATAAGTTAAGCACCTTATCATTAGGCTGCAAAAGGCGGAGGAGTAGGGGTAAAATTTTAGATTTTTTAACTCAATGAAAAAAATTACAAATTCAGACGAAAGTTTTGAATTTCCTTAACTTTATTACACCATATAGCATTCTCTGCAAAAAATCTTCAGTCTAAATGCGCATTTACGTTCAATACATTTTAATGGCGTGCATTTTGCATAGACTTTGCATACATATAGCTGAGATTGTTCAGTGGTGTACAGTAGTCGCTAGTGAAAAAAAAGGCGTACTATCCAGCGTACCGAGCATTACTTAGGATAGCAAGTCGGACAAGCTCGAATTATAATCGAATTTCAGAAATCGATTTTTGAAAATTTAAATGATTCTCTGCACTACATACATTATGAAATTCCAGTCGTCATTTGCTTTAATCCCACTGACCAATAATTCATTTTCAGGACCCACTAAAGGTAGAGATAAAATAATAACCGTCATATGTCAAACAAGTTCATTAAAAATATTTTTAATAATTATTTAAGTAAAAAAAAAAGAACCACCACTTGTATTCTAAACAAATTGCATAATCACTTTTTTTTTAAAAAAAAGAAGATTTGACAAAACAATCTAAACGGCTAAAAAATTAAAATTTATAATTTGCCAAATAACAACAACTTAAAAACAAAAAAAAAAACAATTAAACGAGGTATAATAATTTGTTACAATGGTGATTTTTTTTTCATTGTCGTCAAAATTTATGGTTACAATTATTCTTTCGGTTTGACCTAGATTTTTTTCTTTATAAACTATATTATATCAAGTTATTCTTAAGCTTAGTCTTAAACAAAACAAAAAACAGACTCACACTTTGTAGAACATGTTTTAAAATATAAATAATAATTAAGGCAACCTTTTTTCAAATAACATTATTTTCGTTGTTGTTTTCTTTGTGAAAATTTAGTAACTACAGTCTACGCTCGAATTTATCACGTCATAGATTAGTCACTATTCAGATTTATCCCCATGAAATTTCTTGAACCAATTTCCTCCAATAAGCATTTATGACATTCATATTTGTCACTATTCAGATTTGTCACGCTGATCTGAAGGAACGAATGGGGTGATAAAATCGAGCGTAGACTGTATGTTATGCCTGGATACTTTGCGGAATTTCCTCTTTTTAGAATTCTTTTTTTAGAATAAAGTTTCTTTTCCTAATCAATGCTTTTTAGTGGTGGAAGGGAAAGCAAAGCCATGTTTTCAGTACTTAAAAGGCTATTCTATAAATGTCAAAAGTTTGATGTTTTAAAAGGGGGATAATTTAAAAGACCCTTGAAAAACAAACAGCCATTACAGTTTTCTTCCCAAAATAACTTCACAGTAGGTCTAAATATGGTACAGTCATCGCTCGTTTATATCACGTCATCATTATGTCGCAATCCACCTATATCCCACCATAATCATTTCCCAATCAATACAGCATAATGAAAAATTAATCTAGTTATATCCCAATCCATTTACATTTTACCAAAACCAAGAGGATGATATAAACGAGCGGTGATATATTACTATTAATTCAGCTTAATAGTAACTCTTAATTCGAAAAGAGTTTTATTTAGGCTGCGGAATTCAAAATTTCGCTATATGCGCCCAAAAAAACCCTCAAAACGATCAAAAAAATCAAAAATCACTAAGATGAGGGAATTTGGAATTTTTGGCCAGAAATGCGTAATCCTGGTGTATCAAAACACCTTAACCTACTTCTCTTAACTAAGAGCATGTTGCTATAAAAAGTCGATTTTAGGCGCTGAAAAGGCACCAATTGAAAATTTTTAAAATTCTTTTATAAAAAATTCATAAGGAGTACGAATTTTCGGTCAAAAATTCCAAATTCCTTCATCTTGGTGATTTTTGATTTTTTTGAATTTTTTTGAATTTTTTGAGGGTTTTTTTGGGCTATCGAAAAAACCGGTTTTGATAGTGTGGATTGCCGGAACCCTTTTTTTATCGTTTATTTTCAAATTGAACAAACAGCTCTCTTGGAACCAAGTGTTCCATTTCCGATAAAAACACTGTACTAACCTGGTCGTTCACATGTTCCAAAAGTTAACGTTCAAATCCTTTCATGAACATCGTGTTCGCGTTCATCCGTATTTCGGCCGAATTTTTAAAGGTTTTCAGAACCTTTTATAATTTTTCGGGACATTTTTATAATTTTTTCGGAGGTTTTCATAAATTTTCGTGGACTTTCGGGATCTACGATTATTATTTTGGAAATTCGCCATTTTAGCAGACTAATTTTTCCAAGTTAAGCATGTCTGTAATTCTTGTTTTCCAGAGAAGTCTTCAAGATTAATTTGAAATCCTCAAAAAATTTACTCTTAGAAACTTCTTTTTTCTCAAAGCTTTCATAATTTTGAATTTAAGCTATAAGGCTACCTCGAAAAGGTTTTAAAATTTTAATCAAAATTTAAAAATTATAATTCTAACGCTATTTTCTTCAAAATCTTTAGTTTAGACAATACCTGGTTTTCAGTTGAATTTAAGCCTTGAAAAAATTTAAGATCCGCACTTATTAACTTTTAAAACCGACCTAGATAAAATTGATTTTTGTTATCACTAAAATATTTTATAATTGACTTGACAGTCTAATTGATGTGTTTAAAAAAGAATTTTATCATCGTCAATCCCGATAAGAACAACCACGCATTTTATCATTCAGCACAGTTAATTAAAATCTTCAACAAAAATTAATTAACCGGTTTAAGATAAACCTTCAAAAAAAAAAAAACTTCAACATTTTTTTACAAACTCAAAATTTTTAATTTACATTGTTAAAATTCACTTTTGTTGTTGTTGTTGTTGTTGTTTTTAAATTACGTAATTTTTTGTTTTGTTCGTAAAATCCATCGTGACAGATCTCATTTTTAAGAAAAAATTTTCAAAATTGATTTGATGGATTAACAAGTGTACGCCTTTTTTTTGAATGTGTAATATCGTGTGTTTGTGTGTGGGCTCTTTTGGGTCTTAAGTAATTATTGACCTAGTAACCTAAAATGGTAAAAGCTTAAGTTAGATTAAGCATTACAAGATCACTGTATAGATAAATTCAATTTATGTTAACCCCAAACGATATAAAAAATTAGTTGAATTTGATACGATATTCGATATTGATACTCGGTCATTTTAAAAATCACTCATCATTTTTTTAAAAAGTTTTCAAAACATTTTTCTAAATCCTTAGTACAAAGTTTACTATGGTTTTATTTTTTTCGCACATTTGTATAACTACATATTATGAGAAAAAGAGTTTTTTTGTTGGGTATTCGAATAACCAATGATTTGATTAAGTTTAAAGTTCCACTATTTCAAACTGAATTTGTAAATACCGACTCGATAAGTGTGTTCCCAAAACCTGAAAACCTATAGTTTTTAGGGTTTCGAAAAAAATTCAATTTATGTATAGAGGGGTATCAACTTAAACGACCAAGCAAGAGTTGGTCTTGGTTTAATCTGCCCCAGAAATTATGATTGGAAAAATATATTTTTGATCTGAAGGTTTGAAAGCTATCATAAAGGAGGGGGGTATAACTAAAAAGTTATACCCCCGTATTTTGTCACATACTACATAATTATTTTGTTGAATAAGATTTGTAAGTTCATCAAAGTTTAAACAAAATTTTTTGATTTAAATTATTTTCTCGTCTTGCCCCCACCCCCCTAAGTTTTTGACCATTTCATGTAACTTTTTTATTTATTTATTTAAAGGTTTATGTCATTTACGAAAACCTTTCCGAGAGTAAATGAGTTATTTCAGGATCTCCCCTGCTTGTTAGACAGAGAAGATGCTAGACTACTTGGAAACCCAAGTAATCGCAAAGTAATAAAATAAAATAAAAAAATATTAAAAGAAAAACAAAAAAAAATTATTTAAAGTATTTGAAATTTGTAAATGTTATATTAAAGTTTGGCATAATTTCCATAAAATTGTCAGCAATTTCACCATCAAACAGGTAGATATCACTCTTAAAGGCCTTAGAGACTCCATAAAAATCCAAACGTTTGATCTTTGATACTATTTTTGAGCATATATTTCTATACTTTTTGTCTCCAAATTTAGATTGTACCCTATTAGGTACAATCTCAAATCGAAGTAAATAATTCTCGTTTAGAAGAGTTGTTCTCTCTAGATCTTGTTTCAAACTTGATGGTCCCTTTTTACTGGAAGCAACTTTATTTATAAAAATTGAGCGTTCTGGTAATTACACGATATTGGAAGGCTTGTAACTCATGAACCTCTAGTGTACGATTAATTTATATAACGCCGTAATTGATAAGATCAAGTCTAAAAAGACAGTATAACGATCGATGAAACATCTGTAAACAAAAATCTGTAAACTTTTTTTTATTAATAAGTAAAAAAAATGTAACGGAAAAGAAGATGTTGCAAATGGCGAACACAAAAAAAGGTCCTATCTTTTTCAATGCAAAAACATGTCGTAAATAAAGGATATCTCACATTTGCGACATGTTTTATAACTCTTTAAGTTTTCTTAGAAAAAAAAACCCTTCCACTCCATTTCCTTATGTGTGAGGTTTATTTTTTTCAAGCGCCGTGCAACGTTTGATTTCGTCTTTATTGAATTTCACTCCATTTACAGTCGGCTGCTCGTTAATGATCAGCGACTCTGTTTTAACTTTTTTGATAATGAGTTCAACGTTCTTAGCTTCTTCGCTTAGGCTCACAAGCTGTCTGTGGCAGAACTCATGGATGACTCAAGAAGAGCTATGTCGTCGGCGTTGTACCATTCACTGACGATCTGGACAGGGTATCTTTGAAATGTTCTGTGCTTCGGAACATGGCTAAATCGATGACAATCATGAACAAAGAAAATCGCCTTGTAGGACTCCTGTGCTAATTTTAAACTGATCAGACAACTTCTTTCATACAGAGACGACTGCTCTCGAGTTAGAAATTGCATTAAAAATTAACTGAGGTATTCCATAGGATCTTAACATCTTACTCTCTACTGACTCAAACGATTAAGTAGATAGTGTTTCGTAGTAAAGGAAAATACTCTTTTAAATAAATCTGTAACAGTACTCTTTTCATTAGCCTTACGTTTTCGCAAGAATCAATGTAAAAAATTGAAAATCTAAAAATGGACAAAATTCGTGTCCGTTTAAAATAATTAGAGTAAGAAAATAACGTTAAACATATACGAAATATTAAAAATGTAAATGATGGACTAGACACTTAATAATTAAAAAATTTTAAGTCAAAAATAAAAAAATACCCAAAATTTATTTTTAATGAGTTTTTATTTCAGAGAAAATAAAAAATCTTGATAAGATGTTTAATTAATGAATAATGTATATAGATAAACTTTGTTGTTGTTGTTGTTTTTGTCACTTGATTATCGGTCATTTTTTATCTGACCTATGTATAAATATTTAACGTCTCATACATTAATCCTTTAGTCGAAATATATTTTATTTTTGTTTGTTTACTGAGCACGTTCATTACAGGGTTACGCAATTCCATTCAATTAAATACATTTTTTTAAAAAATAATTTTGTTCAAATATTTACCAGAATAAAGTAATTTTAAGAGTTCTCAAGCATAATTTAATTTGTAATATATTTTTTTTTGCAAGTTTACTTTATTTTATTGAAAACAAATTTTCAATTCTGTACTTCCTCGTACCGATTGACGAGGATTCTTTGTATGACTAGTTTTAGTCTGTTGGAAAGACAACATCTACCGTAAATCCTCGTTTAGTATTACATGAACTAAAAAGAAAGTTCCTAAGTTAATACATGTATCACGTTCCTTCACTCCATGTTAGAATTGATGCGCGTAGTTTTTCGTGGAACTAAACCTTAATCTAAGATTTTTTTCTAAAAAAAGTTACAGGTAAGTAAAGTATGGTTTTTGAGGGGTCTTGAACCCCTAGGGTCCGAAAAAATTATTTTGGACACATTCTAAAAAATTTGCTTCCCTATGTTTTCATACATGTAGATTACGAATTTGAGGTCAAAAATCAATTTAAATATTAAAATTGGTAGTAACGGTACCGGGAGTAGCATTAGTACTCAAATAACATCAAATGTACTTACAACTATTTCGAACGACCAGAATAGTCCAAAATTTACACTAAAAGCTTCATTAAAAACATAATTTTTTTTTTATTCTAAAGACCGCGTTTACCCTTATCGGTCCAAAACCGGGTCCAAAATGACCCGAAAAATTGAAAATTTGAGATAGTTTAAGAGAGTATTAAATGCTGTTAAACTAAAAATATCAATCCCAAAATTAAATCAAACGACAGCTGAGTATATGAAGAATATTATTTTGTTCACTGAATTTCGAAAATAAAAAATCAAAGTTGAGAAACATCAAAAAAACTAAACCGGGTCATTTTTGACCCATTTCAGACGTTAACGTGATTTTTTATATTTCCGACGGATAAGGGTTAAGTTTGTTTATTGTTTATTTTACCGTTTAGTTCCACGAAAAACTACCCGCATCAATTTTAACATGGAGTGAAGGTACGTTATACACGTAACAAATTAGGACTTTTTATAAGCTTCGGTATCAGTTTCGGCAATGTTTTTTGTTATTAATGCAAATTTATTTAGACCACCTTAAGTCAGTTCCGGTTGTTGAGTATAAGAGGGTCTGAAATAACTAAAAATAACTTTTAAAAATGATTTTTTTCTCATAAAATCCGGTTTATTTTCGTAATCAAGGCTTAAACTCAAATAAAAAAAACGTTTTTTTGCATAACCTCATTTAAGACTATCCTCTTTAAGTTTACGCGAGTATAACTTTTCTGAGTAATACTCAAAATTAATCTCATATGCGATTAAAACAATAAAGATAAAGAAACAAAACAATTAATCTCTCTCGAATATTGTTTCACATCAGATCATAATTGGATAAACGAACGTTACATATCTTAAGCTCGCTCTTTTTTTTATTTTTGTTGATTTAAGAAGATTTAAAAAAAAACAAACTCTTATTCATATTGTTACGCTTAAAGTAAATATTTTAAATCGAACGTAGAAAATAGAGAAAAATATTTTTTTTATCTTTCGTTTAAGCCATGTGGATAAAGATTGGTAAAACTTAAGGACTCTTATTTAATTTGTACTTCTGGCTTTTTATTTGATTGTAAAAGTTTAAGGTTAAATATCCCTCGTTTTTCTATGAGGAAACAAATTAAATAATAATTTTATTGGGTTTCAAGTTTTTCGTGACCGAGTTGACTTGATTTACTTAATAGAAAATTCTAAAATAAATCGTCTCAATTCTATCATTCTTTAAATCCGAGAGGTTGGAATAACTAATGTCAAATATCAGGGTGATTCATAAAATTTCGTTTTTTATTTTATCAAATTAAAAAAAAAACTGTAAACATCTAATCTTCAAAATATAGACCATTATGCTCTATGGTCTTTAGCCATCTATCAGCCAACAATTTTATACCTCTCTTGTACCATTCCTGGCTTTTTGAGCTAAAAAACTCAAGGCACCCATCTTCAACTTGGTTATTCCGTCCTCTAAGAAAATTAGCCATATAGCGGATAATCAGAAGGGAAAAGGTCTGGACTATATGCTGGATGAGGAAGAAGTTCAATTCCTTCCAGCTCTTCAATTTTTTCCATGTTTTTTCGCGCGTTATCTTGAAGAAACAAGCCAAGATTTCGATTGACCAAAGAAGGGTATTTTGCTTGAAGTGAAGCATAGATTCGTTCTAATTGTTCACAATAAGGGTATTTATCGTACTGGGTCCAACCACTGGTTTCTGTCATCAGTATTTCGAAAGTAGATCCATTTCTCATTGCAAGTAATTATCTTCTGAAAAATCGTTCATCAAGAGGATTTTGGATTAGTTTTCTACAGATTCCGATACGACGTTGAATATCAAAAGGTGTCAAATCTTGTGGATTAACTTAAGGTGACGAAATATGGTCAACTTTGAAGCGCTAAGGCCACTTGACAATTCCCGAGTACTAACCCGGGGTTGCTATCTACCGCCGTGCGCACCGTGTCCTGATCGAAACTCACTGCTCTTCCAGACTCCTTTTTCCTTCGAAGGCTAGTATCACTGTTAAACTTATTGAGCCAAGCTTGTGCCTTTCAGGACATTCTCACCTTCTACTTGACATATTTCGTGGGTTAATGATGTTGCTATGAGTCCTTCTTTCATCAAAAGTTAATACTTACAGTGGTGGAAATTAATTTGTCCCATGATATCATATGATATCAGCTGACCTCATCTGATGTCATCTGGTATCAGTTTGCATCAGTATTTGTTGCCAATTATTAATGTTTGTAATTCTCTTACTGATATCATCTGATATCATATGATTTCAACTGATCGGAAATTGTCATAAATTATGATACCAACTGATATCAGCTGATATCATATGATATCATGGTACAAATTAATTTCCAGGATTGTAGTATCAAAAATTTTAAAATTAAAACTTATCATCTTGTAGAGCGTTCAATTTTGTGTAAAATATGAATTAAAGTTATGAGATTACATAAGTGCCAGAATCAATAATAACTTACCATCTAAAAAACGCGAAATTTAATGAATCACCCTAATAAAATAGACTCGAATTTCCTTTGACATGTAATGAACTATTGTCTTTTAATTAGTAGTCTTGCATTATATTGATATTCATTTTTCAAACTTATATTTTTAAATAAGGCGTAATTTAATCTAAATCTTAAATTTAATATTTAAAAAAAACGAGGGGCCTAATATTTGAGATTTTCAAAAATAATGAAATATGATTCATTTTATTTACGTATTAAAAAATATTTTATAGTTATTGAGGATTGGTAAAATAATTTATTTTTCCATTTGACGATTTTTCGATACAAGCAGGGGAACAAAAAATTTTTAGCACATAAAGTAGCATGACACTATTGTAGGGTAATGAGTTTTAGTGGCAAGGGCAAAGTTTAAAAAAGTGACATTTCTTCGCCATCTAAATGGACGTCTTAAGATCTTAAGATACTAGTATTCAACTTGAAATCATCTAATCTTTCAAGTGTGATACAAAATCTAGTTTTATAGATCGTGTATCATTTTGAAGTATAACAAAAATCAATTTTCAAGGTATTTTTGTAAAGATATGAAATGTTTTGTTCATTAAAATTCCACCCCTTTTTTCGTTGTTTGAAAAACACAACAAAAAAAGATAATGCTAATCAACTTTTTAAAAAAAATCTTGATTTTGTTTTTCATTTTTTTTATTTTTTTAAAAAAAATAGATGTGTGTCATTTGTAACCTAGAAAATTTTTCGTGAAAGAATTTTTCAAATTTTTTTGAAGATAATTATATGTTTCTAGGCTTTATTCGAACCGTTTAAGAATTCGAATTTCATTTTTTTTATTTTTAATAGGGCATATTTTTTGGTCAACTTATCACTTATGAAGTTTTGTTTTTTATTATTATCAAAGCAAAACAAAAAAATTTTGTTTTAATTAGATTTTAATTATAAAAAATAAACAAGTAGTAAGTTTTTCGAGTACATAATTTGCATGTTCATTAATATTATAGTGTAAATTGTAAATTTACATTTTAGCATTTGTAAACGAATTTAAAGTAAATTTTGATTTTTTTTAAAGATGTCTTACTAGTAATTAGTAAAAAATTGAGTTGGCATGATCTTGCTTGTTTAGAAGATGCATTTGGATGAGATTCGACCTTCTTCTTGTAGTTCATATTTAGAAGATGTCACTTTCATGGAAAAAACATGTCGTAAATAAAGGATATCCCTTAATTGCGACATGTTCTATAACTCGAGATTTTACACTAGATTTTTCGTGGTATTTGACTTTTTTGCTAATTGACTCCACGTTAGCTGTTTTAGACAGATGTAATTTATAAAATTTTTTAATGAATATGGTATAAAAAACAATGATTGCTTTTATAGATCAAGAAGAGGCATAATTCAAAAGAGTCAGAGGAAAGTCTAGGAAAATTTTTTTAATGCCGCATAGATATGTCCTGTAGTCTCTCAAATAATGGTCGTTCAAGTCTTCATGCTCCTCTTTTAGTTCTTCGAAAAGTGGATTTTCGTCACTCAAAATTTCACTCAAAGCGTAAGCTTAATTGAGATCAGACATTCTTTCTTTTTAACTTGGTAATTCAGCAATATTGTTTCTGATAGTGTGTTACATGACATCTTAAAAATTGCTCTCTGCATTCTGTTTTCCTTTGTTTGTCATTCGAGTGAGGATAAAAGATCAAAAGTTAATAAGTGGGAAATGTATGACTTTTTAGAGATGATTTTTATACAATTGAGTCGATTTGTATATTTTTTCCTTAAATTAGTTGTTTTTTTATCGAATGTAATATCTAAAAATATTGGGTTGAGATTTTTGATAATACATTTTTAGAATAATCGTATTTGATACATTTTTGGTAGCAATTTGAGAAAATTAAGTAGTTGGACTTTTGAGGTACCAAATTTAGACAACAATATAAATTTATTAATTATGTTTGCTGTCTTACCGGACCTCTTAAAGATGAAGTACGAAAATGTCATCTGCAGAAAGTACTTTCGATTCTTTAAATTTTTCCGGTGAATGTCGTTAATAAATATTTATAATATTTAGAAGGCTTAACACGGCACCTTGTGGGACCTCTGCTTTGATTATAAATACGCTTTAATTAACATCTTTGAACTTACGATCTATTAAAGAGTTTTGGATCCAATCTATTATGTATTCGGGATTTCTAGCTTCATCATTTTATAAATCTTGAAATAAATAACGTTCGTATTAAAAATAAAGTTGTGGAAATAATTAATATCAAATTCAAAAATAGATGAACTTTTCACTTCAAAAGGAAAAGAAAAATTTATAAAATAATTCAATTTTATTGGTCAAAGTAGTTTGCAACTTCATTAATTATTCATTTGTGAAACTTTTTTTTTTAAACTTGCTGTTTAAAAGTTAAAAGTTCAACTGTTTATTAATTTCATGTATTTTTTTTTGACAATATTAAAAAAATTAGTTGTCATTTTAGACTAATTCCCTTTGATAATAACAACTATGATTACCGAAACGTCAGACAGTTAATTAATAAAATATTCTCAAATATTTTTGTTCATGTGAACTTGATTAGTATCAAAAATTCAAGTTTAAGTCCACTTTGTTCATAACAAAAAAAAATACTTTTAGAGAGCACACTCTAATCCTATTTTAAATAAAAGACAAAACACTCGGATCAAATACACTCTTTGTATTTGAAAACAAATATCGATTATCGATAACGAATATTTTCAAAAAAATATCTATAAATCAAATTATTATTTTTAATTAATAAAAATTTATTTTTTAGCTTCAAGTGTCCATTAAATACCTTCGAAATATTTAACCTCAATTTTTTTTTTAGATAAAATGGTTTAAAATTTTGTTACTATCTCGAAATATAAAAATTTATCTTTAAAAAAAATGTTGAACTCAATATTCGGACGTCGTAAGACATTTGTTGTAAACAGCCCTGAGATAACTTATAAAGTGCATTATCTTGGCAATGTAATGACTTGTTTGCTTAAAGGATCTTTTTTAAACACAACCAATTTGTTTAAAGAAACAAATTTAGATCTAAGTATAACCGATGAAATAAATTCTAATCAACAATTTAGCATTGATAAACCGGTCAAAATTTTATGGGATAATCATATTAAAAATTCTGGTCAAGCCGGTATTAAAATGACATTAACTTTAACCCAAGGTGGTCTTCGAGTCGATACAAAAGATCACGGTGTAACCGAATATTTTGGACATCGTATTTATTTATGTAAATCACATTCTATAAACTCGAAACTTCTAATTTGGGTATATCAACACGTTGGTAAAAATCTTAAGACTGAGATACGGTGCCACGCTGCGTTGTGTCAAAGCGCTAAACACGCCAAGACTATCGAAGTACTTCTAAATGATAAACTTAAACAGACTTTTAGTGATTATAAGCGGGAAAAAAAGCGTTTACAAAACTCGAGATTATGTAATTCTAAAAACGGCGGTGTTTTACAAAGTCAAATGGGCTTTCGAAAACGTGCATTCCGAAATATAACACAAAATTATAAACCACCGGTCCAACATGGTATGTGTAGTGCTCCTAAATTGGATGATGTTATTGAAGAAGACGAAGATATCGAAGAAGAGGTCATGGAGCTAATTGAAGAAAAAGAAGAGGAACCGGACGAAATAACAGAGACACATACAGAGACTTTATTACATCGATATGATAATAAAGTCAATCAAGAGCTACTACTATCATCATCTTCGTCGTCTTCAACCGAGTCGTCTTGTTACCCGTCTCCTACTCCGACACACGATGATTTTGAAACGACTACCGAAACAAATCAAAAAGCATTTTTAGAAGTGAGTTATGAATTTTTGTCCGATTTGAGCAAGTCACAAGAGACTAAAAAATCAAATATTAAACATTCAAAGTCGTTTATAAATAAAAATGTTGATAAAAATTTAAATAGTAAAAATTTTAGACGTTCAAATTTTTCAAGATCGTTTAACGCGTTTACTTCAAAATTTCAAGCTAAAAATACACGTAATGATACAAGTAATTATTTGAGGGACATAAATGAATTGAAAGAGTTAAATTTAAATGATAAAGCGTTTGATCAAATGTCGAATACGAATTCGACTTTGTCATCGCCGACTCTATCGACTAGTTCATCAAAGTCATTGTCACGTGGTGAATCAACTGATGATATTACTACCACTAATCCTTCATCAATTCAATTATTAAATTAAAAAAAAAGTTATGTTTGTAATCTTTTTATGCTCAAAATTTCGACAAGTTGTGAGAATTTTTTGCGAATTTGAGTAAGTAAATTGTAAATAACTTAATTTATTAATTTTTAATTAAAAAAACTGATAATAAAGAAATTTTTAACTAATAATTTTATTTTTTCATTTGGCTTTTCTTCAGGGTTATGCCCTTGTACCATACCATATTGTAATATTGTTAGCAAACAGAGCTTCCAAAGCGAGGATTGCACACTGAATCATTGATAAGTTGGATTGTACTTTGACGATTTTTCATTTCCTCTAATCTTGAAAAATCTAAATCGTTTAAAGTGTTTATTTATCGCCAAAAAGAGTCTTGAAGACCTTATTTCACGAATTCCATTACATATTCTATGAAAACGACTAAAATGTTAACCGCAGTAAACCAAGAGTACGATAAAAACACAAAAACGAGCTTTGAAAACAAACTCCAGAGTGATCTTATTGCGTTTAAAAAAGTTGTTAAATGGGCCAAAGCTTTGCGTAACCGTTCCCAAAAAACTCTGCAACAGCTCGACGATTTTGATTCAAAACATGAACCGCTTTTGAACAATCTAGATTTGGAAAACTTTACAATTTTAGATGAAGATCAAATCTCAACAAATGAAACTAAAAATTTAGCGATCCTATACAAGGCTCTAATTGGTTCAATACTCAACTACTCCTTCCCTTGTATAAACCTCATCTCTAACAAAACCATACAAAATTCCCAGTCAACCCAATCAATTTATTACCCAAACCAATAAGTTCGGTTTTGATATCATTTAGTTCAGAGTACAAACCGTCAATATTTGACCCGAATGAGATGACATCTAAACCGAACTCATTGGTTTGGGTAATAAATTCAGTGAGTTGAATGGGAATTTTGCATAGTTTGAAGTTTATTAGAGATGAGGTTTATACAAGGGAAGGAGTAGTCGAGTATTGAACCATTTAGAGCTTTGTATAGGGACTCTTAAGTTTTTTGAGTAAGCCTCATTTCTTATTCGATAGAATTTTTATAATGTTTAACCTTTAGCTACATTTTTCTCTAATATTCTCAATTTGTTTAGAAAAAAACAATCTTTCATCAAATGTGATATATATATATGATTCAGAAATATAGAGTCTTTGAAAATCATTAAGTTTGAGCCGTATAGCTAGATCTTTAGTTTAAGAGATAAGTTGATGGCTTTTGTGAATATTGTATAAGATAACTCCTCCACCGAAACCTTCATTTTCCACTTTACAAGCCAGGGTTCCAGCTCTTTGAGATATTTGTTAACTTGACACTCTTTTGAACCGGTTTTTTTTGAAAATGAAAAAAGTTACGATGTCGTCGGAATATAACAGAGAGTAATACGTGTTTTCTTGGTCTCTTTTGAGAATATCGTTTATAAAAAATATTGAACAGAAGTGCAACTGAACCCTGTGGTACACCAACTTTAATGTTGAAAAGTTGACTTAAGACCCCATTAGCGCCACCTTGAAAGCGCCTATTGCTTAAGAAGGATTTAATCCAGGTGATAAGTTGACGGAGTAAACTATACCAATTAATTTGAACAATAGACTTTCGAATTATTTAGTATCCAAACAATAGAGCGTTGAGCAAGTGGTCGATACTCGGCCTCAGCCTTAGAGCTTAATAAATAAAGTCTTCTTAAATTAATTTGAATATTTGCAGAATTATAAATATTGCATTTTTATTCAGCCAATTTAATATCATTATTCTCATTTGTAAAAATGGCCACTGTTTTTTATAAAAAAGTTTAACCTCTTTATCTATCTGAGCATAAAAATCTTATTTATAAACCCTCAACATTATTACATAAATGTTTTATACAAAATTTTCGTATCAAATATCATAGCAAAATTAATTTTTTTGTGAATCAAAATCTTTGACCAAAACAGCTCTATCTCGGTTCGTTAAAATTTAATAAAAAACAATCTGGAAAAATTCAAGCAAAACAAAACATGAAAATTGATCCAACTACAAAATATCAAAAAAATTTAGCAGCTCACACGCCTGGTATTAAAAACGAACAAGTAGTAAATTATTATAATGAATGGGCTGAGAATTATGATCAAGATTTGGACTCTACAGTCTATCGTGGTCCACAAATAGCCGCTGATTTGTGCAATATTTTTGTAAGAGACAAAGAATCAAGGGTAATTGATGTCGGAGCTGGGACTGGTCTTTGTGGTCAGTTTTTGAATAAACATGGATTCAAAAATGTAGATGCTATGGATCCGTCAGAGTCAATGCTAAAGATAGCCGAGTCTAAAAGTTTGTATAAAAAGTTAATCAATGAAGGAATTCACGTGAATACAGAAACATCAGTTCAAACTGGAGAGTACGATGCCCTTGTTCTATCAGGAGCATTTGGCGAAGGTCATATACCATGTGAAGGAGTTAGAGAACTAGCGAGAATGGTTCGTTCAAATGGACATGTAATTCTAGTAATGCGTAAAGAGTATTTGACATATGTACAAGATTATGAGAATAAACTGGAACCGTTAATGGAAAAAATGGTAAATGATTTTATATGGCAAAAAGTAACTTGTTTTGAAGTTGAAAATTATTCGTTTGATAAACATGGAATAGTTTATGTATTTAAAAAAAATTAAATTTTTTAATAAACTTTTTTTTTAATAATCTGAGTATTATTTTCTGTTCAAATAAATGTAGTAGTAGTATTAGTGTTAAGACTGCAGTATAGAAATCTATACTAACGCCTACATACAGCGGTGGCAGTCTTTTTTTTTCTTTCTTCGTTCCATACCAAACACTTCTCTGTCGATACCCGCTTTAAAGCCATTACCTGTTTCTGCGTTGATAACACTTTGCGGTAAAACATTCCACTTTGAAACCACAAGTTATATCTTGATGTCGCTTGTTTGCAAATTTCTCTCTCTAGCTTCATGCCGTGTTTTCTTCTTAGGTTCAGCTTCAAACTTGTGGTCATGTTTACTCCTTTCACTAGGTTAATCTTCTCATGACAGTCGACTTTTTTGAACGTTTGGATAAGGTCCTCTCTTGTTCTACGGTCTTCTAAGCTCATTAAGTCTAAGGCCAAAAGCCTTAATTGATACGATTTCTCCTTCAAGCATTTGACTAGTTTCGTCGCTCTTAATAATATTTATGTTAGCTTGCGTTGAAGGGTTCCAAATACTTACAGATGTGGCCTCACAAGCCCTGTGTATAAAAGTCTAAATGTATCTTTGTCCAAACTTTCGAACGAATTTTTAATTTGACCTAATACTCTATTGGCCTTCGAAGCCGCCGATGAACACTGTTTGTCACCCAAGCTCCTTTTCTTCAACGCTTTCTTTCAGGGTCACCTCACAATCCCAGATTGGAACTGAATATCCAGTCTTATCTCTATTCCGACCAATGTACATTTTTTTGCACATTCAGTTCAGTAGACCATTTTGTTGTCCAATTATTCAGTACGAAAAGATCATTTTAAAGTTAAGTTGATCCTGATTCATTCCTATTAAAAACTCCCAACATTTCAAGTCGTCTACATAGGATAGACACGGACTTTGAATTGAATCAAATATATCATTAATATAGATAACGAACAAAATCGGACCCAAAACCTACCCTTGAAGAACACCACTAGTGACTTCTATCCATTCTGACACTGCATCATCAAAACATAAAGAAACTATTATTTTATTCTCGAATATTCTTTGCTTCCTCCTAAGAAGAATCCATTCATATGTTCATTGACAATGCCATAAGCTTTTAATTTTGTTAAATGACTTTTGGAAATGAATTTAATAAACTTTCTTTATTAGGTAAAATTTAATGAAATTCTAGCTTCGAGATCATTTGTTGAATTAGTTTTTGAAATGCCTTTTTTATTCTCGAAAATTTTAATTAATTAAAATTTATAAATAACTAGAAGCATTTGAACAATAAAGTTTCTATTATTTAGCTCAAATTTAATTATTTAAATATAACTAACAGTTACACCTGTGGTTCCGGTACATCTCCCTTGATTAATATTACAACCACCAGAATAACATTGTAAATTATAAGTACAAGCACCACCAGTATTCACAAGGCAACTGTAATCACTTGATGCTCCAGATGGGATCGTATTATACGGCGATAAACATCTTGATTTAATAAAAATATATCAGATCCTAAAATAAGTTGGAAATTTAAGTCTGACTTACCGGCAAAATCCTGTTGAACAATGAATAGTTTGAACTCCAGGTACTCTTGTATCATAACAATCTGAATCCTGTGTACATGGTTCATCCAAATATTTATCTAATAAATTTAAGTCTACAAAAATGTCTTTATTTTTAAATGTTTATAAAATTACATAAAGATGTAGTTGTGGTGGTGGTTGTAGTAGTTGTACTAGTTGTAGTTGTGGTGGTGGTTGTAGTAGTTGTACTAGTTGTAGTTGTGGTGGTGGTTGTAGTAGTTGTAGTAGTTGTAGTTGTGGTGGTGGTTGTAGTAGTTGTAGTAGTAGTAGTTGTTGTACTAGTTGTAGTTGTAGTTGTCGTAGTTTTTACTGTTGTTGTAGCACATGTTCCGTTATACTTATTTACAGTTTGAATTTGTCCGTAAAACATGGTCATGATTATACCTAAATCGTAACAATATTTAAAAATGAATAAAAAAGGAAATTAGTAACTAACCCAACGCAAGAAGGATAACCATTGTGAAATGAAATAATGCTGTATATGCCACTATACAAAGCTTATTAGACATTTTTTTTAACAATAATTTTTACTTGATTGTTATTCGAAAAGGTTTAGTTTTGAAAAAAAAAAAATTCAAAATTATTTTATGTAACATGAAACTTGAAATGACTAGAGGCAAAAAAAATTAATTTAATATTTTTGAACACTGTAAATGAGATTTTCAGAGTAAATGAAGGGCTACATAATGATACCATATTTAGACCGCTAGTGATTTTTACTCTTGAGTCTTAAAAAACCCTCATATACCCCCCATAGTTGATAGTTACCTCGGATTCTCGGTTATAGAGATATAAATCGACAAAGTCGAAAAGTTTTATTTGTTAGCCAATTTTTGTTTACCTGATTTTAGTTGACCATATACGGTATACATATAAGCTTAACCAACATCACTAATCCAAGAATGAGGATGGATCCAAAAAGAAACAATAAGAGTTCTGAATGTGGAGGAAGATATCTTTCCGAGAAAATTTGTCCAACGATGGGGCAACAATCTAGAAAATGTGGTTTGATCGGGAATTTTGAAAAATGCTGCAAAAATGCTGGGGGTAAAACACGCGTCAAGTGGATTAATGAAAAAAGTGATTTGGACACGAGCAATCAATATAATGTCTGGAGAGTAAGAGTCAAGAACATGGTCATGGTTGTCGAAAATTGGTTTATTCCTATGGTAACACTTTTCAAGTATGGTCTAAGTCTAGGTTTGAGACTGCTGGTGCTAAATATCATTGAGGAAAAGAGTTATAACAAGTTGAGATTCAAGCCAAAATTGTATTAGTCATTTACAAAGATTTTCAGTCAAGAAAAGTAATTTTTGAAAACCTTTTGAGTAACAGGAGTTCGGAAGAATTGCGTTAACAACATGAACTTGGTGAACTAGGATCCCAATCTAGTTGAATACTCTCGGAAGCAACATTCGTTATTCTCAGGTAAGATTGGTTCACTAAAAGATCACAAAGTTAAAATTCACTTAGACAAGGGATATTAAGACCAGTACCATTCCTTGAGGACATTATTATTATGAGCCAGTTAACGGCCAACCAAAGCCGAACAAAATGAGAATATGCACGGATGGACGCGAAGCAAATAAAGCCATTTTCAAGACAAGACACAGTAGAGGACTTAGCCATTAAGCTTAATGGGGCTAATTATCATCTCAATCTCAAATCAGATTACCATCAACTGCTTCTACATGTAAGTTCTAGATACATTACGGCGTTTTGTACACATATGGGTATATTCTAATGGAAGAGGTTAAATTTCGGAATCAATCCAAAATGCAAGTTTTAGCTGGCCCATGATACTATACAAAGTTAACTAGTCCTTATCGTCCATGAGTATATATTTAGTAGTAGTAGTAGTAGTAGTAGTAGTAGCAAAAAAACTGCAGTATGAACTGTGTCCATACCAGCGCAATTAAGCGCTTAGCCCAATTATGGGCCATTGCAGTCGCAATATTGCATTAGTTTAAATTAAACACTTCTCTATCAATACACGCTTTGAATTTGTTCACCAATTTGGCTGACACTGTACTAGCTGATAACATATTCCAAGTAGAGACTATTCTATTTGACAAAAAATTATATCGGCATGAGCTCTTTTTGTTGATTTCTCTAACAAGTCTCTTGTCGTTGGACCTTCTTAGGTTAAGTGACAGACTTTTGGCGTAATTAACTCCATTAACTAGGTTGATTTTCTCTACACCATTAACCAACTTATACGTTTGAATCAAGTCACCCCTCAATCTTCTATCTTCAAGATTTTCAATTTTTCATCATAGGACTTGTCTTTTATTGATTTTACGAGTTTTGTTGCTCTTCTTTGTACCCTTTCAAGAATCGAAATGCCGGTTTTAAATGAAGGACACCACATACTTACGGCATATTCAAGATGAGGTCTAACTAGTGCTGTATACAACGGTTTGATTACAGGGCCGGCGCCAGCCTCATTCTCTCACTAGGGCAAGATATGATCCTACAACCCCACATCCTCCCCTCTCCAGACACAAAAACGCGCCCTAAAACACCCACCAGCTAACCTTTCACGATAGACCTTCTTTTATCCTTGTATGGCAATTTTTTTTTCCTATCAGAATCGAAAGTCTTATTGACATAACTCATTTGACACTTGTTACATTGTAGCAAGGC
The DNA here is from genome assembly GCA_022207745.1 of Brachionus rubens. Classification (NCBI taxonomy): domain Eukaryota; kingdom Metazoa; phylum Rotifera; class Eurotatoria; order Ploima; family Brachionidae; genus Brachionus; species Brachionus rubens. Next base: position 6,320,202 of record JAJVHD010000001.1, on the reverse strand, counting down.
TTCAGTAGGCTTGAGAAACAAAAAATTTTCTTTAAAAACTGAAAAGTTGACAAAAATGAAACTTACAAGATTTGTTTTTCTTTTGCAACTTTAGACTGGCTTATAAAGACATTGAATATACAAATTTAAATTGAATATACAAAGGAGATTTTTTAAATCTATTTTTCAAGTTAGCGGTTTTACTAAGTCGAAATTTTACTAAGTTTTACTAATTGAAATAAAAAACAAGGGATTGTATTAAGCAACGATTATTCTAAATTTTTTTATTTATTCGTTTAACTTTCAATCCCACTTCGAATACATTTTCTCATAAAAAAATTTCTTTTTTGTCGGCTGTTCATCTTTTATAAATAGTTACAAATTCAAATTGATTAGAACAAGCGTATCCGTCTTCTGAGAAAATTTCCCAGAAAATTCTGCTTATGATGAATGAAAAAAGTAAAGAAAAATTTGATTTCTTGTCTAGGTTTCAAAGGTCTCACTGGGGCGGCGCCATACCCCGCCCCACCGTGACGCCGGCCCTGTTTGATTATTTGGATATCCAGATTCACAAAAGAATTTTTAATTTGGCCCAAAACTCTGTTTGCTTTTGCAGCAGCAATTGTACATTGTTTATTCCATTTCAAATCATTTGTCACGATAACTCCAAGATCCATTTCCTCTACTGTCTCATTAAGGATGTGAAAGCCATTTGGGCTGTTCATTTGATACTCGTGTTTTAATATGTTCCCACCTAGATACATGGCTTTGCACTTCGATAAATTCAGTTCAGTCGACCATAGTTTAGCTCATTCTGTCAATACAGTCTTCGCTTACTTTTATCACGACACTATTAAATCACAAGCCAGATATATAACTGAAAAATCTATTTCCCAAAATTAAATGTAATTTTCGATTTGATGTAATTTTCGAAAAAAATGGTCGTCCATAAAGAAAAAAATAGAGTTAAACAAATATAACAATTAGATAAGCAATTAGATTCAATGGATTCTGAAGATTTAAAACCAGTTAAGGCTGCTTTAGAAAAAGCAAAAGTTAGCGTATTGAGTAATTTAAAACAAAAAACATTTTAGATTTTATTATATTATGAAAATTATCCCTAAACTAAGTTTATTTTTGTATTAGATTATTTTTTGTTGTTAATAAATAAATATTTTATTATATCCCAATTTGTTTATATCACACAATTTTACCTTGACGAAGTCGGTGATATAAACGAGCGACGACTGTACATGCAAAAAATAATAGTTAGTTTTGAAAAAAAAATAGAATTTGATTGTTTTTAATTTTTTATTTGGCTTGAATTAAAAAGAAACCAAGAAATAATTTTCACAGGTTAAAAAAAATTAATACGCTTTTCTCAAGTTCATAATTTCATATTTTAATAACAAATCAGATCGATTAACATCATCAACTTCTGAATACTTAAGTTTATAAACAATTTTATCATCATAAATTTCAATCAAACATAAACTCCAATCTAATTTTTCAGTTATCTCAGACTTTTGATAAAAAGAATCGGATGTTTTATTTAAAGACTTGATACTTTTGGATAAGGATAAAAGACTCAAACGCAAGTCTTTTTTTGATTGATTAATCGGTTCATGCTCTTGTTTTAAGTTGAAAGAGATACTAAAATTTTTGAACTCTAATAAACTTTGTTTTAAATTTTTCAATTTTTCAAAATGTTCAGCTTTTGATTTAGACATTAAACAAACAATACTTTCTTCCATTAAGTTTATACATTCCTTTAAATGACAAAAATTAAAACGAAGACTTTTCGAATAGGAAGGGTGCTTACGTTTGTGTTTGATATTTTTTTAAGAAATAATTCCCAATCGACTTTAATGTAACTCGAATGAATGGGTATTAATTTTAAAAGTTTATCAATGTCTGATATCATTTGATTTGTTCCTTGAACGACATCGTTTAATTTTGTCTTAAAATGATTGTGTGAATTTTTGTTTAAAAAATTTTCGATTAAAATTTGAATTGAAATTAAATTTTTTTCAAGATTTAAATCGCAATTTTTTAACAAATTGTTTAAGTATTCAATTGATGATTCTTTATTTTCCATGGAGTTTTAAAAAAAAAAATTTATTTCAAAAAAATCATTTGAATATAATTTGATCTTATTTACTTAGGGGTATATGTTGTTTTTATAAAGGCACACTTTGATTTCGGCTTTATTGCAGTTTGCAAACTTTGGCCCTTTTGAACCCAGCAAAAATTAGATGCATTGTTCCTAATTTTACGGTGATGAATCCATGACTCATTTCCTGTAACTATTTCACATAAAAGCCATCTCTGAGTCTCTTTGAGGTCAAATCTCAACCGTCTTTTTCTGTTAATTCTCGTTCAATTCATAGGGGATCCAACGCGAGGACAATTTACGTAAATTTAGACGGTCGTGCAAGATCCGTTCAATTGGTCCATAACTCAGGCCTGTCTCAGCTTCAACATAATGTATAGGTATCCTCGGGTTCTTTTCAATTAATAGTCGAATTCGATTAACATCTTTGACTGACCCCACGCCACCCTTGAAACGTTCAATCCATCTTTCAATCATTCGTTTCGAATCAACCCTATCTCCCATTGATGCCAAAAGTTCGGAATGGCTTACTGTTGCTCTAATATTTAACTTATGTCTGATCAAGATATAGCTTCTTACGTTCATTTTTGAAATTTTGTAAAATGATGGTTTCAAATTATGAACTGAAGTATTTGAAATTCATATTCAATATGTTCATGTGACCACCAGTAGAAAGCAATAAAAATGGAGTACATGGTTATGCAAAAATCTTTTCAAATAAATTTATATTAATTGAATTATTGATCAAAATGCCAAAACTTTTGGATAAACAGATATAGTATAAACAGCTAGTCGCCCTCCCATTTTCTCATCAAGGCTTGGAACCGGCCAAGGCATGGTTACGACTATGCTACTGCCATTGACCCCAGTGACGTTCATCATTAACAGTGTCACTCATCCGAGCGTATTCTCCCGGAGAAGAATACTTAACTTTGTCACTAGGGCTACACCTATTGCTAAATGGGCCTGCTGTAAAACAAGTTCTTGCACCCGTTCCCAGGCTACTATACGTTGTGATGGTCGAACCTAATACACCAAGATTCGAACGCGATCCGTAGACAAACGTACTCGTAATACAGCACATTTAGAATGGTGTTAGAATGACAGCAACATCGCCGCCCTCCCATTTTCACATCCGGGCTTGGGACCGGCTAAGGCATGGTTATGACGATGATGTTTGATTGAGGCAAATTTAATAAAAAAAAGTAATGATAGGTTAAAATTTATTAAAATAATAATTTAAATATACAAAATAGAAGGAATAATCAATTAAAAATTTTTTTTTTTTAAATTTCCTTCTATTCATAAAGTGTCTTCCACATATCAGACAAACAAAGACTTGCATGAAATCTAAAAAATATAGCCAATGGCGACGATACTGAACTAACAATAGACCAAAAAACAATATCATAATAATCCAATTGAATCGTATTCATATCATACTTTTTGACACTAAACGTCTCCGATAACCATAAACTAACGTCTAATAAAATTAAAAACGTCAACAACGATCGACCGGGCTTGATTTTTTTTATATAACGATCGTGAGTGTACATTTTTAAGCCTTCTATAATCAACACACTTTGTAAAGTTGCTTCTATAATTGACATTATTTGAATCGATAAAGACAAAATTTCAATATTCGATTCGAATCCATTTTCGAGTATGGCAATAATACTGTAAAAACCGAATATGTATATTCCGGCTAGACCGACTACAGTTAAAGTTTCATTATAACCCATTTCGAATGTCGGTTTGTACTGAAATTTAACACCTTTTAGTTTGATTAGAGTTAGGGTTACTACAAACAGGGATAGACTCACTAAAAATAACTCTGTTATTTCACTTATTTGAATGGCTCTTTTTATATTAGTTGTTTTGTAGATGAAATAAACGATTAATGTTATAAGTGTTAACAATAGAGTGAATATACCTAGAAATAAACCGGTTGTAGATTTACCACAATCGATTACAAATTGATTTACATGACGTTTCTCTTGAGCAAAACTTGCAAATCGACTCGCTTTTTCTTGCGGTCTTAATTGGGATAGTTTAGTCTTTTCATCATTACCAATCCCCCATTGACCATATTTATTATTAATATCGTACCTTTGTTCTATACTTGACCATAGAATGTAAAAAACAGTTAGACACATTAGACTGTATTCGATAACACATGGGTAAAGATAAGGTCCTATTTTTTCTTGGGCTTCTTGAATTCCAACTGATATTTCGCTTGTGATTGATAAAGTATTGACACATCCAAGTTGTTTTATGCGAAAAAGAACGTTGGAATTGTTCGATTGTGGAATCGATCGTTCGAAAAGGTGTTTTTTGTGATGACCATGTGTTGGTGCGTGATGAGCTCGTATTTCTTCGACTGTTTCGCGCACAACTGTACGAAAGAATATACAAAAGTTTGTTGATACGATGTGAATAAGACCAATTACAGCTGAGTTTTTACCAAAGTTAATTACAATATTCGCGTATTTGAAAATAAAGAATGTTTGAATAAAAATAAAAAGAAGGCTTGTAATCTTTCCGATCATCGAAAGTAGGAATATAGTTCTACAATTTAGAATAATAGAAGAATTGTTAAAATATGTTTCGATCATTTGAAATAAACTTAAAGAGCGATCGATCATTGAACATAGAGAGAATATAGCAATACCAACTCTCATGTATAATTCACCTTTTGAATGAAAAAAAAGTTAGATTACTGCACGGCTCCTGAAAAAAAAGCGTGCCGTACCGTATTAACGTACCAGTCCACCGTACCGTACCGGAAAATAAAATTAAAAAAAAAACTTAGGTCCTCCATTTTTAGTTAAAATTTCAAAATTTAAAAAAACGGTACAGTACGGTATTTTTCGGTACAGTACGGTATTTGCCGGTACGGTACAGTACGGTATTTTTCGGTACGGTATGTTACGATGGTAAGGTACGGGGTACCCCTTTTTCAGGAACCGTGCAGTATAATTATAGGTATGATGTGGATTTATTTACCCGTTCCATTTTCATAATCGTAAGTGAAATAAAATTTTGAAATATCGGATGATGTGTTCAAGATACTTGATGATGAATCGATTTGATTTAATTTTGTTTCAACATTTTCGACATCTGGGTTTGAATCATTTTGTTTTTTTTTGAAAATTCTTGAAATTAGACTTTTCTTTTCGATCTTAAATAATTTTTATTTTTTAACTGAAAAAGTAACAATTTGAATCTGGATTCATAAATCCAAGTGATATCTATCAGGTTCATTCAACTAGGAAACTGTAAGCTTTTCATTTAATTGCTGACTGCTACTAACAAAATCATTCCAACTTCTTCTAAAGGTTTTGTTCAACTCCAAGTTTTGATGAGTTTGGGGAGTTTTGGGTATAATTGATCTGAGGATATGAGCTGAAAGCTGAAAAGCTCCAAAAGACGCTTTTTCCAAAACCGATGTGAAAACGGGCAATTTTTTTTCTCTCATCAGTGGCAATGGTAGAAATGGTAGGGTTAATTCGCCCGAACGTTCAAAAGTTTTAAAAAGACAACCTTTCACAACTTTTCGGACTCTTTTTCACAAATGTTCGCATCATTATTATGATTTTCGGATCATTCCGAAATTTAATCGAAAAGACCCGAAAACTTTTAGCCAAGTGGTTTGCGAGCTAGTCTTGCAAGTAGGGGGTCGAGGGTTTAATCCCCGCCACGAGACAAAATTTTTTGACTGTTTCTATAGTACGGGGCGATGTGATTGATGGGAATGGTAGCTCAGTTGGTATCATGGGTTGATCAATGCTCTACGAAAGTGTCAGTTCAAATCCCGTACGAGTCAAATTTGTTTCAAAGAAGCAAAGAAACTAGCAAAAACATTAAATGTCATTGTTGTAAAATCGAATAAAAAACTGAAGATCTTAAATAATTCAATTCATACATACAATACTACGTATCTGTCACTAACTGGGCTAACATTATAAATAAAGATATTATAAAACTCAACTTTTGAAAGGTCTAAAACATTTTTGAAAAGTTATGACCTGTGTCGTAAATAACGAGTACCCTCTAAAAAGATAAAAAAATTCTTCTCTACTGGAAGAAAACATCTCAATCAACTTAATCGATTGGTGCTCTCTAATAACTGAAAGATGTCTCAATTAGAGGGTACTCGTTATTTACGACATGTCACAGGTCGAAAAAAAAAACAGTGTCCGATCAAACAGAACATGTTGTATATATGAGATACCCCTTAATTGCGACATGTCCTAAAACTATACGGCCATAGAGAGCAACCACCGGGTTGGTACTCGCGAATTATCAAGCGACCTTAGCACTTCACAGTCCACCATATTTCGTCACCTTAAGTTGATCCATAGAGTTAAAAGACGCTCCCAAGTTGTTCCACACGATTTGACACCTTTTGATATTCAACGTCGTATCGGAATCTGTAGAAAACTAATCAAAAATCCTCTTGATAAACGATTTTTCTGAATGGGTAATTACTTGCAATAAGAAATAGACCTATTTTCGAAATACTGAAGACAGAAACCAGTGGTTGGACCCATCTTAACTAGCTTTACCAGTTGTTAAAAGAGAACGATTGGAAAAGAAGGTAATGCTGTGCGTTTGGTGGAATTACCAATCGGTAATACACTTTGAACTGGTTCCTGATGGTCGTCGAATGCAGACCTTTATTGTGAACAATTAAAACGAATGTATGCTTCACTTCAAGCAAAATACCCTTCTTTGATCAACCGAATTCTTGGTTTGTTTCTTCAAGATAACGCGCGAAAAAACATGGAAAAAATTGAAGAGCTGGATTGAACTTCTCCCTCATCCAGCAAATAGTCAAGACCTTCCGCTCTATGTCTCATTGGCTTAGAGGAAGGAATTTTACTAACCAAGATAAAGTTGAAGCTGGGTGCCTTGAGTTTTTTAGCTCAAAAAGCCAGTAATGGTACAAGAGAGGTATAAAATTGTTGGCTGATAGATGGCTAAAGACCATAGAGCATAATGGTGTATATTTTGAAGATTAGATGTTATTGTATTATGTTATTACATGATGTTATGATGATATTTTTTTTATTTTAATAAAGTAGAAAAAACTATAATTTATTTTACGATATGTTCTGAAGGCTTAAAAGCTGTCTTTTGACGCTGGGATCATTATCGATTGGGAAACTAATTTGCCTAAAGCCATACTCAGACGAAAATGCAAAAAAATGGTATTAGTCAAATCACATGCCCTCTGAAGCAAAAAAAAAATTACATTCCAACTTACTTTAATACCTTTAAAATGATTTTCTTTATAAGTTGTTGAAACACGTCGATTATATCCAGTTGGATGTTTAATAGCTATTTTTTGTTGATGTTTAGCTATCAAAATAAGAACAAACATAAATAAAATCCATATGATGGACACACATTGCATAAATATAAAAAATATTTCTATATATATTTTAACATCGTTTTCACATTTTGAGCCTAAATCAACAACCAAAAAAAGGCTTAGACAAAATTTTTTTTTTTGCACATGTTGGTTTACACTTACATGCTTTGAAAGGTTCAATGGTTGACAAAACAATGCCTACTATACAAAAAAAAATTGCATATGTTATACTTACAATCCTATATTTATGTGCACGATAATTTTTTTTAAGATTTATTTCTTGACTTTTTAAAAAATCAATAGGTGATTCTTCTTCATAAACAATATCAATTGCATGCATTTTGTAAGCTATGTTTATGTATGCTAAAAAAAACCCTTTATTTTTTTTTCGAAATTTTAATAAAAAAATATCATAACTCTAACTTGCATCTAAACAAAAAACAAAATAACAAACTTTATTATTTATATCTAGATATTTTGATTAGATTTAATGTTTAAGTTAAAGCATCTAGAACTTGGTTTTATATTTTTTCAAATTTTTCAACATTAACAAGTTTTTACCTTTAAGGTTGTTGTTGTTTTTTACTGTGAGATGTTATTGCTTGATAATCTGGTTATTTTTAAACGTAATTCGAGCAAATAAAGAGTTTTTTTTGAGTTGATGAATTTACAATATCCTAATTCAAATAACAAATCTCATGGTGGTAGTATAAATAATTATTTTTTTTGATAACTGATGATATTCTAAAGGTAAATCACAAAGTTTATGATGTGGTATTTTATTCCAATTGGGTCGAAAAATACGGGCGTGCTCAAGAAAAATAAAAAGAAGTCAAAGCATGGTCTCTCTTAGATATTTAACGGGTGCCCGTTTGTCTACTACGTATTGTGATAAAGTTAGAGAACCATGATTATTTTTATGAAAACTTTTGTTTTAAGATTAAAAATACCGAAATGTATCGGTTGTACCTAAAATACGCAATAATCTCGGAACGGACATAAAAAAAACTTGTTAAAGTGCAAACTGATCTTTCAATATGAAAAAGCTACCTTTAACCAATTCTTAATCTATAAACTCATTAAAATTATCACGTTACTTTTTTTCCATTTCAAATTATTTTTAAGCTTTGCTTCATAAATTTGATAAATGGTATTAACTACGCTAAAACAACTACAATCAATCTGAGGAGAAGGCACAACAAACGATTAGTACGTGAGATCAATAAAAAAGAGTCACATCGCTACAATTTTCTATCAATTCGAGTAACTTCAGTTTGGAATGGTTTATCTGAAAATGCAGTGTCAGCGACTTCGACAAATAGTTTCAAGGGTTTCATCGATGAAGAAGTGTTTGGAATGTCACGAAGCAATTACTTCCAAAGCCTTAAAAAGGCTAAACGCTTAATTGCGTTGGTATAGACTTTGTCTATACCGCAGTGTAAACTAACTAACTAACTTCAAAAATGAATTATGAAATAAGGTTTTTTTAAAAATGGTAATAACCCAAACTCATCTTCAGAGGCTTACAATATTTAAAAAAAATTTGACCCACTTGTTCATGTCCTTACCGGTAGAAGCTAATCCCTAAAGCAGGGGATTTTACCAATCAGATATCCAAAAAAATACATGCTCTGGTTATACTAAAAAAATTTTACTAAGTGGGGTCGTAAACATGAAACTAAAACATCAAAAAAGTTGATCAAAAAAAAAAAACAAATCTAAAAATTGTGAAAAATTAAAAGAACGATCTTTTTTTTCATCAATAAAAGGTCAATACGGAATTAGAACCGACTTTAAACTTTTCCAAATAATAATTTATTTCTTTAGAGAACATACCTATTTGATTTTTTATCCTTTTTAATTTTCTAGCTTGATACTTTTCAACTGTGCAAAGAACTGGGATACAGCCTTTCCAACTCTTTTTTTTATCATCTAAACAAATTGAAGATATTATTTACTTATTTGGTGTTAGTCACTAGAGGTAAAGTCTCTTTTATTCAGGGGACTCTTCGGCCTCTTTTGGTTTTATGAGTAAAAGCATCCTCTTTCTTAAGTGAATATGTTTTCTTCATTAATTGAGGTAAGATCATGTTGTAGAATTTACTCTTTCATAGATAATTTAGTTAAAATCCTAAGCCTTGACAACAAATATATATAAAAATATTCCGGTCAAAAAGCCAAAAATTTCAGAATGTCTAAAAAAACATTTTTTTCCTGATGCTTTGATGGTCTCCTATTGGTGACTATTGGATTTTTGGATCGCCAAATTCAGTATTCGACCTTTTTCTAAAGAAAACTCGTTTCGATTTTGATATTGAAAAATTTCTAAAGCTTTCTAAAACCTCCTTCACATTATTATTTGGTTCGGCGAAAGGCGATATTCTCTGAATTAAACTTATTTCACATGATATCATTTGATATCAGCTGACCTCATCTGATGTCACCTGGTATCATCTGATATCAGTTTCCAGCAGTATTCGTTGGCAATTCTTAATGTTTGTAATTCTCTTAATGATATCATCCCAGTCAATCAATTTCAAATGTAAAACCGCTGAGTGATCACTGAGGAAGGGGGTGTTTCATCAATTGTCCTTTTTACTTAAATCATAATTCTTATCAAGGATCCAGTATGCGATTTCGGAAGAATATACTTATACTAATCTTTTTATAAGTCGATGTCTTTGATCTAATTATTTATAGACAAATTATTCCTACCAAAAATAATATGAACAAGTTTTCAGAAAACATATTCTTAAGTCTAAAACTTAAGCATAATAATTTTGAACAAGGCATGTAGCATATCAAACGATTGCCACTTGTATATACTACATAAATTATATGTTGGATCCTTAATAAGAATTATGAGTAAAGTAAAAAGGACAATTGATGAAACAGCCCCTTCCTCAGTGATCATTCAGCGGTTTTACATTTGAAATTGATTGACTGGGATCTAATATCATATGATTTAAACTGATCGGAGCTGACATCATATGATATCATTATGGTCATAAATTCTGATACGAACTGGTATCAGCTGATATCATGTGACAAGTTAATTTCCGGGACTGTATTTTAATGAAAAGCTCACTAAAGATGATTTCCTTGAATTAAAATGACTTGAGATGAAAGGGTGAAGTATTTCATTTCCAATCGAACCCTTGTTCATGTATACTCTAAATGGAATATTTTCAGTCCTTAAGTTATTTGTCTTGTTTTAATATTTAATTTAAATCTGTATAAATCTCTAACAATCGCGGAAAGCGTTTGACTTTATTGGTTTAGGAGAAATGCCTTGGTTCAGCCACCTTATTACTGTCAACCGGAATTCGAGGTCATAACAACAAGAAATTTTAGATTACAGTCGACTCGCTTTAATCCGTAACATTCGGGACCGGGAAAAACCCATTCCGGATTAAATTATACGGATAAAATTTAAACAGGAAAAGGAAAATTTTTTGAAACCTTCCGATTTAAAGAAATTTTTTATCTGTTCTATAAGTTTAATTGCTAGAAATCATAAAATTTCCCATCATAATTAACTTAAAAAAGATATTGACTGCTCTTGTTAACTTCAAAGTCTTAAAAATGTAAAAAATAAGAGGGTTTGATCATCAATATTAAGAATGGAAAATAAAATTTTTGGATTGGAGATTTATTTAAAATTTATTTTTTTCACTAAATACAATTGTCGGTTTGATTGAGTCAATTATTGAATCTATATATTTAAAATTTCAGCGATTTTTTACTATAATACTTTAACATTGTGTTAAAAAGATAGGAAGTAAAAGTAGAAAATTTCGAGACATAAAAAAGAAAAAAATTCCCACGCTCTCTAAATGTGTGACTTTTCGGTTTTCGTAGATAATTTACAGGTAAAATAAAAAGATTAAATATCAACTTATTTGAGGGTTAATTGTTAATTGACACAAAAGAATTAACTAAAATATTTACTATCTTATGTAGAATTAGATAAAGATCTTTAATTAGAAAAAGATCAGACTTGCGAGAAGTACTGGCTTAGGTGTAAGAGTTCCAAAAGTATTAATGTAGCAGGTTTAGCGATTGACTCTTATGAGCTATGGATCCAGCCTTTCAGTCAAGGTAAGAAAATAAATAAAAAAATTGCGATTCGAATTTAGAAAACCAAGTCTGAAGACTGAACTGTATGTGGTAAATATCTTTGGAAAAAGTCTATTTAGTGAAAATATTAAAATGACACACATTTTTTCTCTCAAGTGTTTTAGACTCTGCGGAATTTCTATCGAGAGTTTTATCTTTCTAAAAAAAATTTCACCTGCCGTGATTTAAAAAAATAGACAATCTTAGCTAGATTAAAATTTTATCATTTAGTTTTCTTCTAAGTTTGAGCTAATTGAATAAGATTCGACATTTAGTTTATCAGATGACTTCTCAAAAAAGAACATTCTCAAAATAAGTCATGAGAAAAAATTAAAAAAAAACTGGAAACTCTCATATACATATCATAAATATTTCTTCAACAGTCAGTTTCAAAAATTCCATCACAGGGTTAGCGATGTCCATTTCCCAGAATGTCATTACATGAGAATAATTCTTTTTTTCAACCAAAAAAACTCCGGTATCGTGTTCCAAAAAGTCAAAAAAATACCCTCAGATTAAATTAAAAAAAAACTTAAAAAATTAACAAAACAACATTCAAACTTATCCCAATAAAATTTTCTCTATTACCGAACGAGATTAAAGTAGACTTACAAATTAATTATTTGTTCCTATTCGATATTTTTTCGTGTACACTGTATGGATAAAAAAGAATTCTGAATTTACCCGAATAATAGCTCGAATGAATTCTCGGTCCAGTTTTAATCTTTCTAAGTGTTCAATAGTTTTCGTAAGTTAGAGATTTAGGAAATACAAGGGTAAGTAATCACTGTGGAAGAGACTAGAATGGATGGAAAATTAAGGTCGCGTCAACAAGCCTTACAATACCGGTCTTTCAAACTGTCCATTTCTGAAAGTTCATGAATTTGGAGTGAAGGGGTAAGGGAAAAATTCTTACTTTTTCTTACTTTTAATCCCAAGAAAAACTTGATAATATTGCCTTTTAAGGGTCGCAGATTACGATAATTGAGTAAGCAGTTGACCAAGTATTGATCTTCAGTTGAAAATAAAATTCATGAGCTTTCAGAAATGGACATTGTGAAAGACCGGAGTTGTACGTTCACAAAATTCGAATCCCCTATGTTATTTTATTTGAATTAATTCAAATAAAATAACGAATAAAAAACAAATTTGTTTTTTAAGGATTTGTTTCTTATCAATTTTTATTTGAAGATTTAAAAATAAATCAACTCAAGTACTTGAATTAAAGCAGGTTGAGTTGAGAAATTTACTTTTATTTAAAAAAAAACACTTTCAATATCATTTATTGTTATACAGTCGACTCGCTTTAATCCGTAACATTCGGGACCGGGAAAAACCCATTCCGGATTAAATTATACGGATAAAATTTAAACAGGAAAAGGAAAATTTTTTGAAACCTTCCGATTTAAAGAAATTTTTTATCTGTTCTATAAGTTTAATTGCTAGAAATCATAAAATTTCCCATCATTATAACTAAAAAAAGATATTGACTGCTCTTGTTAACTTCAAAGTCTTAAAAATGTAAAAAATAAGAGGGTTTGATCATCAATATTAAGAATGGAAAATAAAATTTTTGGATTGGAGATTTATTTAAAATTTATTTTTTTCACTAAATACAATTGTCGGTTTGATTGAGTCAATTATTGAATTTAAATTTAAAAAAAAAACAAGGGATTGTAGAATAAAAGTTTTTTTTTGATATTTTTCTTTGTTTGAAAATTAAAATGAAAAAATTACGGATAAAGGATTGACTTTAACATGCATGTATAAACGAAAAATAAATTTTGAAATTTTGAAAATAAATTTTTATCACGTGACGACGCTAGCATAAATTATTATTTTTTTGCTAAAATGAGTGAAATGGAGATCACCGAAGTCCAGATAGATCCCCCTATTGCTGAGGTTTTCACTCCAACAACGACCCCAACGAAACTAATTGAAGTGAGACAATGTTTCGATAGAATCAGGAAAAAGAGAATGATGAAAGATGATGAAAATGAAGAAGAGACGAGTCAGAGGCAAAAGATTCATGCTTCAGAGAGTATAGACGTTAAAGGGAAATTAATGGCGTTGGAGTTCACCGTCATTGAGTATGAACGTATAATAAACGACCTAATCGATATAGCGGATAATCTACAAATGGACAACGATGGTTTGAATACAGTATTGAAGAGCGAACTTAAACGTATTGATTTGAAGCATGACAAAAAGCACGATGAACTCAAGAGGCAAGTTGATCTACTAGAAAATATTCGTGACTCTCGTGGTGTTGAGAATGAAACAAACCAGGCTCCGTGGGCAGAAGCTCTAGCTAGACCCGGAACTATTCCGCTCACAAGTCGGCAAATGGATTTAAGTATTCGTTTGGCGATCGAAAAGGAAGACGAAGAAAGTAGATCAAGGAATATAGTGATTTTTGGTATTGAAAAGTCGAAAAGTGAAGATGGTAAACAGAGGTATCAAGACGATAAAAAGAAAATTGATGAGTTATTTGACAAGTTAAGGATTGACAAAAGGAAGATTGTGGGCCTAAAGAGGTTCAAGGAAAAGCTAGACAATCATCACCCACCTGCTGTTCTCGTTTCATTACCTGGTATATCTGACAGGAATGAAGTTTTAGCTGCTTCTAAGTTACTGAAAGATTCGACTAGATTTTCAAATGTATTTATAAATCCTGACTTAAACGAGCAACAAAGATTGGTACAGAAAGAGCTCAGAAGGTTAAGAAAAGAAAAAATGATGAGGCCAAAGAAAAAAATGAGCCCTTTCGTTATGGTATTAGAGGATCTTTTCTCAAGTCCTTCAAGGTCATCCCAGATGACCAGAGAAAGGAGAAGTCGAGTGGTCAGACAAGACAAACACATTATCGAGTCGACGATACTCGAACAAACAACAATCGAGTCGGCAATTATCGAGCCAACGACTATCGAGTGGACAATTACCGAGCCAACAACAATCGAGTCGACAATTACCGGGCCGACTATTATTATCGAGAGAGAGACAACCGTGGTCAAGGACCAGGTTCTCTCCCGAGATACTTTTAATTACGAAAATAAATTATCGAGTGTGCTCCATCATAATAATAAAACTCCAAATATTCATTCATCAAATTCAATAGTTTTCGATACATATGTAAAAAATGATTCGTTATCAACTTCAACTCGCGGAGCACACATGCATAAAAGTAAGTCACATAATTATTCAAACCTCCAAAACAATAAAAGTTCACTAAATTTATCACATCCCGTAAATATTTATAATAGTTCTTCAAAAAATTTAAAAAAATTGCCAAATAACTCAAATACAGAAAAAGTATCCAACTCGGTCAGAAACTTAGACCTGTCTTGTCTGTACACGAATGCAACTTCACTAACAAACAAGATACCAGAGCTCTTATGTCGTATCAATAGTCGTAATCACCAAATTATGTTCTTCACAGAGACGTGGTTTAATGAAGCAAATACACATCAACTAGATGGTTACAAGTTATTTTTCAAAAATAGGACATATTCGATTCACGGTGGAGTCGGTATTTATGTTAACTGCGAGCTTAATTCATTTGAGAACGTCGAACCTGAATTTTTAAACGAATCTATCGAACAAATTTGGTGTACGATTATCCGTGGTAAGGAGAAAGTTTT
The DNA here is from genome assembly GCA_022207745.1 of Brachionus rubens. NCBI lineage: Eukaryota > Metazoa > Rotifera > Eurotatoria > Ploima > Brachionidae > Brachionus > Brachionus rubens. The sequence continues at coordinate 6,304,973 of JAJVHD010000001.1, read as the reverse complement.
ACTCGGGTGTATTTACCGACCCCCTAAGTCTATGAACAATATTCCAATTTTCGAATCGATTAACAGAGCAAGAGGTCTCTTAGACAATAAGACTGTATCAGGTGTTATCATTTGCGGTGATTTCAACCTCCCGAATGTTAAATGGGATGAAAATTTTATTGGGTTTACTTGTACGAGAGATATTGATTCACCTGAAATCGGTTTATTAGAGACCCTAAAAGATTCATTTTTTGTTCAAAATGTTAATTTCCCTACCTTCGTCAAAGCTGATGGTGCTTCCGAAAATGTGCTAGACCTAGTCATTACCGAGTCAACGGATAGGATTCTAGACATAAAATCAAGCTCCCCATTGGGAGATGTTCAACAGGGTCATTTAGTACTTGAATGGAAATATCGTATTTTTGATGATTTGAAGTCGATTGATAGACCTCCTTTGGAGTTAAACTATTCCAAAGCTGATTTTTTGAGTATTTCGGCTGAGTTTTCTAATCGTGACTGGTCTGCTATTTTTAAGAACAAGAACTCAAACGAAATGTACGAGGCTTTCGTAAAAGAATACAACGTGATTTGTCTTAAATTTGTTCCATTTAAATCGAATCGAGTAACGAGGTGGAGGCCTAGATGGTTAAACTCAAATCTGAAACAAATAAGTGATGAAAAGAATGTACTGTGGTTAAAGTGTAGACAGACGAAATACAGAAATAGAAAATATGTAGCCGAATACAACAAAGCTAAACATGAGTGTTCCAAGCAAATTAGGAAAGCAGTTCGTAATTTTGAACGGGAACTTGCTTTACGTGCGAAACGGGACCCGAAACTGGTTTTTAATTATATGAAAAATAAGCAAAAGTTCAAAGGTGGTATAGGTGCAATCAAGACGGGTGTTGAAACATTAACCGATAAAAATCAAATAGTTGATCTTATGAATAAATATTTCAAATCGGTGTTCACTTCTAATAACCCAGAATCTGATGTCCCGAATTTCTCGAAGCGTACTGATAATTGTTTCTCAATGAACCCATTTGTTATTTTTAGTCGTGAAAACATCGAAAAATATTTGAACAAAGTAAACATAAACAAGTCCGTGGGCCCGGACAAAATTAATCCGTCGATACTCAAAAATTGTTCCTCAATTCTATCGTTGCCTTTGTCGTTGATATTTATCAGATCATATTCAGATGGTACACTACCTGAACTTTGGAAGATTGCCAACGTATCTCCCTTACATAAAGGGGGATCTAAAGTTGAAATTAAGAACTATAGGCCCGTGTCATTAACATCGGTAGTTGGAAAATTAATGGAGAGAATTATTAGAGATGAGTTGATGTTATATTTATTGGAAAATAAATTAATTGATGAGAGACAACATGGTTTTATGCCTGGTAAGTCGTGTACAACTAATTTGTTAGAATTCCTTGACAAGGTATCTCACGTACTGGACCAAGGTAACTTTATTGATATAATTTATACGGACTTCTCGAAGGCGTTTGACAAGGTATCCCACGAGAAATTATTGATTAAGCTAAAGGCGTATGGAATTGTTGGTGAGACCTTTGAATGGATCAAATCATTTCTCCTTGGCAGGAAACAGCGGGTAGTACTTGGTGATACCGTTTCAGAGTGGGAGCAAGTTACGAGTGGAGTACCACAAGGTTCTGTTTTGGGACCGATTCTTTTTGTAATTTACATCAATGATTTACTCGAGACGTTTCAAAGTGATTCACTGTCGTATGCAGATGATCTTAAATTGTTGGGTACATTGTCGAGTAATTCAGATGGATCTCTGCAACTTCAACAAGACTTGCATGTACTGACAGAGTGGTCTAAATTATGGTCAACTGAACTGAATTTATCGAAGTGCAAAGCCATGTATCTGGGCGGGAACAGATTAAAACATGAGTATCAAATGAACAGCCCTAATGGTTTTCACACCCTTAATGAGACAATAGAGGAAAGGGATCTTGGAGTTATGGTAACAAATGATTTGAAATGGAATAAACAATGTACAATTGCTGCTGCAAAAGCAAACAGAGTTTTGGGCCAAATTAAAAATTCTTTTGTGAATCTGGATATCCAAATAATCAAACCGTTGTATACAGCACTAGTTAGACCTCATCTTGAATATGCCGTAAGTATGTGGTGTCCGTCATTTAAAACTGACATTTCGATTCTTGAAAGGGTACAAAGAAGAGCAACAAAACTCGTAAAATCAATAAAAGACAAGTCCTATGATGAAAGATTGGGTATCTTGAACTTGCAAAATCTTGAAGATAGGAGATTGAGGGGTGACTTGATTCAAACGTATAAGTTGGTTAATGGTGTAGAGAAAATCAACCTAGTTAATGGAATTAATTACGCCAAAAGTCTGTCACTTAACCTAAGAAGGTCAAACGACAAGAGACTTGTCAGAGAAATCAACAAAAAGAGCTCATGTCGATATAATTTTTTGTCAAATAGAATAGTCTCTACTTGGAATATGTTATCAGCTAGTACAGTGTCAGCCAAATCGGTTAACAAATTCAAAGCGTGTATTGATAGAGAAGTGTTTAAATTCAACTGATGCAGCGACTGCAATGGTCCATAATTGGACTAAGCGCTTAATTGCGCTGGTATGGACACAGTTCATACTGCAGTTTTTTTACTACTACTACTACTATATTAATAGAGATCATTTTTTTCTGTTCCGAATAGAATAATAATCCGAACTTAATTACGGATTAAGAAAACAAAATTTGCATTGAAAGTATTAGAGAAGGGGTAGGGACCGGAGAAAAATGTACGGATCCCGAATTTTACGGATAAAAGCGTTCCGATTAAAAGCGAGTCGACTGTACTCAAAACGGTAAAAGAAGTAGCGAGAAATATGCTCTTAAGGATTCTCTTTGCAAAAATTCGAGAAAATTTTTTTTGAAAATATAAAATTCTTAAATAAAAACGTTTTAGAAAATATAAGCCCTGCCATTCTCAAATATTAAAATTTTTAAATGAGAATTTTCTTCAGAAATCTTCTATAAGCAAAAGACATGCTTGATTTAGACAAAATATTAAATTCAATAAACAGAAAGAAGACTCATGAATTTTTTCAATTGATTTAGTTTCTAGGTCAATTTAAGATAAAGAAAATTTTTTTTTTGAAATTTTTTTTCGAAACCAAAAATGCAAACAGTAAAATTTTAATTTCTCTTATCTTTTTTTAATTAAGCATTTTAAAGAAAATAATTTTGTTAAAATTTTTTAATTTCAGAGACAAACTGGAATCCTGGAATCTGAAGGCTACATTACGATTCCAATAGTATTGATTTCCGTAAGTGTCATAAAGAAGGCATCTTCACTGAGAACATTCATCCGAGAACAAAGAACTCACTTGAAACAATCAAGTTTTATTTCTTTATCAGATTAAGAATGTTTAAGAAATTAGTCGACCTCAAGCCATATTGATCACCGTAACATTGCATAAAATAGTCGACAAACCTTAGGATGCAGTGAATGTGAGCTGGTCCCCATGCAAAATATGGTTGTAACTTATCGTATCTGTTAATCATGTGATTTTAATTACAAAATAAATAATTGTGCAAACATAGAGGCTAATTATGTTTACCAAACTGTTAACGGGCACTTATGTATTAAAATGATGTTTATGAATATTGACAGCTTGAATGTAGTAAATTTTAGGACCAATCGGTTAACGATGAACTTGTAAGCTTTTTTTGAATACACATACCCAAATGTATTCTCACCAATCTTTGATTCAGAGCTTGGTTTCATAAAATCGTTCTTGTTCCTCAAGTTGTATTCAATCTTTCTTGATTCATTCGATACTAATTCTTCTTTGAGTTATGTTGGCGCGTTATCAAATAAAATAATTTTGTAAGAGAAAGACAGCATCCTCTTAAAAGCGGTATACGATAAAATTTCCCCCTGTAAAATTTTCTCGATGTTGATTAAAAGCTCGATGTTGAAGCAAAAAAAAAGACCATAATTTTTTAATGAATAGTATGAGTAAAAGTTTGAATGTCAATACATATTCGTATTCTACGCTAAAACGGAATCTTTTCATATACATAACATGTATACTCGACATTATTTACATACCAAAAACTCAAAGCCAAATCACTCAAAAGTCTAGTTTAAGTGTCACTTGTTAACTTTTACTACTTAAGATAGCGCTAACACCTATGGACTCATACCAAATAAAATTAGTTTATATACGTACTATGTGTGTTCAGGCATACTCATGACCATTGGCCATATTGAATCCATAACTCAAGGGGACTTTTACAGAAAATTTTTACAAAATTTTTTCATTAGAATTGAATTGAAACGACCACTCTGGTCACTTAAGTATAAGTAAAAGTTTGAACGTCAATGCATATTCAAATAATTAAAGTCACACGACCCTATTCTTAGTTTTAGGAGTTTTAAATGTATTCGACTTTTCAAGTTCTCTGTACTTTTTGAATTTAAAATTTGCTGACTCATTTTCAGTATAAAACGAAAATGATTCAATATTCGTAAAGAAGTTATTGAACATCTCAGCTTGATCAGCAGTAGGAGAAGCCTGAATGTGACCATTCAGAATTATCTCAAGGTAATCATCAGATTTTTCGCTTCAAAGTTTGACAGGCGACTTATAGAATTGTCAGAATCTTATTTGAATTCTTGAAATCTTTGGCTGTCTGTGTCTGAAAATATTCTTTAATTTTCCTTGCTTTTAAATATATTTTCTATCAAATTTTACTCGCTTGGCTAACACAATTACAAATGCCATACATTAGATGATTAAAAAATGACCAAATAACTTAAATTTTCTTTATTAATTAAAATATGTGAAAAAAAATTAAACATGCAAATTTTTTTGGTACAAAAAGTTATCGTTTATATACTTATTTGGGCACCAGTTGACATAATTTTCAATATTATTCAAACTTAAAAACACAATTAACGATAACATACCAACAATTAAATCGAATAAATATTGTGAATGCATTTTAACAATAAATAAACCTTTTATTTTAGTTATTATTTTAAAACTTTTATCATTAGCATTTTCGTTTAATTGTTTTAAATCTTCAATTTTCGATCTTGTCTCTGTATGTGAATATAAATGTTTATAAAATGAATCATCATGTTTATTAACATAACTTGATACATACTTAATCGAATTATTTTCTTCGTTATTTCGTTTAATACCGTTTAAAAAATCGTTATAATTCGAATTAAACGGTTCGAATAAATTTAAATTACTCATTTCCCATTGATTCATACGATAATATTGAAAAACATCAGCTATATCCCATATACTTAGAAAAAAAATTATAAACGCCGAGTGAATTGTAAAATGTAATACACCATCTGATCTACGAGATAATTTCTTTTTTTTATTTTTCAAAAAAATTTCAATTGAACACTCTTTGCATTCAACTACCGAGTCTTCAAACTCAATACTTTTTAACATATAAGAATAAAAACCGAGTAAACATAATGAAAAAATCATAAAATACAAATTAATTTTAAAATTTGATAACATTAATGTATCATCATTTTGTGGTATATCAATTTGATCCGATGAACTTGATATTGATTTTGAATTATACTCAACAAGATAATAATTACTTAAATTTAAATTTAATTTTTCAAATTTAACTCGATTATTTAAAAATATACGATTTATATAATTGTAAAAAACTTGATTTAATTTTGTGAATATAACATTTGACTCAAAGTGTTGACTTAATTTGTTCAAATTGATCAAATCAACGATAAAAATGGCAAAAAATAGAATTAAATTGATACAAAGTTGTATATTGAATAAATGTTTATTTTTAAAATTTTTTTCATTTATGAGTATGTATCCAATGAGAAGAATATTAATTAATATGGTCATAAAATTAATGTTTATTACAACCCCTATTTTGATCAAATTTTTAATCAGATTGTACTCGGTTACTTCAGTTATATTTACAAATGTTTTAATTTTTATAATTGGATTTATCGATTCGTTGCGTATCGAGTTTATGTATAAAAATTGATCGGTTTTAGTTACTTCTATTTGATCGAGATTGTATGAATATATCGAGGTAAATTTTGAAAATATGTTTTCTTTGTCTTGTCCATGAAGAAATTTGAGAGTCGTATTTTTGTCTATAAACGTTTTTTCATAGTTTAAATATGAATCGTTTTCGTCTGTTGTTACAATATATTTGAGAATTTGGAGTACAAATATTGAGATTAGATTTAATTTTAACAGACCTAATGATATTCTAACACAATCTTTGAGAAATATCATTATTTTTTACTAAATCTAAAAAATTTATAAAATTTTGTAATATTGGAATTGTTCGTTGACTCAAAGGAGGCAAGGTAGGTACGGACTTTGAAAATCATTAGTCTGTACGAAATTTAGTTTCAGTGTTAAATGTCATACAACATTTTAAAGCTTGTTTTTTAATCTTGAAATTTTCGGATCTTCTGAGACCAAGTGGTTTCGGGAGTATAATTGAAGGTTTTGGGTCTAAAAAATAGAATATGAATACATCAGCCCTTTTTTCTTCTTCTTCACATGCTGTTGGCTCTTATCAAACGATCGTAAAAAGTTTATTGAATAAAAAACAGAAATACCCATTTTTAGGGAACCCGGCTAATCCTTGGTAAAATAATTTAGCCAAATTAAGATACGAGCAGACATATATTTTAAGGTATTGGGTGTGGGTTTGGTATACCAAAAAATCTATAAATTACCCTAATTGTATGGGATACCGAACACACATCCATGCCTGAAATCCAAAATTTCTGGTTAACCCATACCCTTACCGAATCCAAAATATGAATTTTTCAGGTAACCCATATCTACCGAATTCTTTAAAATAAATGGGTGGATATGTCTAGATAAAGTAAGGATATTAGTAATTATGATATTAGGCATCTTTTCATATGAAGGGTCTTAAATTTCTGCCAAAATTCATTATTACTATATCAGCGTGTTTTGTTTTATTTTTGGCTGATGAAAGTAAAAAAATAAAACAAAGTCTATTAGTAATTAGTTTTGACTTAACTGTGAGCACTAAAACATTTTTTTCCGTATCAAATAGTCCCATCTTATCGCTATTAAGGTACATTGGGGAGGGATTACGTACACTTTTTTATGCTAAGGTGTCTGAAATGTGTCTGAAATGATTTTTTCAATAGAATACGCTATTTTTCTTTGTCAAATGAGTCTCTGTAACCGAGTATCCCAGCTATAAATTGACTATAAATCTAGGTAGATCTCACTGAGAGCGATTGATTTGTAAAAATGGTAGGTGCATGTTTTTGGTTGCGTTCCCTAATTTTAAGCTTTTCATTACCAAGCATGCCAAAGTTGAATTTTGGTACAGTTCGGCATTAATTCGGTAGAAATTGAAGAAATAGAGAAGTTCTGAGAAAATTAGTCTTGTTAGTCAAATCCAACAATCATGAAAATTTGTTTGAGAAAAAGACATTCGTTAATAATTGTTCACAAACACGATTGCTTAAAAGCTGCTCCGAGTTTGACTTCTTTAGTACTCTAAAAGACAATCATGGACAAAAAATCTTTTTTCCCAACTAATCGGATTTTCAAGACGATATTTAGTAGAATGTCGTTGCAGACATTGTATTTTTTTAAATAGATACTTATTTTCGGCAGGTACATTTGAATACTCGAATAGCCGAATAGCCTTTTGAATACCCAGAAAACAATTCGATAACAGTTCTTTTTAAGAATCTTAATTAGATCTTGATTTGGTTCTTGGTAAAGTTCTTCTTCAAGATCTTAATAAGTCCTGGTATAGTAGAGATTCAAGAACGGTAAAGATCTTATAAAGTTCGTTTAAGTGAACTCAAGAATTTCAAAACTCAAGAAAAAGTATAAGATTAATTAAGAAATATGGCAAGATCTTTTAATACGCCTAGATAAGAATTCAATTAGAAAAAAATCCACACATCCTTTTAAATAGCTAGTTTATCATTTCTAATTGAAACTTCTGTTGCGGGGGTATTCATTAGAACCTAAGTTTTTCGCATGCTACTAAACTTGCTAGATAATGGACGATATAAAGGTCCAAAAAATTAAATTTTGGGATCCAAGGGTCTGAAAGTATGACGTAATCTACGCATAAAATTATCCCAGGAGACATATAACTTTGCTCTTATAAAGTTAAATTTAAAAATTTTAAATCAATAATCCTGACGAATTGACTTATTTTTCACAACAAAGTTATATTATGTTTTAGTTTAGTAGACTACGAATTTGAGGTTATAAATAATTTTTTTAGTGTAAAATTTGGTCATTTCAGAAAATCTTGTTAACAGACTTTCATCCTAAGTAGCATTTCTTATCATCAGATGTCAAAAATAAAAAAAATCTCTTTTCTTAAAGAAAAAAATTTAAAGCAATGACTCGAATAATAAATTAGGTAAAAACAACGAAAAATTCATATAATGACTTTTAAATGAAAATTTCTTTTTTTAAAATTCAGATTTTTTTCTCTACAAGGGACTTATTAAAATTTATCATTGAAGCATTAAATAAACAAAATAGGTTTATTTTTTAAATTATTATAATTTTTTAGTAAAAAAAATTGTTTTTTTTTGTTTGAACTGATTAAAAGTAATGGACAGTTACAACTGGAGTGAAGTTTGACGCATAAAAAAAAACTTATATAGAATAATGGAAATTTTTTTGAAAAACTCAAAAATTTTACAATATATCAATTGGGAATTTAATCAAAAAATTAAAATGTGGCCTCTTCTAAGTACACACTCATTTTCATAACCGACTCATTAGGCTTTTTCACTTTAGAAGCATTCGCCAATCTTGCTTTCCAAGAAAGGTAAAATGTAAATTTCATTTTTATTTGGATGAATATTGGAAAGCTTTTGGGTTCAATGGATGAGTAAACGCTCGCTTTACAGCTTTCCGGAAGAAGAAAAAATAGACCAACATTGAAAACTTGTAATTTTTTGGTAAAAGTTATTTTTTATTAAAAAAATAAAAGCTTATTCTATACTCGATTTTTTTTATGCTATAAACGAAATTTTTATGCGTCAACAGATACCCTCCGACTTGAATTAATTAGTTAGTTGAATTAACTAAAAAATAATTCAATACGTATTCAATATTAACTCAATACTAATTCCATGTCGAAAAAAAAAGAAAAAAATATAGTAATACAATGGACTCTATTGTGTAAGTAACATGTCATATTTTACTTATTTTTTTTTATTAGGCCGCAACTAAGGCGATAGGGGGACTGGAGTGTCAATCATGGACCTCAAACACTCTGTTAATATCTTAACACAATTAATTTTTCTATAATACACAATTTTTTTTTTAAACACTTTTTTCAATTGTTAACACGATTTTTTATACCATTTGGTGACGAATGGTAAACGTCCATTTACGGTTACAATTTGCTGTATGTGACACATCCGTATTTAAAAAGACATACGGGTATAGAAAATAATGTTCGTTTGTACAGTTGTCGCTCTAATTTTTTTTCTTTTGTGTCAGAAATAAAGGTTAAGATTTGTCAGCTATTACGGACAACTACCTTCCCAGTCAATCAATTTCAAATGTAAAACTGCTCAATGATCCCTGAGGAAGAAGCTGTTTCATCAATTGTCATTTTTACTTTACTCATTTTTCTTATCAAGTTTACAGTAGACGAATTCGGACGTATATACCAATACTAATTTATTTATGAGCCGATGCCTTTGATGAAACTATTCTTGCAGAAAGAATATGAACAAGTTTTAGAAAACTTATTCTGGTGTCTGAAACTTAAGGAAGTAATTTTGAACAAGGATTTGGCACTTGCACATACTCTCAAAATTTTACGCTGGATACTTTGTAAGAAATATGAGTAAAGTAAGAATGACAATTGATGAATCAGGTCACAGATATTAATAATTTTCCTTTGATGAACCGAAGTTTGAAAAGGTAAAACTACCGTATTACCTCAAATAAAAGAAAGTTCGGTCATCAAAGAATTTCTTCTATTCGAAAATTTGAAAGTCCAAAAAAGTGACTCAGTCCCATTTAGATATCCCCATTTATTAATTGTGGAACGTTTGAAATGCAACTCTAAACAATATTTTTTACTTAAATTGTATCATAATTATATCCCCCTTTTTTTTAATACACAATATTCGTCAAAAAAAAACCTGATTTGGCGTAATGCGGTATACCGTATTTAAATTTTTTGAATTTTTTTAGAATAAACCTCAACTCCTGACTTAATACTAAGAGTAAGCTCGAATGTTCGCTTAATTTTTTGTATTTTTTCTGGAATAAATTCAAAAAATTGTGGAACTAATTTCGAAATTGGAGAAAAATTAATTAATTAAATTTTATATTTGTGATTTTATTCTAACTCGCAAGCATCCTTTCCATTAGTCTTAAGTCAAAAGTTGAGTTTGGAGGGTATCTTTTGACGTATAAAAAAATCTTTTATAGTATAAAGTAATAAAAATTAAGCATAGAATTTTTTTTTTGTACAGTATGAAACATACAAGTATAGAATAAAAAGATTCAAAATCGCATAATAATTTTACATCTAATATATTTCTGACATCAGCTGATATCAGTTCGTATCAGAATTTATGACCATACTGATATCATATGATGTCAGATGATATCATTAAGAGAATTAACAAACTTTATGAATTGCAGCGAATTCTGATGGAAACTGATCTCAGATGATACCAGATGACATCAGATGAGGTCTGCTGATATCATATGATATCATGTGACAAGTTAATTTCCGGGACTGTATATAATAAGATAAAAGTTTAAAAAGAATTTAACGTGAATAAAGTATTTTTTAAAAATCCCGTCCAGGAAAAAATAAATTATACAAGAAAATGATCCGGATAATGTTGAACTAGTACACTTTGAACCACTCCTTGACAATGCACCACCCCTAGATATTGTTGAAACAACTGAGCCAGTTGAACATGTTAAGAGAAGTTGAGGTCGCCAAATAAAAGAAAAGCTGTGAATAATATAGAAATTGAATCCAATGAGCCCAAAAAAATTAAAATAGTTCGCCCATCAAAAGAAAAGCTAGCTCTAGAAAAGGCTAAAGCTGATACTTATACTTCGTTTATTAATTTTTATTCTGTAAATGATGGAATTTATGCGATAATGATTATTTCAATTCTATGATCTTTGTTTTTATTCTATAAAAATAATTTTTTTAAACTGTAAAAAAAATCTACTAATTACGATAACAATATTTTTGACAGGCATGTTGGACCTCAAACGTCAATCAAACACAAGAAAGAAAAAAAAACTTGTGTTGAACTCAATTAGAATATGCAGTAGTTTAACATATCTCTCAAAATAAAAAATTATTTTATTAAAAACTTTGTGGAATAAAATTACTAAACATCAACTTAATAAAACTTGATTATTTTGAAAATGTTAACAAAATATAAAAAGGTAAATTTTAGGTAATATTTAAATTTTAAGATGAGGATTCAGCATTTTTTTTTGGGATTAAAAAAAATTGTTTAAAACCCAAGCTTGACAAAAAATATATATTTAACCATCCATAACCATTTAAACAAAAAAAAGAAATTATTTTAAGTGATCGACATAAATAGGTTTTTACCAATAGATTTTTACCTGAAACAATTTTTTTTTAAATGCGAAAATAATTTAGTACTCGTTCCAAATAATTGTTTCTATAGTTTTTTTTTTGTTTTTTCTCACTTATTTTCTCATACACACATACTCAATTTTTGTTCTTGAGCAGAAGTTCTATTTTTAAAAATCGATTTTTTGTTTGTTAAAAATAGTTTGAAGTCAAGATCAAAATGAAGATTGACCCAAAAATTCGAATTTCGCGTGGAAAAAACGCATTTGTTTTTTAAAAGTCGTAATCAGGTCTAAAAAATAGTCTAAATGATCAAAAAATGAGCTTTCACGATTATAGACCTTTATGTCAATGTTTTAACTCGTGAATGACAAGCACTATAAATACAAGTCTGGCCATTTTAGAAATCATTCTTATGATCTAAAACTCTTAATTCCTTCATCTTTTAGGGTTTCAGCGCCTTTTTAGGCGTTTAGTTTTTATTAAATAGACCAATAAATAAAAATCTAGTGTTAATATTTTGTTCAGAATCTTCTGGTCTATACTCTAATGGAAAACAAAAATATAACCTAAAAAAATAAGCCATTTTTCAAAACTTTTCTAAAAATGCATTTGGTAGTGTTGATAACCGACTTTTGACCCAACTGGACAAAAACGGAAACGATAATTTATCATAAAAAGGGAAATATGTATATTGTAGATCTCATAGCCTGCTTCAAAATGATACCCTGGTTGTCTTTATAGAACGATTCCTTGGGGAGTAATTGTGTTTTAGTTGAATTTTAAAGAAATTTTCTTGGTCAACTAAACATTATTTACTCCTCAAGAAACCGTTTTATAAAGACAACCAGGATATCATTTTGAAGCCGGCTATGAGATCTACAATATCCATATATGTATTCTGTGTAAAATGTTACGGTTATGATTTTAGCTTAGTTGGGTCAAAGTTGGTTATCAACACTAGCATTTGGAATGTGAAAAATTTTAAGCTCTTTTAGAATCAGTATTATAAATATAATTTGTCTTTTTTTTTACATATCTATTTACGATATACGAAGACCAACTCTTGCTAAGTCATTTAAGTCCGGAACCCTCTTTAAATTAGTCACCGAATCGGTTTTTACAGATAATTTACCTATTTAGCTATGAAAGAGTTTACTTTAGAGAGAAATCTATTTGAAACTCTGATATGAAACCTAACTTGATTTTTATACGTAATTTTTGAACGTCACCATATAAGATAAAAATATTTGTTTTATTCTTTTTATGTAAAAGATTTGCTCTAATAATTTTCTTAAAATAATCTCGTAATAAATTAGTCATTGTCGTCGTATAATTAAAAACTCTAATTAATCTTTTTTTTGTTGCTCAACTAAGTAGGTCTAACAAAATTTCTTAAATAAACAAAAAATGGCGATTGATATAATATGTTAATAGATAAAAATAACCTGAACAAGGAGCTCCAGTAGAAGTAGTTACTGTACTACTAGTTCAATGCCAAGTTTCTTCATTACATGAAGCTACAGAAAAAGTAGCTCTTGTACTCAGAGTTCTAGCAAAAGTTGCCTAAGTATCTGTACAAGCATCTCCAATACTTGTTGCTCAATGGCAAGAAGCTTCGGTAGGATTAGTCCAGTACAAGGAGCTTATGTAGAAATAGCTCCTGTACAAGTATATCCATTACTTGTAGCTCAAGTACAAGAAGCTCCTGTTTAAGTACCTCCAATGCAAGTTTTTTTTTTTTACGACGGAATAAAGTGTGTTGACCAGTTTAAGTATCTTGGTTCTAAGTTAAGCTTCTCAGAAGCGGACTTCGAACACCGAAGATCACTTGTTTGGGCAGCTTATTGGGCAGCAATTCTCCTAAGTGGCAGTGAGACGGGGATTGTCTGTAGTGAAATGAAAAACAAGCTTAACAGCTTTGTAACAACATGCTACAGAACGTGGCTAGGAATAAAGCCTATTGACAAGATACCAAACGCAGAAGTCTACAAAATGGTGAACAAAAAACCAATAGCTGAGAAGTTACAGACAAGACAGCTAAGCTAGGTGGGTCACGCGCTAAGAAGACCAGAAAGCAAACCAGCCAAGACTTTAATGTTTTATGAACCAGGCTCTTGAAAAAACGAGTGACAGGATGCTCTAAAACAGTGAAAAAGAGAAGAAGTCATAAATTTTCATTCAAATTTATTTATTTGATTAAATCGCCGTAACTTTAAAAAAAAATAAAACAAAAAAATCCATAAAAAAAACCATAATTTAAAATTTTTAAACACCATGTCGTTTGCTTCTGGCTCGACGATTTTGAAACCAAATCTACAAAAACAAAAAAAATGAATTTTTGAAAAATTTTTTTAAATTTACTTACATTAATTTTTTCCTTGCTAATTCCTAACGATTTACATAAATGCTCGATAGTGATTACATCCGGATACGCGTTTCTCCAATAAGCCGATTCTAATACATCAATTTGTTCTTTAGTGTATTTTGTTCTCGATTTTTTTGGTTGAATTTTTTCGACTAGTTTAAACGATTCTTTATCGTTTTTGATTTGATTGGTATAAAATTGATTTGGTCGGACACTTTGACTTGTCGTTAACTTAAACGCGTCCATCCAATCAAAGTCTTTTTTGTACTTTAAGTCTTTGGTAATGGTTAAATCGGTGCCTACAGACACGTCTTGTTTAACCATATTCCAATTGTGATACGGTACACCATTTACTTGACTTATCAATTGATCATTGTTACACGGGTTAATAAACACTGAGAAGTTTTCATAGCTATCGGATCGTTGGGGATAAAAGTTAAAATTGACTGATTCAATTGACAAACTTAGTGATGAATTTGTAGACGCAGCTGATGGTGCTGGTGATGGTTGTAAAGGTGGATTTGAAAATAGATTTTCTTGATTAAAAAATGAAGACGTTGATGACAAAGACGATGACGAGTTTGGAGATAACAAAGGAAGTAAAAGACTATTTGAATAAATCTCAATTGAATTACAAAATGATATATCATCGTCTGGATCGTTTGATAGAGATGGTAGCAATGAGTTTATATTTGTGTCAATAAGTAATTGTTCGTTTTTGATTAATGAATCCATTGATTTAATTTAATTTCTTTAGAGATAATTTAATTTTTTTTTTTTTCGTTCGAAATTGAATTAAAAAAATAATTTGTTCATTCTCTTTAGGTTTTTTATAATTGAGAAACGTCTGTTTTTTGGCGCGTAATTTTTGTAACGTTTCTTTTTTTTTTCTAAATTGATAACTTTCTCATGAGATGATAATTTGGCGCTCTTTTTTTATTCGTTTTTCTTATAGCATTAATGATTTTTTAAGGATTTTTTAGTATTTAAAGATTAGACTTGTCTAAGGTTTGTCATACTACTCTGTTTTTCAATAAATTGTCGTTTTATCTTCTTAGATTGAGAGACAAACTAGTAGTAGTAGTAGTAAAAATAACTGCGACTCGACAAGTCGAGTTAAGCCGTAAGGCTGTGGCAGTTCTTTGCGATCAAACCAGTTCAAGCGTTTTTAACCATTCATCAATATTTGCTTTGAAAGAATTTAATGAAACTGAATCCACAACATTCTTTGGTAAACTGTTCCAGTCGTTAACAACTCTATTTGTTATGTAATTAAAACGGGACGGACAATTTTTGATGAGTTCTCTTGAAACCATTTTTGAATGACCCCTTAAATTATAGTTATTTTTTGCAGAGTTATACCTGATGTCATTCGTCAATCTGACATCCTCTAAACCATTTACTATCTTGAAGAATTGAATTAAATCACCTCTTCTTCTTCTTGTATCTAGTGACGTGAGTTTCATTTTCGATAATCTTTCTTCGTATTCTAATTGTTTAAATTCTGGTATCATTCTTGTGGCTCTACGCTGAACTTTTTCTAGCTCCCGCTTATCACCCTCAAAATAAGGATTCCATACACTTATGCCATATTCAATAAGCGGTCTCACCATTGACGTGTATAAAAGTTTTACTACATTGACATCTAGATATTCAAAATTCTTCCAAATCATACCTAATATCTTGTTCGCTCTACCCGAGGAATAGCTCACTTGTGCACTCCATTTAAGGTCGTTTTGAAAATAAACTCCTAAATCTTTTTCCAAGCTCGTTGTATTCAAAGGTTCTGTCCCCTGCTTATTAAATATTGTGTATTCATAATGAGGATTTTTCTGTCCGATATGCATGACTTTGCACTTTTCCAAACTCAATTCGGTAGCCCAAGTAATAGACCAGCTTGATACTGTATCTAAATCTCTTTGTAGAGTTAATTTATCGTTTAGATTGTCAACTGTTGCTATGATCTTCATATCATCAGCATAATTTTTTGATTCGTTGCACAATGTTTCAGACAAGTCGTTTATAAACAAAACAAACAAAAGAGGCCCAAGGACTGATCCTTGAGGAACACCACTGGTTACATCTAGCCATTCAGATTCAACATTTCCCAAGACAATTCTCTGTTTTCTTCATTGCAGAAAATTTTTGATTCAATCTAAAATTTTACCATCAAAACCATACGCTGACAACTTGTACAGTAGCAATCGATGTGAGACTTTATCGACGCCTTTGCAAAGTCAGTATACACGATGTCAATTGAACTTCCAGATGCCAATAAATTTGATATTAGATTGTCCATTGTCTCTAGTAGATTAGTACAACACGATCTTCCTGGAACAAAACCGTGCTGAGAACATGTCAAAAGTCTATTTTCCAATAAAACTGATAACATTTTTTCTTTAAGAAGACCTTCCAAAATTTTACAAACAATGCTTGTAAGTGATACTGGACGGTAGTTACCAGGTTCGAGCCTTGTGCCTTTTTTGTATAGTGGAGTAACATTTGCTTGCTTCCAAGCTGAAGGTACTTCACCAGTTGAGATCGATTTTTTAAAAATTAACATGATTGAGAGACTCACAGAAACCGCAATTTTTTTAAGAACAAAACCTCTTACTTTGTCGGGGCCTACTGCCTTGCGTTCATCCAATTCCTTTAATTTGTTACAAACAGACTCAATGCTGATAGTTTCATCTATATCATCTGGAAACTTTTCATTTGTTCTCGAGTTAAAAATTGGATTTGGTCGATCGCAGTTGTCTTTTGAGAAAATCGATTGGAATTTTTTGTTTAATAAATCAGCTATTTCTTTCGGATCGCTATTGATTACTACACCGTTCGCATCTCTCAAACCCTTAATGGCTTCTCTAGAACCGTTTCCTAATTTATTATTGACATACTTGTAAAATTCTTTCGGATTTTGTTTAGCTCTACCAGCAATAAATTTCTCATAGCTCTTTACTCCGGCTTCGACTAATTCAGCCGCCTCTTTCTTAGCTGCCTTGTACAATATTTTCTTCTGAACAGACCAACCACTTTTTTTAAAAGCTTCCCAAGCTGAAAATTTCCGTCTCAGACTAGATTTGATATCGGAATTCATCCACGGTGAAAATTTTTTTGTTTTTTGATTTTTGTGAAAGACTGGAATAAATCGATTACACGCATTGTAGTACTCGTCTAAAAAACAATCATACATTTCACTGGCACTTAAGTTTTTGAATTTCTCGTTCCAATTCACTGAATGAAAATATAGATTAAATGATTCATAATCACCCTTTTTGAACAAGAAGTTTGAACTACGAAAAGACGACTTCGACTCACCCTTGATTTCATAATTCCACGATAGACTTAGATGTGTTTTATTTAACGATCCTAGGGGAGGTTCTCTCTCTATCGAGTATATTCGGTTTGCCTCTTCGGTAATAACCAAGTCCAAAATATTGCCAAGTGCTCCATCATCATTTTGGAAAGTTGGCAAAGTAACATGCTGGTGATAAAAACAATCCTCAATCATGTCCAGGAACTTTCTTTCTAAGGACTCATCGTTAAAACCAAATTGAACGCCGCTCCAATTAATGCCAGGCATATTGAAGTCTCCAGCAACCAATAAGCCATTACACATCCCATTGCTTAAGCAGCTTCTTGATCTTCTCAAACTGCTAATTATAAGCTCATTGTCAATGCAATTAGGGGACCTGTAGATACACCCAACCAAGATTTTTTCTTTTTCAGTGTTGATTGTACACCAACACTGCTCAATGGCTTCACTTCGCAGCACCTCATCCTCCACTTCAAAACTCTTTAATGACTCCTTTACGTAGATGCAGACACCTCCTCCTCTTTGATTCTTTCTAATCGAGTAAAACATAGTATAATATAATTAACCCCTCTCATCAGTAGTTTAAACTGCAGCTTGGAGCTCATCCAAGCATAGCTCTAAAGAGCTGTTCAAGTTCTTTTCGTTACCACCTCTTCCGAGCGTCTGTTCCACTCATTCATAACTCTATTTTTAAAAAAGTTAAATCCAGAAAGACAATTTTTTTTTAATTCATATCTTTTGTTTGCAGGCCTTGTGTTTAGACTCTAATTGATCCCTTTATTAAATTGAACATGTTTGTATTTGTAAATACACTTTGTTAATTAGGTGACCCCTTCTGAGATTGGTTAAATCTAGTCTCGTCAAGCGTCGTGCATGTATCAGCTTAGTTGCCCTTCGTTGCGCATTTTCTAAGTCATTTATACAGTGATTCTTGCGAAAATGTAACGTTCCATTAAAAACAGTTCCGTTCTAGTTCCAAACGTTTTCCAAAAGGTTCCGGGACAGTTTCTCGTTTTTCCTTTTAGGAACTGAAATGAAATCCTTTTGGAAAAAGTTTGGAACTAGAACGGAATTGTTTTTAATGGAACGTTACATTTTCGCAAGACTCACTGTATCTTTCTCAAAATATTGACACAATTAATTGATAGCGTACTCTAATTGTTGTCTAACCATGGAACAACTTAATAGTATCGCCGCAAAGATATTTAAACGCTTTCTGAATTGTACCCAATATTCGCTTTGTCTTAGCTGTTGCATTCTTTACTTGTGATCACTTTGTACATAAATACCCAAGTCTCTTTCGACTTGGTTAGTGGTTTCGATCCAATCGTATAATCAAACTCTGGATGATTATTACCAATATGAACAACTTTATACTGTTCTAGATTAAGCTGAGTTGACTTGTCTTTTGACCACTTGCACATATGTAACATAAGAATCGAGGTTTTTGATTGTTGATAAAATCTGTGTCATTAGCATTCGCTTCACAGCTGTTTTTGACAAGCTCCAACGTATCTTTAATATAAAAAACATAGAGGAGAGGACCGAGTACCGAACCTTGTGGAACTGCACAGCTGGTTTTTACCCAACCTGAGCTAACGTCCCCAAGCAATACCCTTTGTGAACAATTTGACAAAAACTCTTTTATTCAGTTTTTCAGACCATCGCCAAAACCAAAAAATCTAAGCTTGTAAAAAGTTTTCTGTGGGAGACTTCAACGTTGAGCTATAGCATCGGAGATAAGATCTAGAGTCTCCAATAAGTTGGTTGAACACGACTTTTTAGGAAGAAAGCCATGTTAGGATTTTGAAACTAAATTGTTTCTCAATAAATGTTCCAAGATTAACTCTCTGTTTATGCCCTCTAAAACTAAGCACAGAACACAAGTTAAGGGCACGGGGACGATCTTCAAGATCTTTCAAGAACACTAATGTCTGTTTAAAATATGGGACACCGAGTACTTACCGCAACTCCAGAGGTGGTCTGACAAGAGCTGTATACAGCCGAATAATTGAATCTCGTTCAATGTATGAAAAATAATTCTTAATTTTACCCAGAACACTGTTCGCCTTCGCAGTAGCCACAGAGTTAGTTTCAATTAAGGTCATTAGACATAAAGACTCCAAGGCCTTTTCCTGACTCATTTCGTTAAGTGTAAACCAGCCGCATCCAGCAAGTCATGCTCAAGCTCTTCTGGCCTTTCTAAATCTCTATCAAAAATTTCCATTATTTTCAAATCATCAGCGTACCAATAGGCTTGTAGTTTGATAATTAGTACACGGTTAGAAACTTTGTCGAAGGGGTTTGAAAACTAACATTAACAAAAATGACCAATGTCAAGTTCATAAGTAATTCTGTCCAAAAATTCTATGGCAGGTTTGTGTTGAATGTTTTTTAGGCATAAAACCATGTTTTTTGTCACTAACTAGTTTTTTTTTTCAATCAGAAATATCAATAGCTTACATACGAATATTCGAAAATTTTTTCGACACCCTAGAACTTATAGGTTTTAAGGTATAGAGAACGCGTTTATCGAATTGTTTATTTGTAAACACGGTATCTCAATTTTCAAGAGAGAATAATCTCAAATCTGAATAGATTTCAAGTATAAAATCACAGTGTTTATTTTAATATAATTTAATTTCGAGATCTCATTTATCATTTTTCTTAATTTTGTTTTCTCTTCTTTTTTCAAAGAGTAGAAGCGAGCAAAGTTCCAATTTAAGGACAAGTCCAGCCGAATACTTGGTATTTAAAAACTGCAAAAAAAATGATTTGAATTTTTTACAAAATTTTTATTTCTCTTGTTATAATTAAATTAAAAAAAACTCTGATAAAAAGAAACTTTAAAAATTAACAAGAAAAAATTCTAAAAAAAAAAGAAAAGGAAGTGTCGAAAATAAGAGTTTAAAAAAAAAGAAAACAAAAAAAAAGTGATACGAAAAATTATACTAGAAAAAAAATTATGATTTTATTTTTTGTTGTTTAAAAAAATACTAAGAGAGTAAAAAAAAAAATAAAAAGAAAATTTTTTTGAAAAAAATTCCCGAAAAACCGCTCTAATTTTTAAAAAAAAAAAATTAATATTTTCAATAATAATCCGTATTGATTACATTTCTATTTTTATAATTCATTTGATAGGCTTGTGTCGACGGATACACATTGTGTAAATTAGTACTTGTCAATGTTTTTTGTAACATAATTGGATTTGAATTTAAAACTTTAGCCGATGAGGTGTTCGTTAACCCGTAGTAGTTTTCCTTTGGCCCTAAGAACACTCAATATTTAGAAACCAAATGAAACAACAAAAAAAAGTTTTTTAGTAACAGCAATTTACAATTTAGAAAAAAAAAACTATTCGCAAAAAATAAAACGGACGGAACGAAAAAGAACAAAACTAAACATCGGTTTTTAATTTATAATCTTCGAATTATTCGTCGTGTTAACTACCGAGTTTATTAATTGATCCGTGTTTATGTAATGATGATTTAAATAATCTACTAAATTGTTAGTCAGTAGAGTAGCATTATTCGTGTTATTAGTAGAGCTAGTGTTATTTAAATTACTTGTTGTTTGCTGTTGAGTGTGTTGTTCGGGTTGTTCTGGGTTACGTTTAAAAAATGGATGTTGTAGACTTTCGTTAGGGATTATGCGTTGTTTAGGATCGTAGTTAAGCATACGGATGATAATGTCTTCGAATTTGAGATACTCTTGAAGTGAGTGTCCGGGTTCGTTAAGTCGACGAGACTGGGGTCCACCTATCTCCGAGCCGATTATGTCTCTCAACCGTCTACTACCCGGCGGCTTGTACTTTTTACCCTCTTTTATTCGTTTTATTTGCCATGTACCGTCCGGATAACGGTCAAAATACCGTTTAGACTTTGACCCGTTTTCTAACATATGCAATGGAGGCATGCCGAGTACCTCGACTATTTTGTTCATTTGATCAAATTCGTTATGACCATTGAACAAAGGCTCTCCTGTATGCATTTCGACTAATATACATCCGAGACTCCATGTATCGATCGCCATATCGTATGGCAGTCCTAATAGAACTTCAGGTGAACGATAAAAACGGGATTGTATATACTGGTAAAGTCGTTGTCCTAATTGACAAGAACTACCAAAATCGATTATCTTAATAGCCGAACGTTTCGGATTACATAAAAGTATATTCTCAGGTTTAAGATCACAGTGTATTATACTCAATTCATTTGTACTTAAAAACATTAAGGCTGTGCATAATTGTTGAGCAAACTTTCGGGTTAAATTCAAACTAACACCCCGAAAATTAGTATTACGTAACAAATCATATAAATTATAAGAAAGTAGTTCAAAAACTAAACACAAGTGATTACGATGCATAAAGTGACCTTTAAGTTTAACTATGTACGAACTAAAATCATTTTCATGTGAATTCATAAGCTCTAAAAGTCGCACTTCAATATGAGCTTGTTGTAAAAATGGTCGTTTATTTTTAATTATCTTAATTGCTACGTATTCTTGTTCTTGTAAATCGAATGCTTTAACCACTTGACCAAACGAGCCTTTACCAATTAACGAATCAATTTCATATCTATCTTGAAATCTCTCACCTGATTTAATAATGTAATCAAAATATTCATCATCATATCCATCATTATAGAGTTTACGTTCTTTTTTATTAGCTGAGCCAGTGTTCAATTGATTTAAGAGATCGTCATTTTGTTGTGATGTTGTTGGTATATGATTAGTCGATACAGGTGCACTTTGCTGTGCTCGACGTTTCTTTTTAGCGTAATAAACTTCATTAATGTGTTTGTATGTTTTAATTAAATCAACACTAAGTTTTCTTAATGGTGCTTCACGTGGATCGCGATACGTTTGATCGCTCATTTTTGAATTACTTGATTCTGAAGATGATTCTGACGGTGATGGTGAATTATCACGTGATATCTTATGATCTTAAACAAAAATAATAATGAAAAATATATTCAAATTCAAAATGACGCAAGACAATTATTTACACATTAGTAAACTTTTAACCTTATAGATTGTATTTGCGTCAAATTTTTAACAAAAAAAACTATAAAATTTAAAAAAAGCTGCTCATTAAAATTATTGTACTTTTCATATTGTTATTATTAATTTTAAGGTCATCCATTTTGTTTGTGACATAATTATTAACCTTGCCAAGTGACGTATATAAAGCTTTATTCGAATAAGACGGACTTGTTAACGAAGCAATATCAGTGTAAACTACAGAATTTTTTGGATAATTTAACGATTTATGGCTTTGAGAATATGCTAATTTCGGTTTGTAACTCATCTTCTTTTTGTACAAAACAACAAAAGCTATAACTTTTGAGAGAGAGAGAGAAAGAGAGAAAAAAATTTCTTTAACAAAAAATTTTAGAAACTTGAAGAAATATTTTGTTGAACTCATTGAAGCTGAACATAAAAATTATGTAAAATAGGCAGCATTGTTTAAATTTTTTCTAGTGTATGTGTAAACACTTACTTGGTATTTTTTTGGAAAAAATTTTGAGAGAAAATTTCGTTTAATTTCGATCGGTTGATAAACAAAACAAGTAGTTGTAGTTTTTGAACGAATGAATTAAATCATATCCAAAACTAATTGACATTTTAATTTGAACCAAAATTTGTATATTATGCAACTTTTTGTTGAGAAACAAAAAATTCAAAAAAATTTAATCATATTTTTTTTAAAAAAAAATAAATAAATAAATCTAAACAAATTTTAAAAATTTATTCGTTTCGTCCATTTTTGTTTTTTCGAAGTTTTGTTTTTTGTTTTTTTTAGATTCTAAAGGTTATTAATGTTGACTCATTGTCTTTTTTACAACAAAAAAAAAACATAAAATATTTCTACATAAATTTATTTTTTTCTTTTTAACAATATCAAATATGGCGATATAAGAGAGTGTATAATTTTTATGTTCTCTTGGTATATTTATGATTATTTTTTTTATAATAATTTATTAGTTTTGTTTTGAATATGTAAATTCGTTTGTGTATTTGTGTAAATTTTTTGTCTTTTTTTTTTGCGAATAGATAACTGGATTATATGGAATTTATCCCCGAAATAAATTAAACCCAAAATAATTTAAACCCATAAATAAAATTAGGAAATAGTCCCCGTTTTAAAAGTCCCCAAAATAAGTAAAATATTATCCAATAGAAAAAATTTTATTAAAAAAGATATCATTTCATAAGTTTCATGTGTTTCAATACTACTGTACGGCTGTGAATCATGGATATTAACTGAAGAACTTTCGATCAGATTGGATGTTTTCACCAGAAATATTAATAGAATGTTGCTAGGAGTTTCCAATCTGAAACTCTCATGGAAAACTAAGACCTTTACAAAGTGGTTAACCCAGCTTTGTTGGACACTGCCGTCGAATGTGAGGAGAGGAACCGACCAAAGTGTTCTGTCTAAATTAATCACGAGTCAAGGCTAGGGCAAAGTTTGTCAGAGACAAGAACATTTGGAGAGACATAGCAGCCGGTCTAAAAGGCCCGATCGATGATGATCAACGATGCAAAGCTGGCCATGAATAATGCTATCCAATATCGAGTACACTGAGCAAGATTATACCACTACACCATAAATCAAAAAACAAGAAAATAATGATATTCGATGATGACGAGTCTTTATGTATGCTATCCATGAAGCAGCTGGCTAGTTCATGGGCGGTACTTTGAAGTGTTCTCGCAAGCAACTTATGCAAATGTATACTTTTTTTCTATTGGATTAATAATTTTTTAATATTCAACCAATTAACTTTCTTTTTTCCTTAAAAACGGTGTCAAAAATATTTGGGTATAAAAAATTTGGGGATAATTTCCTGTTTTATTAATTTTTGGGGATAAAATTATTAATTCCTTTTTACCGATAAGTGTCCGTTAATTATTCACTTGAATCGAAACTTCTAGTACACTTTCTGAAACCATTGAAAACATTCCATTTTATAAAATCAAGTCACCTCTGTTGATTAATTTGCAAATTTTTTTCAGTGTGAGTCATATTAATGATGATGTATCATGCAGAACCACCTTCTAAGAGATAATAACGTAATTGTTCGATTTTAGTGACATGTCACTATAGTAGGGTATTCGGTTATAGTGACATGTGACAAGTTTAAAAAGTGAAATTTCTTCAGCATCTTGATGGACTCCTAAAGGGTCTCACATTTGGTTCTTAAATATTATCATTCAGCTCAAAATCGTCTGTCTTTCAAGTGTGTTTCATATAGTTGCATATTTTTTAACATTAAATGGGTAAAAAATTTACTCAAAGATAAACACGTTCTCTCAGCCAAAACCGTTAGTGACATGTCACTGTATTTATAGTGACATGTCACTAAAATCGAGTAATTACGTTACTTGTTTTTGTTTTAAACAAACCTTGATATGACTTGCGAAATTACTTGAAGTTATTTTATTATAAACAAATCATAAAAATCAATCAAGTCAAAATTTTTAAATACACTCGACTTGCTTTAAATCGAAACGCTTTAATCCGTAAAATTTGGGATTTGTACTCCAATACTTTCAATAGTTAGGATAAACATTCGGCATTCATGTATCCTACAAACGGAGGAAATGACGATTGTGATATTCAAGCCTAGTAGTAGTAGTTTAACTGCGACTCGCCCATTCACCATTCATCTAATCTTGATTTGAAATTCTCGATTGGCGTTGCTTCAGTTAATCTCTGCGGTAAACTATTCCAGTCTTCAGCAACTCGGTTAGTGAAAAAATTGAAACAGACTGCACAATTCTTAACCAGCTCTCTTTTTATTCCCATTGAATGGCCTCTTAAGTTGTATGTTTCTTTGTTTACTTTTAGTGGAATACCATTCACAAATTCGACCCTTTCAATAACAATTTTAAAATCTTGTGTCCATATCTGTCATTTTGAATCGACTAAGTCTCTCTTCATACTCTAAGTTTGAAAAACCTGGAACAAGTCTTGTAGCTCTGCGCTGTACCTTCTCAATTTCTTTTTTTATCTCTTTCGAGAAATGGACTCCACACGCTTACAGCGTAGTCTAAATGCGGTCTAACCAGTGAGCTATAAAGGAGTCTTACCACACTTAGGTTAAGATATTTGAAATTATTACGAATTACTCAAAGTAGCCTATTTGCACGCCCACTGCAGTGTCTAATATGTGTCTTTGCTAAAATACACTCCTAGATCCTTCTTTGTTGAAAATCGTATAATCAAACTCTGGATTTCGCGATCCAATATGTATTACTTTACATTTTTGAATGTTTAAATCACATGACCAAGTGATCGACCAACTGGAAATTGTATCTATATCTGATTGTAAGCTTAAGTTGTCAGCAATATCACAGCTAAAATCTTTGTGTCATCAGCGTACTTCTTTGGTTGATTGATCAAACAATCTACTAGGTCGTTGATAAAACTTATGAAAAGAATCGGACCGAGGACCGATCCTTGATGGACTCCGCTTGTCACATAAAGCCACTTTGAAACAAAGCAGCCCACTAGAACCCTTTGCTACTTGTTTGATAAAAAGATGTTGACCCAGTCTAAAATTAGACCGACGAAACCATAATTGGGTAATTTGTAAACTAGAAGTCTATGTGAAATTCCGTCAAAAGCCTTAGAAAAGTCTTTGTAAACTATATCTATAGGATCTCCATTTGCTAAAACATTTGTGATAATATCAAGTGTCTCCAACAAATTTGTGGCACATGACCTCTTTGGAACAAAACCATGTTGGGCACTTGATAATAGACTGTTGTCTTTAAGGTGTCGTTAAGCCTGATCTAGACCTGCTCCGGAAAATTCAAGAAAATGTTAACTTACCCCGAATAATTCTAAATTTTCCTTTAGTAATTCCTCACACCGAAGATCAACAAAATGAAGAGAGCAATGCTTGTTTCAACTTGAGATCAAGAACAAAAGTAAATTATAAAGAAACAAGAGATTATAACACGATATCCAAGTGTGGGAGGATGTGATATCCAAGCTATTCTTATTTAATTGAAGAGGTTTTAAATTGATGTCTTGGTTAAAATTTATGTTATATTCTTACTTAAGTTTAGTTTTAGCTTTCCATACCTTTTGTCTTATAAAATACTTGGAGAATACAGAGATTATTTTGACAGAATACTCAAAAGGATACTTGCTGAATACCTGGTGGCAAAAATCAAAGGGTTAAAAAATGTTTAAAAAAATTTTTTGAATTGTAATATTTGAAATATTATTTTTCAGCTTTAGTACACTTTTAAATGTGTCGAAATTGTCGCCTAGAGCTTATACTTTAGGTATCCTTATTTAAATGAACCTTTTTCTTCGAGTTTTCTCGAAGAAAAAGAGGTTTAACTTTTACTAATGTATATTGGAGAGATTGTGCTGGTGATTACAGTAGAAGCTCTTCAAGTCGAATTCATGGCACCTTGTTCAATTTTTTTAATTTTTCAAGTAGATTCAATTGACTTTCAACTGTTTCTCAATAAAAAAATAATTACTTGGAAGTAAAAAAAAAAATAAAATCATAAAGATGGGTTTATGAATAAAATTCTGGTCTTTATAGCACTCTTTTTTATCCCCGGTTTTCCTAAATTACAAGTTGTTTGTAAATTAAATTTATTCAGGCAAAACTTTTGAAAAAGGAAAATTTAAGGAAAAAAACTGAAATAAGAAGTCGATGAAAGATGGAAAAAAAATTTAAAAAATAAAGAAGAAAATAAAAAGATGAGGTTCAAAAAATTCAAAAAATTTAAACGCTTTAAAATAGAAAATTAAATATAGCCTTGCTCGGAAAACATTCCTTAAAAAAGATAGAGAATATAAATATAAATGAAATTTGATTTAGGAATATTAAAAACTGCATGAAAATGAAATTTCTCGGATGTATAATTTTGGTTTTAAGCTTAACTTTGACTAATGGGTTTGTCATTAGAAGACAAGCTCAACCTCAAGTTCAATTTGGTACTCCACAAATAACTTTCCCTCAAATTCCGTTTCCTCCGACATTTAGCCCAACGGAACAACCTGGATTTCCTCCACCTCCTGGACCAACACAACCTGGGCAATCAGCGACTGGTCCATTTGGCCCCGCACAACCAGGAACAACTAAGCCACCGTATGTCCCGCCTCCACCTTGGCAACCAGTTACGCAACCTTACGGCCCACCACCAGTAACAACTAAGCCACCATATGTAACACCACCGGTAACAACTAAGCCACCGTATGTTCCGCCTCCACAAGTAACAACTAAGGCACCGTATGTCCCGCCTCCACCTTGGCAACCAGTTACGCAACCTTACGGCCCACCACCAGTAACAACTAAGCCACCATATGTAACACCACCAGTAACAACTAAGCCACCGTATGTTCCGCCTCCACAAGTAACAACTAAGGCACCGTATGTCCCGCCTCCACCTTGGCAACCAGTTACGCAACCTTACGGCCCACCACCGGTAACAACTCAGCCACCATATGTAACACCACCGGTAACAACTCAGCCACCATATGTAACACCACCGGTAACAACTCAGCCACCGTATGTTCCGCCTCCACCTTGGCAATCAGTTACGCAACCTTACGGCCAACCGCCACCTCCACCACCTGGACCTCCTCAACCGTGGCAACCAATCACACAACCATACGGTTAAGCATAATTTTTTAAGCTCTCTTTTGTTCCACCGCGTCCTAAATCTTTAAGTTAACTCTGTGTTTCTTTTATTTAATCCTAAAATTTTTTTTTTATTGATAAAAATTTTTTTTCTCGATTTTATAAATGTTGTAGAACTTATCGGAATTTTTTAAAATATTTATTTAAAACAAAAAAGAAACAAATTCAATTTTTCGATTATAAAAAATTGAAACAATCATTAATTTAAAAAAATGTTTGTTCGACACCTTTAAGAGCCCATGTATGATCAGTCACAGTTAGACTTTCATTTTCAGCTTTGAATGCTTTACTAATATCATCTGGCATTGACAAAGCAGCTCCAGACATTTGATCTTGCATTGCTTTTGTTTGATCAGCAGCGTTATTCTCGCCTAAAACTAAATTATACATGCTCCTCAAACCAAATAGGTTAATTATATACCAAGATGCTGAACTGACCCATGATGCGTCTAATGAAACCAAATTAACATCTTTTTGTAACATTGGTTTGAATCGAAAAGTCAATGGAAACGGAACCTTGGCTAAAAAGAAATCACTAAAAAAAGCTTGATTTAATTTCAAAGTTTTTTCTTACTGCACAAAAAACCAGCATAGGCCCAATTGATCCAACCACCGATGACAACCATCGGAATCATATTCAAAAAATTACCCTTCAACATTTCGGTCATAACCTTAGGATCATTCATTGGATTCTTCACTGTGTTTTGACGCTTCTGTTTCACAAAAAAACCTGTTTCTTCATTAGTGAAATAATTTTTACGCATGAGGAATGACTGTAAAAAAATAAAAATTTAACAGGGAGTCATAAAAATTTTAGGGGAAAGTACTTCTCTAGGGATGTATTTTCCATTTTCTCTAACAAGTCGACTTCTAAGTAACGCTTGACTGTCTGTAAGTTGTTGTTTTTCAACAGTTTTATCATTTGACATAAATATAAAAAGATAATGTTTTATGATACCGACAAGAAAAGTAATTGCCATTAAGGGTAAAAATACCCAAAAGCGAATTTTTGAATCGAGTAATAACTCGGCCATTTATTTTTTATTTTTTTGAAAATTTGTTGGTTTTCTTTCAAATGATTTTTTTAAAAGGATGAATATTGCAAATTATATTAAGATTATGTTTAAAAATTTTAAAGTATGTATAAATGCTTTTTTTATTATACTAGAATTTTGTTAAGTTTTTATCGAGAATGATTAAAAAAATGTCCGTAACAAGTTTTTTAGAACGAATTTCCGAATTTTTTGTTAGTCTTTTTCAAAAAACTTGCGATTTTATTCCGTAAGCTTTAATGATCAAATCTTGGATGATTAAAGATTTGTTGATCAGTGTTGATCATATAATCCGCAAGACCTTAAGTCTTTTAATAATTCAGTTAATTTTTTCGGCATCTTGAAGTTAATGATCATCTGACCATGCTCGATCCAGTTCTTCTTCTTTAGAGCATACCATTCAGCGTCCCGTTTTTTTTTGGAAAGCGTAGACTACCGTACCAACGTACCGAGCAGTACTTAGAATGAATAAATTCGAGCGAAAGATCTTATTAATAACTTCAAGTAGAATAAGCATCGTTCGTATGCTGCAGTAAAGGCTAACAGGACAAATAAAAAGTTGACTCAGATATCTCGGTCAAGAAACATTAAACCCTCTTTACACTGCATTAGTGAGACCACACTTGGATTATGCAGTAAGCTCAGTGTCCGTATTATATGACCGACATTAAGATCTTAGAGAAAGAGTACGTGGTATAGAATTTTCTATACCGCAGCTCACAACTAACTAACTAAATTTTTTTTTCTATTTTCATCCACACAACAGCTACCAGGAAGAATTCAAAAACAATTTCTTATACAGTCGTACCTCAGTTATATCATCCTATTTGTCCGTGGGGGTCAAACATGATATAAGTGAAACTTGATACAAGTGAAAATGTCCATTGAGAATAAGCCATGTTTAAGGTTACCAATCAAATTGAAATACTTAAGATAAATGTTATTTTTTGAATTAAAAAACTAAATCTATACGAATTAAATGTAATTTCAGTCATAGGACTATAAAACTGTCTTTTAGTGAAAGTTCAAAGGTAATTTTTTTGTTTTCTAATAACCTTGCAATCAATTATTAGCTTTTTGACTTATGACAAAATAATGTCTAGACGCATAAATGATATAAACGGGTTAATTTATAATGAGAAACAATGTTTTTTGACGTTTTTGTACGCATGATATAAATGAAACATGATATAAGTGAACATGATATAACTGGACAAAATTTCAATGTAAAAGTATTGACTGCCGTTTGTCTTTTTTTATTGGATGATATAAATGAGGCTTGATATAAGTGCATAGTGATATAACCGAGGTTTGACTGTAATTTGACAACTTTCCATTATTTTTTATGACAATTTGGTTTTAATGCTGCAGATCTCAAATAGATGAGTCTAAAGTTTCAGAAATTCAAAACTTTAGTGATATCTTAATTTGTCATTTTTGACATCGAAACCGTAATCTACGACCCCGAATCTACTATTTTTTTCATGGGGGTCAAAAATCAAAAATTTTACCCCTACCACTCCGCTTTTTGTAGCCTAATGATAAGGTGCTTAATTTAAACATTTAAGAACTCACGATTGGAAAACGATATTATTGATCACGAGATATGATCTGAAAGCCAAAAAGCTCCAATTGACGCCAGTACCCAAATCGGCCGAAGAAAAAATTTCTCGGAAGTCGTCCTCGGACAAAAACGGTAAAAAAAGGCATTTTTTTTAGTCAAATTGTATGTAGTCAGGGCCGGCGCCACGATGTGGCCGCCGTCACAAAGACGACGGTAAAATATTAAATCTTTTTTGTCAAGTCAAAAGGAGAGAAATATTTTATTTTTAAAAAAAAATTCTTTCTTGAAAGTTCAACACAAAGTTCGGTTGTTATTTAAAAAACTCATCTTTTTTATGAACATAATATCCGCTAATTGATTGTTAATTGATTCGTTTCCTCATATGATATTTTTTTAAGCTTAATGATTACTCTCCAAGCTCTCCCTTTTCGGTTTTATTCAAAGATAAGATTTTTCTCTAAAATTTTAGAAGTTGAATTGCTGCTTCTATAGAGAAATGAACTCGAGGCAGGTCACAAGAGAAAAATCAAAGGTCCGCCTGGAGTCTACACTATCTGAATTTCTAACTTTTAACATCTTAAATGTAGTATCAGTGTTTTGAGAAAAACACAGCGTACCCCAGCTCCTGGTCGTCAAAAATCAGTTTTATAAAACTTCTACTTTAACTTTAATTTGTATTTTATTTCTCCAAATAGGATGTTTATTCTAATAAAACAAAATAAGAATTTATGGTTTTTTTTAAAGATGGGTCGTCGTTTGATGGTTCGAAGTAAACCACCGGCTACAGTTAAAGTTGATAAACGTGCTTTGGACGAAGCGAACAAAATTGATGAAGAGTTGGCTTATTACTTTACATAAAAATTTAAATTTTGTTCTTAAATGATTCTTCTGATTTCAATAAACTTTTTATCTCTTGCGTCACAAGCGTCACAATTTTTACATTGTATTTTGCAAAAACCAGTGACTGTGATTCAGAATTCTTGATTTGTCCTTAAAGGGGAAAAAACTTCCGACTATTGTAATGTTCCGGCAATTCAAAGCTTCCACACTATCAAAACTTTGCTATTTCGATATCAGAATCTGCGTCGCAAAAAACCTCTAAAAATGAATTTCTTTATTTTTCGAAAAAAAATAATGTGTGATTTTTTCCTTCAAAATACCAAATACCCTTCAATTTCTACTATAGATTCTGAAACCAGACAAAATTCTGAACAAAATGTTGGCATTAGTTTATTCGTTTCAGTTTTTCGACCGTTTGGGCTACTTCACTTGATTTATTCAGTTTTTCGGATATCATTTTTTTTACGAGTTGGGTCGATATTGGTTGAGTCAAAGAATGTGTGTTCGCTTTTCAATTTCGAGGTACCGATCTTGTTTGAGCAGATCATAATAATTCGATTAAGCAATCCTTAGACCAATTTTGGACTTTCCAAAAAAAGACGAGCGAGTTAAAGAATTTTATCAATACTTTGAAAAAGTATCACTAACTATATTGAATATGAGATTTATAAGTTCTTTATTTAATTAAATAATGTTAGCACAGTTAGTGGTACATACAAAGTATTGTACCTATGAATTGAAATTATTTAAGAGCTAAGGCTTCGGTGTTTTACTCGATTTTACACCAATGGCATTTAAAAGCTTTTGCTAGTTTCTTTGCTTCTTTGAAACAAATTTGACCCGAGCGGGATTCGAACTGACACTTTCGTGAAGCATTGATCAACCGACGATACCAACTAAGCAACCATTCCCATCAAACACATCGCCCCGTAATACAGAAACAGTTAGAAATTTTGCGGAGATTGAACTTCCGACCCTCTGCTTGCAAGACTAGCTCGCAAACCACTCGGCTATACGGGCTATTATATTTATGTTTTTTTTTTGTTTAGAAAAAAAATTCGGTTAATGCAACAATAAGATTTTTTATTTAAAAAGCTTTTTTTGTAATATTTAACCTTTAAATGAAAAAATATGATTTTTTATTAATAAAAGGTGGGAGTTGTCCAGGAGGTTGTTGTTCAGGTTGCTGTTGGCCGGGAGGTTGTTGTCCAGGAGGTTGTTGACTGGGAGGTTGCTGTCCAGGTTGCTGTTGTCCAGGTTGCTGTTGTCCAGGTTGCTGTTGTCCGGGAGGTTGTTGTCCGGGAGTTTGTTGTCCAGGAGGTTGTTGACTGGGAGGTTGCTGTTGTCCAGGTTGCTGTTGTCCAGGTTGCTGTTGTCCAGGAGGTTGTTGTTCAGGTTGCTGTTGTCCAGGAGGTTGTTGTTCAGGTTGCTGTTGTCCAGGTTGCTGTTGTCCAGTAGGTTGTTGACCGGCAGGTTGCTGTTGTCCAGGAGGTTGTTGACCGGCAGGTTGCTGTCCAGGTTGCTGTTTTCCAGGTGGTTCAGGAGGGCAAGGAGGGCAAGGAGTTTGTTGTCCAGGAGGCTGTTGACCGGGAGGTTGCTGTCTAGGTTGCTGTTGTCCAGGAGGTTGTTGACCGGCAGGTTGTTGTCCAGGAGGTTGTTGTCCAGGAGGTTGTTGACTGGGAGGTTGCTGTCCAGGTTGCTGTTGTCCAGATGGTTTTGGAGGGTCAGTAGGGCAAGGAGGGCAAGGAGGGCAAGGAGCTTGCTGTTTAGGTGGTTTAACTCTAGGTTGAGCTTGTCTTATTATAAACCTTTTTCGTTTATATCATTTATGCGTCGGTTATTAGGTTATTAGAAAACAAAACATATCTTATGTATACTCGTATACATAAGATATGTATTCGTGTATACATGCCATGTATTACCAGAAAAAAAGCAAAATTTTTGTAAACGAATGTATACGAGTATACATAAATATGTTTTGTTTTCTAATAACATAATAACCGACGCATAAATGATATAAACGGGTTAATTTACAATGAGAAACAATGTTTTTTGACTTTTTTGTAAGCATGATATAAATGAAACATGATATAAGTGAACATGATATAACTGGGCAAAATTTCAATGTAAAAGTATTGACTGCCGTTTGTACATATATGTATACGCGAAAAAAGCTCTTTTTCTGCAAAAAACTTACGGTACTCGATTTTGATAATTTACGGTAAAAAATAAAGAAAAAATTTAAAAGATTAAAATTTTCAATTTTGGGATTTTTTTGCTAATTTAGGCATTTTTTTGAAAAATTACTTCTTTTTTTGCTTCTTGGCCGAGCTAAATGACAAAAAATTTTTTTTCTTATTCTTAAAAATTATTAGCGTGTGTCAAATTTTGTGCTCTTTCAGAATCTGTATCAAACATAATACATATGAGGTCATTATGGATAGCAATAAGCGAAAAACCATGATACACGCCTTCAAAAGCCATGAAAGTTGGGCCCCTCTGGGTCAAAAATTTTTTTTTAATAAAATTCTATTAAATCAAACAGATTTGGCGCATTTTTGAAAAAAAAAATTAAGGAAAAAAGGACAAAATAACATGGTTTTTCAGATGTGTTCTAAAACAACATTAGACATCTAAATTCTCGTATACCCATCGTATACTCACTATAGGGTAAGAGAGATTAAGACTCAAGAAATAACTTTTGTTTAGAGTGGAGAAGATGTGATGTTGTTACATCACGCATTCCAATCCTATTTTGTGAGGTTTCATATACATTAAAGTTGCACTCATATCACCCTATTTTTCAAGTCATTTTGCAGTGATAAAAATTAAATGTGACTTAACTGGAATCGATTTTCATTAAAAGTGACCCTTTGTCTGAATCTCTCCAGTGATATAAGTGTAATAGTGACTTAAGTGGGTGGTGATATAAGTGGGACTTGGCTGTAATCTTAAGTTTTTCATTTTTAAAGTTATATTTAGTTGCTAGAGAAACTTGTTTTAGGCTTGATTTTTACGGTAAATGCCCATCTCTCTTGATAATAAAGAGAATGAATCAATTTTTAATGTTGGTGGAAAATTTACACCACATTCATAATTGTTTGTTTGTAATGGTTAGAAGAATTCTCAAATTTCTGGTGTATTTTTCATTATTTCTATCAGTTTTTCGAGAATAATTTTAAATGTTTTTAAAAATTTTCATTAGGAAACTCACATTCAATGCTCATGTATCGATTCCAAACCAAAGCCCTTGATGTGAGGAACATTACAATACTATCAGTTTAAATAGCCCTAAAAATTAAGAATTTACATCCCTATGTGTTTATTTCAAAAATCACTGGTGTGTGCTTTTTTCAGGTATCAGGAAAAATGAAAAAAATTTTTAAATAAAGAAATTAAAAAATGAGGTTGAAAAAATTCAAAGAATTTAACTTATTTAAAATAGAAAAATAAATATAGCCTTGCTTGAAAAACATTCTTCAAAAAGATTATAAATATGAATTAAATTTGATTTAAGGAAATTAAAAACTGATTGAAAATGAAATTGCTCGGATATTTAATTTTTGTATTTAGCTTAACTTTGGTTTATGGGGATGTTATAAGACAAGCTCAACCTAAAGTTAAACCACCTAAACAGCAAGCTCCTTGCCCTCCTTGCCCTCCTTGCCCTACTGACCCTCCTAAACCATCTGGACAACAGCAACCGCGACAACAACCTCCTGGACAACAACCTCCTGGACAACAACCTCCTGGACAACAACCTCCTGGACAACAACCTCCTGGACAACAACCTCCTGGACAACAACCTGCCGGTCAACAACCTCCTGGACAACAAACTCCTTGCCCTCCTTGCCCTCCTGAACCACCTGGAAAACAGCAACCTGGACAGCAACCTCCTGGACAACAACCTCCTGGACAACAGCAACCTGGACAGCAACCTCCCAGTCAGCAACCTCCCAGTCAACAACCTCCTGGACAACAACCTCCCGGACAACAACCTCCTGGACAACAACCTCCCGGACAACAACCTCCTGGACAACAACCTCCCGGACAACAACCTCCTGGACAACAACCTCCCGGACAACAACCCCCCGGCCAACAGCAACCTGGACAACAGCAACCTGGACAACAGCAACCTGGACAACAGCAACCTGGACAACAACCTCCTGGACAGCAACCTCCCAGTCAACAACCTCCTGGACAACAACCTCCCGGCCAACAGCAACCTGAACAACAACCTCCTGGACAACTCCCACCTTTTATTAATAAAAAATCATATTTTTTCATTTAAAGGTTAAATATTACAAAAAAAGCTTTTTAAATAAAAAATCTTATTGTTGCATTAACCGAATTTTTTTTCTAAACAAAAAAAAAACATAAATATAATAGCCCGTATAGCCGAGTGGTTTGCGAGCTAGTCTTGCAAGCAGAGGGTCGGAAGTTCAATCTCCGCAAAATTTCTAACTGTTTCTGTATTACGGGGCGATGTGTTTGATGGGAATGGTTGCTTAGTTGGTATCGTCGGTTGATCAATGCTTCACGAAAGTGTCAGTTCGAATCCCGCTCGGGTCAAATTTGTTTCAAAGAAGCAAAGAAACTAGCAAAAGCTTTTAAATGCCATTGGTGTAAAATCGAGTAAAACACCGAAGCCTTAGCTCTTAAATAATTTCAATTCATAGGTAAAATACTTTGTATGTGCCACTAACTGTGCTAACATTATCTCATATTTAATATAGTTAGTGATACTTTTTTCAAAGTATTGATAAAATTCTTTAACTCGCTCGTCTTTTTTTGGAAAGTTCAAAATTGGTCTAAGGATTGCTTAATCGAATTATTATGATCTGCTCAAACAAGATCGGTACCTCGAAATTGAAAAGCGAACACACATTCTTTGACTCAACCAATATCGACCCAAGTCGTAAAAAAAATGATATCCGAAAAACTGAATAAATCAAGTGAAGTAGCCCAAACGGTCGAAAAACTGAAACGAATAAACTAATGCCAACATTTTGTTCAGAATTTTGTCTGGTTTCAGAATCTATAGTAGAAATTGAAGGGTATTTGGTATTTTGAAGGAAAAAATCACACATTATTTTTTTTCGAAAAATAAAGAAATTCATTTTTAGAGGTTTTTTGCGACGCAGATTCTGATATCGAAATAGCAAAGTTTTGATAGTGTGGAAGTTTTGAATTGCCGGAACATTACAATAGTCGGAAGTTTTTTCCCCTTTAAGGACAAATCAAGAATTCTGAATCACAGTCACTGGTTTTTACAAAATACAATGTAAAAATTGTGACGCTTGTGACGCAAGAGATAAAAAGTTTATTGAAATCAGAAGAATCATTTAAGAACAAAATTAAAATTTTTATGTAAAGTAATAAGCCAACTCTTCATCAATTTTGTTCGCTTCGTCCAAAGCACGTTTATCAACTTTAACTGTAGCCGGTGGTTTACTTCGAACCATCAAACGACGACCCATCTTTAAAAAAAAACATAAATTAACCAAAAGTTAAACTCGAAAATAAAAAAGTTTACATTTTTCTTGGGTTCAGCACGAGCTCTTTCCAATGCCTTTTTAATTCTTTCCTCTTGATTCTTTTTTTGCTCAATAATTCTTTCTTCTCTTTGTTTCAATCTTCTTTCTTTTTCTTTGGCTTTCTCTGCTTCTTGAACCTTTTCAGGTGGCATTTGTTCTATTTTTTGGAACAACTCTTCCAAACGATTTTCAATATTAGTCAACATTTGTAATGTCGATATATTAGCCTCGTTCGAACCAATACAACTAACATATACCTCTTCGACTTTTGAATTCAATTCCCCTAATATCTTTTCTTGTTCTTCCGCTTTAAACTCTCCATAGTTAAAATAACTAGCTTTTATTTTAAGTTCATTTTCACGTTCAACTTCACGTCTTATTTCACCATTTAGCAATTCAATTTGACGTTTTAGGAGTTCAGTTTCACGTTCCATTTTAGCTTTAGTCTTATTTATGGTCTGTTTCATTTCTTCAAGAGCCTCTTCAGTATCTTGACTATTTTGAATTAGAGACAAATTTTGTTCTTCTAATTCAAGAAATATGTCAAGTAATTGTTGAGGATCAGAGAAATACAATTCCAAATCGTCATCATCATCAGTTTCTTCGTCCTCATTTTCTTTTTCTTGAGCAACTTCGTTTAAAACTGAGAGTGAACTTTTTGAATGTGTTGTCTCGGCTGCTGAACCTGGTTTATTATTGCTTTGATTTGAATTTGACGAATCAAGTCGATTTTTACCGTGTTTAGCATCTTTTAAAGCTTGAGGTGTTACTTTGTCTAAAAATTTTTTGTACAATTTGTACTCTTTTAAAGTATCCTCCATTTTTGTAATTTCACTCTTCAAAACCATTATTTGAGTATTTATTTTTTTAATTTCATTTGACTTTTCACTCTTTTTTCGAGTCTCTTCTTCTGCTCTTTAGGAAAAAAATTTAATTTTTTTTTGGAAAAATTTTTTTGTGAAATTTTTACATTTTGACTGCTTGAGTTGAATTATTTCCATTTTCTTTTAAAAATTCATCAAACAAAGCCGCGTCTTCTTCCAAATACTTCTCGGCCATTTCGATACGTTTCTCTTCAGCATCGGCAATTTCCTCCAATTTTCTCATCTCATCCCGTTTAACCCCCAACGAATATTGAACTAAAAACATCTCACGTTTTTTGTTAATATAATCTTTAAGGCTTTCTTTCTCTATACGACGGTCTCTTGTAACAGCAACAGTCCAAGTACGGTCTTCTTTAACCGGGTAGGACTTTAACTTCCCAAGGTCATCATCGTCTTCATCATTTTCATCATCTGATATCTCCGGTTTAAGACCAGCTTTCATACCTTCGATTAATTTACGGTTATGAGTCAATTTTTGATGGACTTTGAGCTTTTTATTGAGCTCCCGTTCCTTAAAAAAAAATTAATTCCAAAGACCTTTTATAGTGCCCCAGATCATAAAGTTTAGTCGGTCAGGGATCAAAATAAACACCCAAAATTACCATTCTAGGGTTTTTAGAAGCGAAAAAAAAGAATTTTTCAATAAAAAAATTAAAAGTCCAAGTCGAGTATATGCTCATCGATTTTTAGCGGTTATGAGGTTTAACATCTGATAAAAAAGTCAACCTCTTTGTGCTCTAAGCTTTAAGATCACATTAAATTTCATTAAAAGTAGACTACATCAATTTCTAGGTCTTCTGACCCGGAAATTTTGATAAAAATGCTTAAATTTTATAAAAACCGACCAAACAAAATTAAAAAATGACATGAGCCTAGAGTATATGTTCTTGGGTGGGGTCGTACAAAAGGTATAAATAGGACACTCGCCAAATGCCTACCAATTTTTGTAGAGGACATTGAGATTTACATTTTCTAATATTTTTTGGGGATTCAGAAATATTTCTTCAAGAGTTGTTACATTAAAACTCTAAAAATACACCATTTTTTCATCTTTTCTTCTTGATTCTTATAACCATCATTCTTTTTTTGAAATAATAATAATCATAGCATGTTCAGAATTTTGTTAGCTTTCAGGTGATATATGGAAAAGATCTTCAGTAAAATAAAATACTATTAAAAGAGGCATTTTCCCAAACTAACCCTTCTAAAGGCTACTTTAAATTGATCCTTCTCTGGTCATAATTCCTTCTTCAGTTACTTTTCAAAATTTGACAATCCTGAGGTTTTCTGCTGATTACGGGATTACGGATCTATTATCAGTTTTGCGAAATTTCCAACACCTGAGATTTTAATAATTTTCTAACAGAAATATTGTCTCTAAAATAATAAACGGTAACTAAAAATGAATAAATTCCTTCAGGTTTAAGCATTTTTTTTTGATTTTCTTTGGGATAGACTTTATGATCTGGGACACTTTCATCAATTTTAAAAATTTTACTTGAAGTTTTTGTTGCTTCTCTTTTTCACGTAACATTAAAATATCCGTATCAGCCGGCATTTTGAACGGATTTTGAATGTTATCGTCATTTTTTTTATTAATCGCTGTCAATGCAAATATTTTAATTAATCAGGGTGTGGTTGGAAAGACCAAAATATTTACCTGGTAAGGCTACAGCTAGGTTATTCGTAGGCATCTTTAAAATTGCATAAAAAAATTTAAAGAAAAAATAATTTTATTTTTAAAAAAAAATCATCAACATAAAATGAAAAAAAAGTTTAAACTAAATCTCCATGACAACTTTTAAAATTATCATAAATTTCTTTAAATCGAGATTCTTTGAACACAAAAAAAATAATTTTCTTCAAACAAAAAATGTCTTCAACAGGTCCCATATTCGGCAATCCGAACAATTACTTGAATTTTTTTAACCAATCGTTTGGTAAAGACGATAAAAGTTGGTTGAATAACAGTTTTGGTGATAAGAGTTGGTTGAATAATAGTCTATGTCTTCCACCTGAGCAACGTTACCAGTCTTTAAACGAAATGGTGACTAAGATAGTCGATGATGAGGCACAAAAAAGTCTCATTGCAAGTGGAAATAGTCTTAATTTGTCCCAACGATTTAATCAACTTGAACGTCAGACTAGTCAAAATCAGATTATATTTGTTCAATCGTCACCTCGTGGACAATTTTATCGTCAAGACTCGAATATAAGTGTTAACAGTGATTCGTTGTATCAACCTCCAATTGATGTCATACAGGCTCATAATTATTACAATCATATTCCATTGGCATACCCATCGGCTTATGCTCATCAATTAGCTAATCTCACACTTGATCAACAAAATTATTTACTTCAACAACAAAATGCTCTTATGGGTGCTCTTGCGTTTCAAGAATTGAATATCGGAAATCCTCCAGTGT
Organism: Brachionus rubens; assembly: GCA_022207745.1. Lineage (NCBI taxonomy): Eukaryota > Metazoa > Rotifera > Eurotatoria > Ploima > Brachionidae > Brachionus > Brachionus rubens. Next base: position 6,264,692 of record JAJVHD010000001.1, on the reverse strand, counting down.
ACAATCCAATACAGTATACATACCCAAATTATGCGTATGTTCAAGAGAGTAGAAATTTTCAAGTTAGTCCGGATAAGAATGAAAAGTTTAAGAATCAACAGCAACAAAATTACAGAAATCATCGTCGAACGGGACCTGCTAATGAGTTACATGTTAGACTTGAAGAGTGTTTGTACCAGTTCAAGTGTCTCGAGGATGAAAGAAAAAAAGCCGAGACAGAATTGTCCTACATAAACCTTCAGATGAAAAAATTTAATAATTCTTCTAATATTCCACGTCTTAGCTCGAATCCTTCACGTGTCGATCGTTTAATACACGAGTCATTCAAAGAACACTCTCGTCTTAATTATTTGATTTCAAAAATCGAAAATTTGAAGAATACAATATTTTACGATAATATTATCAAGACATTACAAAATTGGTTCGATGGAATTAAGAATGTACAAGATAAACGTAAAAGTGAGCTCTTTAATAATCGACAACGTGATGGTAAAAATAATTTACAAGACGAAAAAGACGTAATGACTTTAGCCAATTCACTTAACGAATTGAGTTTATTGACAAGTAAAGTCCGAACGAGTTTATGGTGTTCTTTACAAATTTCAAATGTAAATTATAATCTACAAGCCGGTGATAGTTTGTTTGATAATTTGGCAAAAACTAAAGATTTTATTGATAAAACATTTGAAATTAAAACTGATTTAGTACTTTAGAACAAAAAGTATTTTTTTTTGTAATGATTAGCTAGTCGTCTTTATTAATTTATTGCTTTCATGACAAGCTAGAACTTTTTTTGTTAGCAAATCTTGAGCTAGGAGTTTTTTTTTAAATATTTGAAATTTTTTTTGATTTTTAAGAATAAAGCATAATGAGAAAAATCCAAAAGCAGTGTCTTGATTCTTTCTTCTGTAATCAATGTCTAGCTGTCAAATTGATACCTATAATCGAAAAAGTCAAAAACGACTAGTCACCATCCCATTTTCTCATCCGGGCTTGGGACCGGCCAAGGCATGGTTACTATTATGCTACTGCCATTCAACCCAGTGACTGTGGGACGTTCATCATAAACAACGCCACTCATCCGAGCCGAAGCTGCGAACTCGACAACTATTTAGACTTAGCTTGTAACCACAAACCAAGCGTATTCTCCCGGAGAAGAAAACTTAACTTTGTCACTAGGGTTACACCTGTTACAAAATGGGTCTGCTGTAAAACAAGTTCTTGCACCCGTTCTTAGGCTACTATACGTTGTGATGGTCAAAGCCAGCGGCACTCCAATACAAAAAGATTCGAACGCAATCCTTAGACCCACGTACCCGTAATACAGCAACATTTAGAACAGCTATATATTTTTTTTCAAAATTGAAAATCATAAATTATACCTCAATGTCTGAGGATTGGGATGGATTGAAAGATGTTATTGTATTTTAATAGTTTATTAAAACTAAAAACTAAAAGTAAAAAAATGAAAAACAAAATAATAAAATAATTAATGAATTGTACCAGTTTTAAATTAGGGTTAAGACGCGACGATCTACTATCAAAGCAGACTACAGCCATGTACTATACCATGATATAAAATCGATTGATTTTTAAAAAATATGTTGCAGACGGGTTCGTAAAGGGGTCTGTGAGCTTTTTTTAAATTTTTTGTTGATTTTACTTAATAAAGCCAAGATAAGACGTTAATATAATTGGTACCAAGAGAAACATTTTTATAGTACTGTTTTGTGATTGGTCGACCAGTTCGAAACCGAGCCGAATCAAAAAAACTGGTTTATTTTAAAACCTTTTTATGAAACCGGTTTGAAAAAAACATACCAAAATTTTGGATGAATCAAGTCCAAGCAAATTGTGAGCTCATCTAACCAAAATAAAGAGAAGCCTAAGACAATAATATAGATACCAAAAGTCACTAAAATAAAAGAAGAAATGATGAAGATGAAATTAGCAAGTATTTTAAACAACCATCAATCGTCTACTCAAATGAATCAGATATATTACAATTGTGGAAAGAAGCAACGGATTACCAATAATTGCTAAAATGGCGAAAGATTATCTGTAATTAATTCCCACTAGTTTACCTTTGGATCAAACATTCTCAATCGGAACACTCACAATAGAAAAAGAATGCATTCCATACACAGTTCAAGAAATACTCTGTTCAGGGATTAATTACTGCAGTTCCACTGAATTAATGGCTTGGCGTACCGAACCGTACCAAAAGGGTGCCCGTACTAAAAATTTTCTAAATTTCCAATGGGTGATTTTACGATTTTTTAGTACGGGTTCGATGGAAGTGCAGTAATACCCCCAAAATTACAAATATCCTTTGCGAACTATCAATTTTAAACCTAGTTTCAAACAAGATCATTTTTGATTTTATCAGTTTTGGTCTTGAAAAGCGGCTTAAATCATGAAGCAGTGTCCGCAATAGCTAAATTAAAAAAAACGATTAGAAAGCGTTAATGAGTTTCAAAAGTTTCATGTAAAGTTCATTTTGTTTTTGTACACACTGCAGCTTAATGTCTTCATTCATTCAAATTTTAGGTACTCAAGTATTAACGTAATGTCTAAATAGCAATTCCAATAATGCTATCTTTCAAAAATAAGAGCTATTTACGTTAGAAAACGGCAATTTACTTTTTGAATTCAAAAGCATATTTTTTAAAAATAGAAAAAAAAACTTGTTAACTCAAATACCATAGCAACAAGTTCTTTCTCAAATACTCGAGATTCTTTTACGAGTATATACACTTAAAACAAAATAAAAATTAAAATATTACGAATTTTCAACACAAAAAAAAAGGAAAACTGATGAGAGAAGGCTTAAATGTCCCGGAGTGTACCTTATAGACGAGAAATCACTGATGCTTGTAATTGGCATCAAGAACAAGCTCTTAACAGTACTATTTATATCCTATACCAAACTGGACCTACAGGATTCTTGTTAAACGAAGAAGGCGAGACTAAAAAATTCAAAGTCTTTTTAGGCGATGTCCACAATTGTACTTGTTCTGTATTCAAAAAAGAAAAAGACTTGTGTAAACATATTTGTTGGATTATATTAAAAAAATTTCGATTGCCAAGAGATGATCCTCGTAAGACTTTTTTTCTCATAATCGCTGTCTAATTTTTTAACAAACCCTCTTTGTTTTAAAGTAACGTGGCAATTGGGTCTTAACGAAAGAGAAATAAATCAATTTATACGCGGAGACGCCGTTCAACAACGAAACAAACCTAGCAAAAGTGCCGGTAAACAACAAATCGATAAAAAAACGGGTGAAGCATCCAGTGGAACCGAACAAAGACCTATTACTGATTCAGATGTATGTCCTATATGTCAAGACGAACTCTTAGCTAAAAAATTACCAGTTTCATACTGCCGAACATGTGGTAACAATGTTCATATTAAATGTATGAAAGTTTGGGCTGAACACCAAAAATCAAATGGGGAAAGCGAACTCAAGTGTCCTCTTTGTCGTGAAATATTTTGCACTTTTGACATATTGGACCAAGAGTTCCGAAATAACAGTTTATTCAAACTTGAAAAAGAGGATTTACATTATGGTCTAATATGTCAATGTTGTAAGAGAACACCGATTAGTGGTAAATGTTATAAATGTACAACTTGTAATGAGTTTTATTTGTGTCAGCCTTGTTTTAATACTGATTTTCATAATTCTCATTCGTTTGTGTTTAGAGAGGTAAAACCATTGAAAAATTTTTAAAGATTTTTTTTAAAATTTAAAATTTTTAGAAAATAAGCCAAAAGTATCGAAAAGCAACGCGTGATCATGTAGGTATGCTTCCTCAGGCCATAGTCCATAGTCTTGAAAATCGTGAACTAAGCGAACAAGATTATGATTTACTACTTCAATTAGAACCGACAAACGCTGAAAAAAAACAGTTCAGCTCAATACCGGAAAAAGTTATAAAATCTTGGAAATCGGAAAAAGTCCGCGAGAACTCTCAATTATTAAACCCAGGGGTCCAATGTCGAATTTGTTTAAGACCCTATCAACCGAATCAATTAGTCCGTAAACTTCCAAATTGTAAACATAAATACCATGCAGAGTGTATTGATAATTGGTTGTTACACAGTCATCCGACTTGTCCGATTGATGGTCTCGTCGTTTGGGACCCAATAACTGCTCAAATTGAAAAAGAAGAAAAAAAAGAAAAACTAAAAAAGGCTCCTGAGACAAAAAAAGAAGAGGTCCAACAAGATCTAAGCCTTGGGATCTTGATTAATTACAAAACTAATGTTGTTGAAAAGAGTGAAGCAGTAAAGGTTTTTGAAAAAATAAAGCCGAAACTTAATCAAAGGAATCACACAATGGAACCGACCAAACCCCCTGTGAGTCGAGTTAATAATTTAAGGATCGAAATAGAGGGTAAAAATGTAGGGTTTCAACAGACCGATAACATACCTCAGAATAGAATGATTTTACCGAGGATTGACAAAAAGAAGGTTTCACATTCTCAATTTTTAACCGGGTTAACTCGGAATAGATCAAATAGTGTTGAGGGTTTGAACATACCGGGCAATGTGTTTAACAACTTGTTTAATATTCAAACATTGGTTAACACTAAGCCGTACCAGCTTAGTCGGGTCTCACACAGACGTGATCAATCGGATTTTTATGATGATGAAGAAGAAGAGATTGATGAAGTTGATGAAACGGAAAATTTTAAAATCGAAGATTATGAATCGATTCGATCGAATTTATCTGTTAATAAAAGTGAGCCAACACATTCAAGAAATGCTCAAGTGTTGGGTTCGAATTTAGAATTGAATTTAAATGAAAATCAAGTTGTCTCAAAACCACCTAATCCGAATAATAATTTAGTTCGTAATCGAATTAAAATGAAAAAATTATTGAAATTAAATTCTGTTAATACTCGAAATGATTTAATTAATGATACGTTTCCGTTGATACAAGGTGTTAATATGATTCATAAAATTGATCATAAATAATTTTTTTTTTAATTTTTAATAAAAGTTTTCTAATTTTTTTGGAGAAATTTTCCAAGTCCTTATCCGTACTTTGTGTTCTCCATATATGAAAACCCCGGAATGCATCAATAATTTTTATCCAATTTCTAACGTAGACGGTGCTGACCCTTGAAAGAGATGTCTTTAGAAAACAATTTTTATCTAATGAAAAGAAACATGAAAGCTGAGTTTATGAAATAGATTCTAAAAGAGCATAAAATTCCACACATGCCAATGTGTTTTTTCGAATAAAAAAAATATTTTTAACATCTCTTCAAGGGCATAAAAGCAGAAAATGTTCTAATTACTTTGTTTTTTTCGAACCATCCAGTCATGCTTTACTTGTTGTGCTAGGCGTGCGTTCTTAAAGCACAACGGAGATTAGGTGAGATTAATTGCGGAGCTTGACGAAGTAATTAAATGAGTTCCCAATTAAATAAGAGCCCTTACTTAACTACGAGCTTTTCAGCTCTATTCAGCTACACTTATACCCGCTCAGGCTGGGTTTATAATTAGTCAGATCCCGGCTGTTCAGCGGCTAGATATCTTAAGCCTGGAGATTGCCTCGAAGCAAAACTCGAGTTCGTCCCCTTTTATCTCATCCTACCGAGTCTAACTTAAAAGATGTCTTCATATGTGAATGTATTTGCAGCTATCAGGCCTTGCAGCTAAACCCCGAATAAATTAAAACAAAGTTTGTTTCTAATTTGTTTGAATATTTTATTCAATAAAATAATACTTCATGAAACCCGTGATCATTCTAAAAAATGAAACTAAAGTTTAAGTAACAATTAACAAAAACTAAAATTAAAATTTCAAAATTTAACAAAACAAAAATGAGACATCTTTTAATCTTAATCCCTGACATTACACTTATTAGCTTTTCAACAATCTCGTAAAAGTTATGTAAACTAAGCCGCATAACAGGTCCAAATATCTTCCCAGGTTTCTTGCGTAAGATAATGTGTAATTCTCTTGTTGCTAGAACTTACTAGCTGAAAAGAGAACAGTACAAAAACAAAGCCAAAATTTGAAAATTCTGATCCTCTAGTTGAGTCCTACAGGCATATTTGGAATTTTATGCTCTTTTCTGTTTTATCTTAATTTCATCTTAGTTTTTCTTAGTAATTTCTCAAGCTGTTTGTTAATTTTCATTAGCCTCGTACTATACCTCAATTCAGCTGGCCCATACATTTCAAATGAGCTTAAAGATTAACACTGTAGAACTGTAGCAAATGCCTTAGATCCAAAGGAAAGATGGGATTGTTGAGAGTTGTTGAAAATGTAATACTTAAATATACTTAAATATACTTGACGCTAAAGGGTTGAACTTAAAAGTGCTTATGAAAGACATTTTGAATTCAGTCCATAGATGCTGCAGATATTTAGTAAAATTTGAAGATAGTTATCAACTGGACTGATAAGGATCTACATAGACAATTATTAGAAAATTTAGATAAGTAAAGATGTCATCCAGATTTCAATACTCCTGGATCATATCGTCAGAGAAACAGGGATGGTATTCCACTTTGTTTAACACCACATTCGACTTGAAATATATAAGATATCTTGTCGTTTACACATACTACAGCTTTGGCTGAGTCATAGTATTTTTATAAGAGCACCCAGTAGCAAGAATCCATTCTTGATAGCAGCTTAAAGAACCTTGTCAAAATCTTTAAATCATCGATTAAGTTTTCGATAGCTTAGAGTGTGAATTTTTTGTCTGGCAAAAAAATAATATCGATTTTTAATTTTATTAACAAAATTTGACTAGATTAAAACAAAAAAAAACAAAAAAATTTTCTCATTCTTCCAAAGATTGATAAGTATTCGGCTTAAGACCGTACTTAACTCGAATAGCATCATTACGGACATCACGTTCTTTTCTTCGTTCAGCATTTTTTTGTTTCAAAAAATCTCTTTGACGATTTATTTTTCTCTCTATACGTTGCATACTGCGATCACTCATTGCCTTACAAGTTTTATTACAACAGTAACATACACAAAGTCCAATAATCATTAGAACAACACCTGCTGATACACCAATCCCAATCAACAATGCTTCAAAGTTCACTTAAACACAAAAAAAATTTTCACCCATGAAATTTTTATGATTTATAGTAAGAGTTCTTACAACTGCAAGAAAACCATCTTGATTTTGACGATTTACAACCTTCTGGAAAAATACCCTTAACTTTATAAGTCCTGCAGGAGTTGTCTTCGAGACAATAAAAACACTTCGGATTCGATAAACATTCTTGACAAGTTGTGTTTGATGAAAAACATTCATCACTTGAAGACGTTGTTACCACTTCAGTTGTCGTTGTTGTAATCACTGTTCCAGTCGTTGTTGTAATCACTGTTCCAGTCGTTGTTGTATTCAATGCCCGAGTTGTTTCGGGTGTAGGCACCGTAGTTTGACAAAGACTTGTTAAGACTTGACTAGCTAACAAAACAATCAATACCCACTTCATCTTAATTTTATAAAATTAGAATAAAATTTGATCCTTAGACCCTCAAACGGGTGTAACCCCGTCTCAATTTTATCAAAACCGAAAAAAAAAATTTTAAAAATTTTTATTAAATTGAATTTAAAGGATTGATGCCTAAGACATGGAAAGAATTTTGTATAACTTGTTTAGAACAATTGTATAGCAACAACCTTGCCTTGGCGGTTTCGACAGGCTCGTTAAGAACATAGTTGTCCTTAAGACAAAGATTAGTCAACTTGACCAATTGAAACAAGTAGAGAACAATATGGTAAGGTTCGTAGTCTTCATAAGCTTGCCATATGACCTCTTCGAACCGGGCCAAATGTTGGATAAGAACGAGTTCGTTTTGTTTCGAAAGGAGTTTGAAATCGATTTTGTCATCCGGTTCTAGATCGAGTTGCTCACGACATTTTTCGAGTAGACTATAAAGTCTTGCGTGAGCGTAATGACACATATATGCCGAGTCGTCTTTTGAAACAATGTTTTTCCATGAGAATTCGTAATCTTTTAAACGTGGTTTGCCTAAATCGGTAATAATTAGATGAGAGTTACCGATTGTTTGAGCTACGTATTCGGCATCTTGTAAAACTCGTTTAGCTTCATAAAAAAAAATCAAAATGTATTCTAATATAAAATTAAAGCAAATATATAAAAAGATAAAAGCTGAAATTTTATATCTTATCTAAGTGTTGTGTAAATATAATTTAAGACTTGAAATGAATCAACGAGATTCAAGTCTAAGTCATTAAAAAATTATTTAATAAAGACCTGATTTAATAAAGGAATCAATCATTATGGCTTTCTTAAATAATAGCAGTGGCACCTTACTAAAGATCTTCACCGAGAATAGAACAAATTAAGTACTCTTGGCGATTGAACGAACGAATCAAAAATTGATCAATAAATATAGACATTAACTACTCAGTTTATAGAGAATTTAATAATTTGTATTTATTTTTAAGACATTCACGAAGACTTGACACGTATCTGATTGCTCGGAAAAAATTCGATTGTCATTTAATTTAAGGAAAATATCTTTGTGATGATAAACAATCAAAAAATTACAGAAGACATGTTCTTAAAAATCTTACTTTAATTTGTAAACATTTTATGTGAGATGTGGGAGTATGAGAATATTTGTTCTATAAAAAATCCTAAATTATATTGTTGTCATAATGGACTCATCAAATTACCTAAGCAAAGTCCATTACCTTCTTTTTTATACGAATTACTCACTCACAAAAAACAAGAAACGTTAAATTTTAAGTCGAGTATTTACGTCAGTTAATTGTAAAGTTGATCGAAATTTATTGTCTGCAGACAGTTGTGCATATACCTATAGAATTTCGGGAGCAATATATCAGGCGATCGGTCCTTATTTATCTGAAAATAACAAAGAGTCAAAGTTTGCATTTATGATCCGAGTTTACAATCGAAATTAAGGCGGGGTATGTACCCGAACAATATTGATTCGAAAATATTAGAAAAGATTCAAACCTATTTAAACGAGAACAATACTTAAATATCAACTTTACCAAGATCCTATGTCAATCGTTAGAGTGTATGGAAAACCTGATTTATTTATTACATTTATCTGCAACACAAATTGGCCTGAAATACAAAACGAAAACACCAAACGATCGACCGGATTTAATAGCATGAGTTTTTGATCTCAAAATGAAACAACAATTAGATGATCTTTTGAAAAAAGACATTTTTGCTAATGTTTAAAAAAAAGCTAATGTTTATGTGGTCGAATTCCAGAAGCCAGGTTTACCTCATTGCCATATATTACTAATTTTAGAAAAAAAATATATACCAATGCTGAAGTTTAAATCCAAGTTCATCATGTATGAAAGATGGAAAATGTACGAAAAAATTTCCGAAAAGCTTTTGTGACAAAACAAAAGAAAATTCAAATTGTTATCCGATTTATGTGAGAAGAATTCTGAGCAGAACAATTACAAAGGGTAAATTTCAATTGAATAAACAATGGATTTTCCCATACAAACCATACCTATCAAACAAGTATAATGATCACTTAAATGTTGAAATTTGCACGTCAGTTTCAGCTGTAAAATATCTTAATAAATATCTATATAAAGGTAATTTTGATTAAAATTTTTGAAAAAAAATCGCGTTTAAAAATTCCAATTAATCTTTTTTCAGCATCAACATGTTCTATAAATGTAAACTCAAATGAAGCTCAATCAATAAGAAACGCAAAAATGATTCCATGAGACGAGGCACCGATGATGCATCGTCATGCTTTCGAAGCAATGGATCGCACGTTTAAAGATATCATGAAATCAGGGGACAAAAAACATGAAAAAATTCCATTTGGAAGCAAACTAATAGTATTGGGAGGTGACTTTAGACAAATTTTACCTGTTGTAAAAAAATGATAATTTAAACTTAATAGAACTATTTTGTTCCTTTAAGTAGTAATTTCTTCCTTTAGGATCTCAGTGTGAAATAGATAATGCATCTATAAATCGGTCACAACTTTGGAACAAATTTGAAACTCTGAAACTTAAAACAAACATGTGTTTAAAAAATATGAATTCATCATTCAAAGAGCAAGAAGAAGCCAAAAAATTTTCCGAGTACTTATTAAGAATTATAAACAACTTGTAACCCTTATAAACGTAATTACTAAACCATAGTTTTTTTTTACAATAAAAACACAAAAAAGTATACCTTTTTCAATTCATTAGTTAAACCCCAAATCCCCTTTATTAAAATCGTTAAACGTTAGCTTGGGCGGTGTATAGGAAAATTGAAAAGATCTGGAAGGCAAAGCATATATCCTCTGTATTGAAAGATAGCTTTGCAATAACTTTCTATCGAACCTGGCTTGGTATTAAATGATTAATCAAAACCTATGGTGGCGTAACCAGACACTTTTGGATAGTGTGACAAAGTTCTGTGTAGTGGGGGAGGGGACATGGGACCCTCTCACTTTCATAAATTTAAATTTATGTAAACACGTTTCAATAATCTTCGAAGTCTCCAGGGCCAAAAAATAGGTTTTTTGAATTAAAAATTGTTTTTTTTTAATTGGAGTTTTGAGGTTTTGGACCCTCAAAGTCTTATCTTTCAAAATAAAAGAATTTACTTTTAGAAAATTCCATTGACTCATAAGCAACTTGTTTAGCCTCTTGTATCAAATCACTCAAAAATTCAACTTTTCCTTGTCTTGTACTCATATTTGTTATCCGTCCAAACGGCACATAGAATTCCTCAAAAGTCCTTAACAAAAACACTTATCACTTGAAGTTATGCATTCAAAAATTCTATTAAACATACAAATTTTCTAATATTTGAGGGTCTAAACGTTTAACTGTTTCATAAAGTCTTAAAAAGTGATCTTTTTGACTTGAGTCAACAACGTACACGATCTTCTTGAACCCGTACTTTTTTTTACGCTCACACAACGCGGCTATGTCCCTTAAACCGAAAAAATCTTTCAAAAAAAGTTAATTTTTATTGAAAACCTACCTAGTAATGTACAACGTAGATCCATCACTTTTTTTAACAATAAACTTTTTATCAGATCCTACAAGTTTAGCTTGAACAGCACCGTCTTGTCTATAAAAAAGTTAAAATTTTGTTGTCAAGTGGTTTTGAAACAGTCTTACAATTTTTCTGCTATTCCGGACTCTAACATTTTTGAGATATACTCTCTAGCAAGCTCATAATACTCAGACTCTGATTCATAAACATCAAATTTTATATTCAAATCCTTCGAGTAGAGAGATTAAAATCAAGTTAATTTTTGAGACCCGTTTAAAAGTTACTTTATAAACACCTTCAAGCTCTTTTATACTCAACTCTTTGAACAAACACCACATTTTTAAAGACTCATCATGTTCTTTTTTAAACAATTAGAAAAGCAAAAAAAGTTTTAAAAAATTTTTACTTTCTTCCATTTTGGAAAAGTACTCCAAAGCTTGAGTCTTAATCTCTTCATCTTTATTAGCCTTAACATAAACATCGAGTAAGTGTTTGATCGGAGATTTTTTCAATTCATCGTAAGAGCCGTATTTTTTGAATCCGACTGCTAAGATACCATACTGAGTCCCCCAATCGCCGAGATAATTTATACGAGTCACTTTTCGGCCAAGTCTAGAGTGTAAATTTGATAAAAAATTTCCTAAAAAAGTGGACCGCATGTGTCCGGCATGGAGTGGTTTAGCTATATTCGGTGAACTAAACTCGACTATAGTGTTTTCTGAACTTAGTTTCGGACGCCATTGGTCTTTGTAATAAACTCCGTCGCCAAGTTTGAATCCGTAAGAGTTTTTTTGGTCATAAATGGCGCTGAGTGTTGTTCGTTTGAAATACTCCTGGTTGACTTGGATCAAAAGTTTGTTATTTTTGTCAAGTTTAACCGAGTCGATTAGCTCATTTTGAATCTCAAGATTTTTTGGCTCGATTGAAAGTTTGCTCAAGTCGATTGTTAAAAGTCCAAAAAACTTTGACGATTTGTCAACCCGATTTATTTTTGTTAAATAATCGAGTTTTTTAACGAGAAATTCATCATTAACATATCTACTCAAAATACTTGAGATCTTTTTTTTTTTAAAAAAAGAAAAGTCTCTTATGATTTTTGTTGTCGATGAGTTTAATTTTATCTTTTTTTACCTTCAGTGATATGTTTTGTTTCATAAGCGAAGCCATACTCTTTAATGCATTAGATAACCTCTTTTTTTTGTTTTATTTTTAAAAAAGTTTGAAAAATTGTTTGAAAACTTTGATCACGTGATTTTTTTTATTCATAAATTTATTTGTTTAGGAGTTTATTTAGAAAAGTGTGTCTTAAATGGACGTCAATGCAGAAGGTTGAAGGTTCAAATCCAAATCTCTAAAATTTAACGACTTGTCGCCCTCCAATTTTCTCATCCGGGCTTGGGACCGGCCAAGGCATGGTTACGACTATGCTACTGCCATATACTCCAGTGACTGTTGGACGTTAATCATAAACAGAGCCACTCATCCGAGTCAAAGACTGCGAACTCGACAACTATTTAGACTTAGCCTGGAACCACAAACCAAGCGTATTAACCCGAAGGAGAATACTTAACTTTGTCACTAGAGCTACACCTATTGCTAAATGGGTCTGATGTAAAACAAGTTCTTGCGCCCGTTCCCAGGCTACTATACGTTGTGATGATCAAAGCCAGCGGCACTCCAATACGACAAGATTCGAACGCGATCCTTGGACCCACATACCCGTAATACAGCACATTTAGAATGGTGTTAGAATGACAGAAACATTGCCGCCATTTTCAAATTGAGGCTTGGGACTGGCCAAGGCATGGTTAACGGTAATCAGAGTTGTTCCTCAAGTCGCGATTTTTCAAGTCTTTACCCCAAAAAGTCAAGTTAAGTCGACTTGACTTTTGATGGAAAAAAAATTTCAAGTCGAGTCGTGACTTGGACTTGACTTGAAACTTGAGACTTGAGGAACAACTCTGACGGCAATATTTATTAAATTTTTTGGATTAGCCTTAAAACAAATTAAACTAATTTAATAAAATAAAAATGACTTACTTTTACTTAAAATTCGATTCACCTTTAAATAAAATAAAATGAACTAGAAGAATTGAACTTGCAAGGTATTGGACTTGGTTCATTAGACCCAAATCTATTCACGAATAACAAGAGACTTTTGAGTTTAGTTATTTTTTCGAATGGGTTGAAGGCTTTGGACAAGAACTCGTTCAAAGAGTTGTAACAACTGAAGACTTTGAACATATCTTGTAACGATTTTGACCTACGGTCAATTTGAATTCGAATCCAATTCCAGAAGAAAAACTAAATAGGGCAAATGCGTTGTTCTGTGGTTTTTAATTTTGATTTTTTTTCTAAAAAAAATCCAAAGCTCAAACTGGGAGTTCCTTAAGTCTCATTTCATAGTCCACTTCTTTTTCTTACCGCTTTATTACCAGTACGTGTCTGTAACAGCTTGTTGCAAAAATATCAAGTTCAATGAGATGTTTTTGATCAAGGGCCCATGCCTCACAAATTGTCTTTTCACAAGTTTCAATTAAATCACCAGGATCTGTTAAACAATTTTGTCCAAATGATTTATTCCCAACAAAGCTGTCCTTCTTTTGCATTCTTTGATGTTTCATTGAGAACTCTTATTATTTTTTCTGGAAATCTTAGTGTCTTAATAGCGTAAACATAATCGATAAATGTCATTAAAAGTACAAGCTGTTTTCCTGTTGCTTTTTCCATAATACGACGGAGAGTGTGAATTAGTTGTACGCAGCTACTTCCTATGAGCTTGATTCCGTCTTAGCAATTCATTATTCGATTAAAAATTATTTTGTAGAAGACCTTAATTGCGATGGTGTAACTTTGTGCATTAATGTAATACTTCTATAGTTGGTGATGAGCTACGGATTATTACTGTGGGGTTATTTATTAAGGTACAAATGAAGGTATTTTCTGATAGATAATTCAACCCTTCTCGTAGTAGTAGTTAAAAAAAGGAATCAACAACAGTTTAATCAAAAAAAATTTATTGGTTTTTTGCAATAAAGCTTACAAATACAACAAACATGCAAATTAGAATAGTTATTATCAATCCAAGATTTTGATTTATTGTTTCAGAAACATTTTGATTAGCACTAAAATTAAACAAGCTTTGTTCGTCTAAATTATCCAATTCAGGGTCAATACTCCCAACTAAAGACTTTACAATATAATCTCCAAATGAAAAAGAAAAACTTGATCCTTTCGCATTTTGAATTTCTTTTTTTTCATTTCGATAATCATCGACAACATCTAATCTTGGTATTAATCGATCCCAATTGTTCAAATATTCCATTGTATTATCTTCATCTGTACACGAGACTATAGTCGTATAAGTCCCCGGATTTCTTGCTTCCAATATTCTTTTGAACTCGTTTATATCAACGGTACCTCGATCATTTGTAGGCTCACCATCAGTTACTATAATTACACACAACTTTTTACCTTTTAATTCATCCGAGCTGTTATCGGTCAAGACTTTTTTTAATACTCTTGATAGGGGTGTCGGACCGGATGGGTCGGTTTGAAAAAATGGAATCAATTCAGACGGATCTTGAACGTTTTTAGCATTTTGTCGGTTTAAAAAGTAAACATCAGTGCCGTTTTGGTTGTAAATGTTAGCTAGTTCGATTGATATATTGGAAAAATATTGTAGTTCATCCCATCTTGATGCGTTTAAAAAACTAGTATTCAATGGTGAATCACGTAGTTTAGCGTTCATTGAACCTGAATCATCGAATATGAAAACTATTTTAAAATTGTTGAGTAAATTAAGTTTGTTTGCAAAAAATTCACTTATTTCGTATTTGTTTATTATTTGATCAAGTTTGTTTGATTGATTTAAGTTTTGATAAGACGGTGGTGAATCGTCTGGTGGTGGTGGAGGATAAATTTTACTCATTTTTTATTCGGTGTTAGAAATTAACTTTTTTGTTTCAAGTTTAAATAGTCAGCTTAGAAATGACGTGTATTTAAGTAGACATTATCATAATAGTAACGAATGAATTATAATTTTAAATTTTACATAATTTTGAAATAGTTAAAAATTAGAATTTTTGTCCAGAAAGCTTAAACAAAAACTCTATTTTTAGGAAAAAAATATTTTTATTCATTTTCCTTGTAATTTTTCAAAGAATATCCTGATCAGTGGCCTAATAAAGCAGTTTCAAATGGAAGGCGAGCTCAATTGGTAAATTCTTTGGGCAAGCTTAAAGACTTATTATTATAAATAATCTGCAATGGGTTTCCCTACTATGACACTATTACAGATGTTTTTAAAATTGTTGACTGACTCAGCATTTTTGATGTCTTCTGGGATTTTATTCCAATATAGTATAACTCAATTTGTCAAGAAGTTGTGTCTTGCTAGGCATGACTAAACAAATTGTCTGTTTAATGTGCAGTGACTTCTTGTATTACCAGCTTGGCCTCGAAAACTTAAATTTGGACAATTTATTACGTTCCAGTTAACGTTACGTTCCAGGAACGTTACAAAAAGAAGAACGGTTTGAGTGGTTCCGTTCCCGTTAAGGATTCCGTTCTAAGTTGAAGCTCTTAACTGTTTCAGCAAAAGTCTTAAATTATACTAACTGATGTTGTAAAACTTTTACGATATTTTTTTGATGTTGTAAGACTTGAACAATGCTAAAGTAATGAAAATAACGGAGGATGCGTTCAGTGTTCTCAATAATTTGACACAATTGAATTTATCTTACATCAATATTGAGACTTTACCACCTGGTTTATTCGATGGTTTGAAAAACCTAGAAGTATTGGCTCTTGAATACATGTCTTTAAAAAGTTTCGATTAAAAACTTTTAACGAACAAATCAAAGCCTAAAAGTCTCAAACTTAACTGGAATTTAATCAAGAGTCTTGAACCTGAGATATTCAAAGATTGCTCTGATTTGGAGGTTTTAGGCCTATCAATGAATCAAATCCAAGAGTTGGATCCGAAATTATTCAACGGTTTATCAAAACTAAAGACTTTGAAACTCATTAAAAATAATACTTAGGGGTATCCAAAAGTTTTGACGTTTTCATCAATAATTCATTTAAAAAAATTAAAAAAAAAAAATTTTTGCATAACCATGTTCTCCATTTTATTAGCTTTCTAATGTGTGGACGCATCAACATATTGAATTTGTATTTCAAAAGTTTCAGCTCATAATTTGAAACCCACATTTTTCAAAATTTCAAAAATGAATAAGGAGCACGTAAGAAGCTATATTTTGATCAGGTATATGTTAAATATTAGAGCAGCAGTAATCCATTCCGAACTTATGGCATCAATCGGAGATAGCGCTCATTCTAAACGTACTGTCGAAAGGTGGGTTGAACGTTTCAAGAGTGGCGTGGAGTCAGTCAACGATATTGATCGAATTGGGAGGCCAAATACAGCGGTTTAACTGTATCCTGTTAACCTATTTTTTTACATCTATGCGAGCATAGATAAATATCTATGCGAACATAGTTAAAAATCTATGCGAGTATAGATTATCTATGCGAACATAGATATTATCTATGCTTTTCCGCTAAAACATAGATATTTTTTAAAAATTTCTATGCGAACATACATAAGCATAGATATTTTCAAAATTTTATTTTCAAAACATAGATCTTATGTATGCGAGCATAGATCCTATGTATGCGAGCATAGATCTTATGTATGCGAGCATAGATCTTATGTATGCGAGCATAGATCCTATGTATGCGAGCATAGATCTTATGTATGCGAGCATAGATCGCGACTCAGAATTATTTTGATTTTGGCATGAAACATTTGATTTTTAAAAATATTCTTATATTCATGCGAGAATATTACTGTTCACAAAGAACGAAAGAAGTCGAAGAATCAATACGAAAAAAAATCATTGAAGAATTGATGAACAATGTTGATGAGCTTATGGATCTTTCGGCTCTATCAAATGATCAATTAAAATCCAAAATATCAAGCCATCATGTATGTGAAGAACTCTCTGCAACAAGAGGTTTGACTAATCCGACTCGTAAAGAATCACGAATTGTATTTTTAACATTTGCTAATCTAATTGATTTAATTAACAAAAAAGAATAATTGTGTTAATTTGATTTGATTTTTTCTTTTTATTTTGTATTTTTTTTTGTTCATCCTGTACCAATTTGAATTATCTTTTTATCTTTTTTTAATAAACAAAAATAAACAAAAAAAATTTTTTTATTTGTTGTCACTTGGTGAATCATATGAATCCTTATCTTTGTACATGCCGTGAAAGTTTCATGCCAAAATCAAAATAATTCTGAGTCGCGATCTATGCTCGCATACATAAGATCTATGCTCGCATACATAGGATCTATGCTCGCATACATAGGATCTATGTTTTGAAAATAAAATTTTGAAAATATCTATGCTTATGTATGTTCGCATAGAAATTTTTAAAAAATATCTATGTTTTAGCGGAAAAGCATAGATAATATCTTTGTTCGCATAGATAATCTATACTCGCATAGATTTTTAACTATGTTCGCATAGATGTCAAAATATAGGTTAACAGGATACAGTTATACCATTACAGCGACTAATTCTTCAAATGTTGATCGAATTCGACGACTTGTTGAAAAGAACCCGAGGATATCTATACATTATATTGAAGCTGAGACAGGCCTGAGTTATGGAACAATTGGACGGATCTTGCACGACCATTTAAATTTACGTAAATTATCCTCGCGTTGAATCCCCCATGAATTGAATGAGAATCAACAAAAAAAAAGGGTTGAGATTTGTCGCAAAAATTTAGAACTTTTAGAGACCCAAAGATGGCGTTTATGTGATATAGTTACAGGGGTTGAGTCATGGATATTCCACCGTAAAATTGGGAACAAAGCATCTAATTCGAGCTGGGCTCCAAAGGGCCAAAGTCCGCAAACTGTGGTAAAACGCAACCAATTTGAGCCGAAATCAATGGTGTGTGTTTTTATTTAAACAACAGGACCTGTTTTAGTGCATGTAGTTCCTAGGGGACAGTCTATAAATAACACCTATTATGTTGAAAATGTCTTAGGTCCTCTTATTGAGACCTTAAAATCGCAAAGACCAACATCAGGTACAAAAAATATGAAAATTTTGCATGACAATGCTCGACCTCATGTTCATGAAAACGTCAAGAACTTTCTCAATACTAATCACATGACCATAATCGACCATCCGGCTTACTCCCCAGACTTAGCTCCATGTGATTTTTGGTTATTTAACGAAATTAAAAAACGCTTACCCGATCGTACAAGTGAAGAACTCTTGGAATCCCAAATTACAGAGATACTTAATTCGATTCCTAAAGAAGAGTTTCAAAGGACCTTTCAAAAGTGGACTGAGCGGATGAAACTTTGTATAGAAAATCAAGGCAATTACTTTGAACACCTAAAAAAATAAAATCGATAAAAAAATTTTTTTTTCGTCTTTTTTAACCCGAACGTCAAAACTTTTGGATACCCCTAAGTATTTCAAAATTCGACACGAAACAGTTTGATGGCTTGGTTAGTTTAGAAGAATTGAGCTTTAATTTTAATCATATTGAGAATTTAGATGCAAGACAGTTTGAGGGTTTGTTGAATCTAACACGATTGAGTTTTTTTGAAAACAAGATAAGTTCATTAGACTCAAAAATATTCGAAGGACTAACTAGACTCAAAGATTTATCACTCGCGTCTAATCCATTAAATGAACTACCAGTTGAAATATTCAACCCTTGTCCAGAACTAGAAGAATTGAACTTGCAAGGTATTGGACTTGGTTCATTAGATCAAAAACTATTCGCGAATAACAAGAGACTTTTGAGTTTAGTTATTTGTTCGAATGGGTTGAAGGCTTTGGACAAGAATTCGTTCAAAGAGTTGTCACAATTGAAGACTTTGAACATATCTTGTAACGAATTTGAGAGTCTAGAACAAGGAACGTTTGATGATTTGGGAATGTTAGAGACATTGTTTTTGAATTACAATATGATTCGAAATGTCCAAGTGGAATTGTTTAGAGGACTTGAAAACATTGAATACATTGATTTGGCAAACAATTTAATAGTTGATATTGAAAAAGAATGTTTTGAGGGTCTTGAAAAATTACATACGGTCAATTTGAGTTCGAACCCAATTCCAGAAGATAAACAAAATGGCTTAGATCAGTCGCTTTTCAATTTTTATTAACGTTTTTGATTAAAAAAATGATTTTTTTCTCAAATAAAATTTTCACTGAACATTAATTTTTTATCCCTTTTTATTCCCTTGATAGTCTCAAATGGACTCATACATGGATTTAGATTTCAAAAAAATAAAAAAGATGGGACGCTATCCCCTATCCGATACAAAATCGGAATCTTAAAAATGTTCTCAAACAGATCATAGTTGAGATTCTCAACCTTGCAAAAAGAGACATTTAGCCTTGTTAAACATTTGTGTGGACAAGGCCTTGAGTAAATAGTACATCCAAGGTGATTGGGGTCTCAAGTCGAATTATTTATTAACATAAAAAATTCAAATCCTACCTAATTTCAGTCAAGCCTCGAGTCGCCATTATCAGACATTACAGTAGGGTTAATTGATATTTTGAGTTATTAGAATACAATTGCTGATGTTGATGATGAACTATGTTTTTGCTAAAACGCAAAAAAGAGAATTAACCGAAAATGCAAAAAAGAGTACCGACGACTACCATATTAATTATACTATGAGGTGAAAAAAGTCAAAAAAATCAAAAATCACTAAGATGAGGGATTTTGATAATTTTAAATAAAAATTCGTAATCCTTATGTATGAACTCAAGGATCCTTGAAAATAAATTTTTCTAATAGGATATTATACTCCCTTTCAGAATATGTATAGTTTATATGGGGATGATGGGTGAATCTATTAAAAAGTAAAGTATGGTTTTTGAGAGGTCTTGACAATTCGGACCCCTGAGGTCTGAAAAAATTATTTTGGAAACCCCATAAAAATTGGCTTTCCTAAGTTTTCATATGCGTAGATTACGATTTTGAGGTCGAAATTCAATTTAAAAATTAGTGTGGACGTTTTGCATTTCCGGAACCTTACTTCAATTAACTTTCTAAAGTTAGATCATAATATTTTCCTTAGAAGGAGAGTCGTTTTTAAAATTACTCTTAAAATCTAAAATTTTATTAATGCATAAAAACATATATAATGTTGCAGGCTGGTTAGCCTATTTGAATTTGATGGAATTATGAAAAGATGCGTTTGTGTTTGTAAATATTTATTATAACATCGTCTAAAAGATACATTTTCTAACATAACGAAAACTATTCTTTTCACAAAAAAAAACTATTTTTTTATAAAATAATATAAATTCATTTTCATCACTAAGCCACCAATTAGAGTTTATTTAGAGCCAAATAAAATATTAATTATTACTAGGACACAAGAAGTGTAGTGTTAGCTACGAACTAATAACTTAGTTCTTCACGTCGTCACGCCGCTAACATTCTCCTCCTTGTTAATAAGCGATGTCCTCATCGCAGACGCAACTGATTCAGTCTCAGAACCAGCTTTAAACGCGTCTCTAAACCAAGCACATCTGATTCAGTCACAGAACCAGTTTATTAATGCGCTTCAAAAAGTGTCTACTACGGTGGCATGCCAGTATCTAGTACTGGGTGTTACACACCGTCCCCAGTCTCTTGTGGTACGCCTGACGATCCCTCTTCAGGAAAGTAGCTGTTCGTGATCCACTACTGGAGGCACATATATTACTCCGCTCTATAGGAGCCGCAAGTAATCTGCCGGACCACTCCCCTACCAACTCTAACGACTCTAATTGATTACTTAGTAAGAATTTTGTTGGGTCTTGTTAATTAGGTGAACATATGATCACATATTTGTGCAAATTTTTTACGATCACCAATTGGTGAACACGGTTTTTTTTATGTTCACATAAATGTTATCAAATTAAAAATAAATTTTTAGGTGAACATTAGATTAATTATTTATTGTACAAAAAAAATTGATATATCTAATTAATTAAATTAATGAATTTAAAAAATTTCCCTCCCAAAAATAGTTTTTAACTTATTTATTATTTTTCCTTGAACGAAGACGAGATGCAATCGGTGAGCTTGAATTTTGAACCTGTTTAGCATTTTGTTTTTTGGTTTTTGGAAGAATGCCTAACATAATTAGTTCATTGGCAGTATCCAAAGATGGAGTCGGCTGTATTAGAGCATCTTTTTGATAAATCAAAGCTTTTTTTTTTTGTTCGTTTTTTTCATTAGCGATTTTTTGGTCTAATTTGTTTAGTTTCTCATTCAACTTTAACTTGATAGGATCAGTACAATATTTGTTTAAGCTTCTATCAAATACCAGTCGGTCATTGAGGCGATTTGATATATTAAACTCTGAAAATCTATTTGTCCAATGAAAGAGTCTATATTTATCACATTCAATGTGAACTAAACGTCTTTGGCTTTGTGATAGATTTGAAAAGTATAACTTTTTTGATGAGTGTTTAAAAACATTTTGATATAAATTTTATACTATCGAACCAATTTTGAATTAAAGATGACTCTTCACCATAAATATTTTCTAATAAATCGTCAATGATTTCTTCGACCTGAGCTTTAGTGTTATAATTTGAAACTAAAGTCAAGCTAGCCATGTCATCAACAATGCTTGCCTCTACTTCAGTCGACGGGACAATACATGTCTCTGTCGATAACATGTACTCAACTTCACTTGACTCTTGATATGATTCCAATCTGTCATTAAATTCGTTTAAAGTAAGTTTTTTATCCAATCCTAAACAGGCATGTTAACTACCAATAACGGTACCCGTTATATAACGGTAAAAATAACGAATTTTTTTTTGATGGAAAATGAAAGAAAAAATGAAGAAACTTACAAATCTGACCTTGATTTTTGATAAGGGATTGTTTCTTGAGTTCCGTTATCGCTATATAAAAATAAAGGTTTCATATTTTGTATCCTTTTTTTGTTTTTCGACCTGTTCTTTATGTTTTTTAACTTGCTCTATCAAATTAAGGCGAAAATACATACCGTTATTTTCGTTATTTCCGTTATTATAACGGTAAAGAACCCGAATATTTAGGCCGCTTTAAAAAGCAATAAAAAACCTTAGCTATGGTCTGAAGGAAGTCGTTCATTGCCATTTTCGAGGTCGCAGAACACGAATATGATATTATTTTTTAAAAAAGTAAGGTTTAAGAGAAACAAAACTTTATTGCTATCTAAATTCATCATTTTTGACATCGAAACTGTAATCTACGACTCCGTAAAAATCATTTTTTTCATCGGGTAATTATATGCTTAATTTAAACATTTACGAACTCAAGATTGGAAAAAGATATTTTTGATCTGAACGTACGATCTGATAACTAAAAAGCTCCCATTGGCGCCGGTACCCTAATCGGCAAGAAAAAGAATTTTTTGAAAGTCGCCTTTGAACAATAACGGTCAAAAAAGCAGTTTTTTAATCAAATTGTATGTAGTCCGATGAAAAAGATGATATATCATAATCAACCTTTTACCTTTCAAAAAATATGCTCTATAATGATTTAGTAACACACCTTTGCATATGGTTGTAATCTCTTTTACTGGCTAAACCAACTTTTGAAACAAACAAAATCAGACCACATTTTTGGGATTCTCAGGGGCAAAAAACCTTAAAAACACCTTACTTTTACAAGCTTACCTGTATTTTTTTCAATTTACATAGGGTGTATCATTTACTGTTTTTACGTTTTTAACAGGTTCTTTCGATTTTTTGAGGGCTTAACCAGTTTTCCAAAATAAAAGAACCTCATTCCCTAATACCGTAATCCCCCGCACAATCCCCCCTCCCCAATGCACGTCATAAGCATTAAAATGGGAATATTTGACAAGAAAAAAATGGTCTTACTTATCACAGTTAAGTTAAAACTATTTGCTTATATCATTTTTTTAAAAATTGAACTTTTTCGAAAACCGAAACAAAGGGTCTAAACCTGACTTCCCCCATGGGGAGCCTTGCGGGGGATTACGGTAGATCTTTTTATGCTCTATCCGAAAATGACATTAGTTTTGAGGTGTATCTGGAAGGTTAGTGGGTGTTTTTGGGTGTATTATGACTTTTTTTTTTGGAAAAAAGATTAATACCTAGATGAAATTTCTTTATCCAGGAAAAGGTTGTTTTAGAAAATTTAGGGCACTAGGTATTAAGCTAGTGAAAAAAAAATCAAAAATTTATTTAATTTTTGTAATTTACATCTTGTGTTGTTTTTATGCATTGTCGATGGGTGTTGTTTTTAAAGAAAACCTGAAAAAGTGAAAATTAAATTAAAATTATTTTTTTATTATTTTGCCTTTTTTTCCTAATAAAACATTTAAATATGCTGTTAACAGTAAAAGCAATACATGTATACAAAATAAGGATGCATGGAACTTTGTATAGTTTTTTTTGACCTTTAAAAACGTTATTGATCTTGTTTCGGCTGGTCTTTAAAACGTTTTGACATTTTGTTATGAAAATTTATAATAATTCGACTTTCTCCTCACTCAAAATTTGACAAAAATCTTACACATAATGTGAAAAGAAAATTTACACAAAACGGGTTATATTTATTTTACACAATATGGTTTATATTTAAAGAATAATGTGTAGATTTTAGGGAATTTTTACAAGATTTTGTCTCTCCTTTGTACGATTAAAACTGGCAACTGCAACTGGTAAATAAATTATATTTAATTATATTGAAATAATATTAAACTCCGTAAATTTACGCTCGGAATCGTAAGCCATATAGAAAGCCTTTCCCTATGATTATGTCTATATCTATGCACAATACATTCTTGAAAATCTCTCGCATGTTTAAAAGTTATTTTAAGATATAATACGTTAATCGATAATCCAAGTACTAACCGGGCTTAACGTTGCCTAACTTCGGTGATCGGACGAGAACCGGTGCATTCAACGTTATATGGCCCTAGGCTACTTCAACCTAACAACAACCTTGAGGTCTTACAAACATGAAAATAAGCTCCACAAGAACCTCCTAAATATAACATGGTTCTGCACTGAAAAATAAAAAAATTACTTAGAGATTTGTTTTATCATCCATATATTCTTGAATATTATTACTTGCCACTTTAGTTTCAGTTACGTTTTTTGTTGGTTCTTTTTTTTTATAAGAATATTCACTGAAAAATAAAAAAATTACTTAGAGATTTGTTTTATCAGTTATGCGAATCAGACTAAATAAAAATTGTCCCAATTCCCAAATCATAATCGGTCAAAATAATCAATTTTTTTTGATTTCCGTTGGTTCCTCGTCAAAATGGTGCCTTGACCAACTCAATCAATGTTATCATAATGCTAATCTTGATATCCATATAGTTCCGCTTAGTTCGTGAGTAATGAATCACCATTTAACATAAATCGATTAAAGAATTTGTTCCAATTCAAGAATTTTTTCCAATGCACGACAGCTTATTCGTTCTGAGAATTCAAATCGTCTTTTGAAATCTAATTCTTTGTCACCGCTAACTTGCTTGTTTTTGTTATCCCGAGTTTCGGCACCACTTTTGTTAGCGGCAAAGTTGTTAACTCGAATAGGTTCCATGTAAAATAAATAAAATAAATTGAAATACTTTAGAAACATAGTTTATTGAACTAAAACTAGAACTTATCCTATTACACTGAATTAAAAGTATTCCTAAACCCTAACTTAAAACTTACTTTATATGTATCTTTTAATAGCATTTCATATCCAAGATAAATTAAACTCAAAGCCTAGTAACTCTAAGTTAAGTTATAAAATACTAATTTAGCAACGAGACTAGTTACAAAATGCAACTAGTATGAAAGGTTATAATTTAACAAGAGGTCATAAGTTGGCTCACGATGTGCCGCCAACAATATAATCAAAATATTTTTTGTTAATTTTATTTTGAAATGAAAAAAGACAACTGTTCTTTACCGCTTTTTTGAATAATTTAAAACCATAAATTTAAAAAAAGAAATTAAATTTCATTTCAAACCTAAGAGCAGACTCCTTCTTTTAGTTTTAATTAGAAAATTAGCTTATTTGTTGGAAATATTCTCATTAGTAACAACAACATCCACAGCAACATCAACAGCGAAGTAAGAAGATTTAGAAGCAAATATTTTTCCAGAAGAATGAGTGATTGTTGGTCCTATAAATATATACTATAACTGTCTTAACACGATTCAAAGTGTTATTTTTGACTTTTAGTCGAAATTTTAAATTTAGCGCCGTCCCTGGAGATACCGATTTTGATCTTTGTAGAACTGAAAAAGTATCTTTTTAGAAAACCATCCCTTATTTAAAAGAAATAAATTTTAGCTTGGATCGTTTAATTTTTTTCGGATTAAATCAATTTTAATTTATTAAAAACAAATATAATAAAATAAAATAAAAAATCACATTGGGAGGAATGGAAAGATTTTATCGCCATGTTAAAAGATATGTATATGATTTCGGTCACCCAAAAAATCAATAAATTAAGAAATGATAATTTTTTAAAAAAGACAATTTTTTTTGTCTATAGGAAACTAAAGGAAAGCGCGTTAACAGAAAGATGCGCGAATTAAAAATTTTAAATGCGCCAACAATTAGAAATTTGAAACACTGAATTTAATATTTAGAAATCTGATTAAAGCACTGATTTCTAAAAAAGACTTTATTATTTATTTAAAAAATTATTAAACATGACTGAAATTACCACATATGGAAATTTTGTGAATAATGTAAAAGCCTTTGTTAAAGACGAAAAGGACTTTGAAAATTTAACAAGTCAAGCAACAAAAAAGACATTTGACAAATTAAATGATGAATTGAAATCCTATGCGCGAGCTAACTTTAGCACACGAAAGGTAATTAAAGTTTATCTAGCAAAATATAATTTAAAATATAAAAATTTTCTCTTTTTTTTAGCTACATGAATTGGTTTCAATGTATACCGATAAGTTTAAACAATATGTAACAAAATTAAACAAATATAATGAATATATTCTTAAAACTGAGCCCGAACGAGTAGATCGAATTAAAACGGCATTGACCAAACGAAAAGCCTTTTTAAAAAACTATGGGTACGACAAGTATAACATACCGTTTAAAAATTTCAATATGCTTGCAGAAGAATACGAAGAAGATCAAATAATCGCAAATATGGATTTTGCGAAATTTGAATTAAGAAAATCAAGTGAAACCCAATGTAAAGAAACAAAAAAAAAAAATGATGATGAAATTGATAATGATATTGATGATGAAATTGAAACAGAAACCAAAGAACAGAGTGATCAACATTGTAACAAATTTAATGAAATTAAGGATGGACAAACAACAAATGAAATAGAAGTTGTGGTAAATGAAGAAGAAGTTGTGGTTCTAAAAGAAAAAAAATTAGACAGTAACTCAAAAAGAACGAAAAACAATGATTCAAAAAGAACCAAGAAAGTTAAAACAAAATAAGAATAGTAGCAATTATTGTCTCCTTAAGTAATTGAATTAATAAAACAAATGATAATTAAAATTTGTTTAAATTAAAGTTGTTTATTTTTTTTAATTTATTTGTCAAAGTTTAAAAATAAAATTGCTATTAAAAAATATTTGCCTCCGTTTTGTTTGTTTATATTACTTTCAAAAAAGTTATACATCTTTTGCCCCATTTATATAGAAAATGAATATTTATCACAATTATAAATTTAAGTTTAGCTTTCTTTGGAACTATAATTTATTGTAAACGGGAAGTCTATGAGATAAATACAATCGCGTCGATCTATTTCAATGTTAATGTGAATGCTCAATTTTACATTTAAAAAATCTAATTGGTCGATTCTTTTGTAATTGATGTAAGCTAACAGAACGTTCATAAGTGGTAATTGAGTTAAGATGTTATTTAGCCATCAAGGAACCAGTAGTTTTAATGTAGGCAACATGTAATTTTATGAGTGTAAACACTACTTTAAACACTTTTTGCAAAAACTACGTTCACCTTTAATGTATTTACCACATTGGAATATGAGGTAATTTCTTAATGCTAATAAATTTAGTTAGCAATATGGAATCACAATATAAATTTTGTATGCAATTTGGAACCACAAAATGGAGGTTAAATGGAAGTTAAGTAGATAACACAAACGTATAGACCTATAATTTCAAAGTTAAATACAGGTTTAAAAAAAATCACATTAAAGAAATTTTTAAAAATTACAAAAACTAATAATAAATTCTTGGACTTTAAAGATTTTATTTAAAAAAATTAAGTTTATTAAAAATTAAGTAAGCACACAAAGTTATTAAACAAAAATAAAAAAAGACAATTAATTTAAATTTGACTGCAAATAACAATAGAATTGGTTTTCGTATGTTTTTAGAATTTGAAAAAGCACTGGAATCATGTTTTGATTTAAACATCCTTTACAAACGTATTTTAATATTCTTTTGCTATTTAATAAAAAGTTCGTGAACATGGCCCACAAAACACGTATTTGCCTTTTTTTTCCAATATGCAATTAAAAGAGACTTCGTTTGTTATATTACAATAAGTCTCTATTTTTTCTTCCGACAATCTTAGAATTTGCGTTTTATTGAAAAACATCAGTTTAGCACATAAAGAACATCCATAATATTGATTACTTTTTTGTAGGTTTTTTAAAAAGGTTTTATATCTCCTTTCAAATGTTTCTTTATTCATTTTTTATATAAAATGGGAATAATGTTTTTTAAAATAATATATAATTCTATTTCGTCAAAAAATTGAGCGAGCTTCAATGTGTTCTTCAATAAAATTAATATTGGTAATTTCGTGTACATTTTTATTAGGCGGACAATTGATTTATTCTCAATTCCAATACAATTTATTTTTTTTATGTTTGTTTTCATTTTCGTTTGACTTAACATTCAAATTTTTCCCAATTCAAATTTAATTGTTTTTTTTTTAAAATTAATTTTATTTTAATTTCACATTAAATTTTATCATGGACAATTCTTTACAAATGTGGTCGAATTTGCCTTGTTTGGTAAAAAAGTGTATTATGGATCATTTAATGAAAATTCAAAGAGATTTGATATTAAGAAACTTTCGTGATTTGCGCAACTTTGGTTTTCCAAATTATCTGTTACAAAATCCAGATTTTGTTTTTGAGAATTATAATTTTCTATGTAAAATGGAAAAGGGGTACATTAATTTTTCAAAAAGTTCACAATTGTAGCTGGTGGTTATTTTTTAACTTATACAAACAATCCGCTTTCTCGGAAATTTCCACATTTATTTGAATTATTAGAGAAACAAAAGGATATTGATGTTTATATTGTTACAAATAATTTCCGAAAATATAATTTTCTTTACTCCAAAAAGAAATTATTTTTTATGGCTAATTCAAATTTTTTTTATTCAAATTTTAAAATTAAACTAAGTTCGAATGAAATAATTAATATTATTCTAATCAATAATCAAACAGAGCTTGATCTAGAATTAAAAAGGTTTGACTTCGATTTTTCAAGAATTCATTATAAATATGAACAGGATAGCCTTTTCGTTCCAGTTAAACTAACTCAACATTTTAATTTAATTTCTGAAAAATATAGATTAAATTACCATATTTTTATTGATGATTTACATTATTATCTAAAAGACTTTGAGTACTATTTTCCTAATGTTTATGATAACATACGTTTTAAAAGAATATTAAAATACGTTTGTAAAGGATGTTTAAATCAAAACATGATTCCAGTGCTTTTTCAAATTCTAAAAACATACGAAAACCAATTCTATTGTTATTTGCAGTCAAATTTAAATTAATTGTCTTTTTTTATTTTTGTTTAATAACTTTGTGTGCTTACTTAATTTTTAATAAACTTAATTTTTTTAAATAAAATCTTTAAAGTCCAAGAATTTATTATTAGTTTTTGTAATTTTTAAAAATTTCTTTAATGTGATTTTTTTTAAACCTGTATTTAACTTTGAAATTATAGGTCTATACGTTTGTGTTATCTACTTAACTTCCATTTAACCTCCATTTTGTGGTTCCAAATTGCATACAAAATTTATATTGTGATTCCATATTGCTAACTAAATTTATTAGCATTAAGAAATTACCTCATATTCCAATGTGGTAAATACATTAAAGGTGAACGTAGTTTTTGCAAAAAGTGTTTAAAGTAGTGTTTACACTCATAAAATTACATGTTGCCTACATTAAAACTACTGGTTCCTTGATGGCTAAATAACATCTTAACTCAATTACCACTTATGAACGTTCTGTTAGCTTACATCAATTACAAAAGAATCGACCAATTAGATTTTTTAAATGTAAAATTGAGCATTCACATTAACATTGAAATAGATCGACGCGATTGTATTTATCTCATAGACTTCCCGTTTACAATAAATTATAGTTCCAAAGAAAGCTAAACTTAAATTTATAATTGTGATAAATATTCATTTTCTATATAAATGGGGCAAAAGATGTATAACTTTTTTGAAAGTAATATAAACAAACAAAACGGAGGCAAATATTTTTTAATAGCAATTTTATTTTTAAACTTTGACAAATAAATTAAAAAAAATAAACAACTTTAATTTAAACAAATTTTAATTATCATTTGTTTTATTAATTCAATTACTTAAGGAGACAATAATTGCTACTATTCTTATTTTGTTTTAACTTTCTTGGTTCTTTTTGAATCATTGTTTTTCGTTCTTTTTGAGTTACTGTCTAATTTTTTTTCTTTTAGAACCACAACTTCTTCTTCATTTACCACAACTTCTATTTCATTTGTTGTTTGTCCATCCTTAATTTCATTAAATTTGTTACAATGTTGATCACTCTGTTCTTTGGTTTCTGTTTCAATTTCATCATCAATATCATTATCAATTTCATCATCATTTTTTTTTTTTGTTTCTTTACATTGGGTTTCACTTGATTTTCTTAATTCAAATTTCGCAAAATCCATATTTGCGATTATTTGATCTTCTTCGTATTCTTCTGCAAGCATATTGAAATTTTTAAACGGTATGTTATACTTGTCGTACCCATAGTTTTTTAAAAAGGCTTTTCGTTTGGTCAATGCCGTTTTAATTCGATCTACTCGTTCGGGCTCAGTTTTAAGAATATATTCATTATATTTGTTTAATTTTGTTACATATTGTTTAAACTTATCGGTATACATTGAAACCAATTCATGTAGCTAAAAAAAAGAGAAAATTTTTATATTTTAAATTATATTTTGCTAGATAAACTTTAATTACCTTTCGTGTGCTAAAGTTAGCTCGCGCATAGGATTTCAATTCATCATTTAATTTGTCAAATGTCTTTTTTGTTGCTTGACTTGTTAAATTTTCAAAGTCCTTTTCGTCTTTAACAAAGGCTTTTACATTATTCACAAAATTTCCATATGTGGTAATTTCAGTCATGTTTAATAATTTTTTAAATAAATAATAAAGTCTTTTTTAGAAATCAGTGCTTTAATCAGATTTCTAAATATTAAATTCAGTGTTTCAAATTTCTAATTGTTGGCGCATTTAAAATTTTTAATTCGCGCATCTTTCTGTTAACGCGCTTTCCTTTAGTTTCCTATAGACAAAAAAAATTGTCTTTTTTAAAAAATTATCATTTCTTAATTTATTGATTTTTTGGGTGACCGAAATCATATACATATCTTTTAACATGGCGATAAAATCTTTCCATTCCTCCCAATGTGATTTTTTATTTTATTTTATTATATTTGTTTTTAATAAATTAAAATTGATTTAATCCGAAAAAAATTAAACGATCCAAGCTAAAATTTATTTCTTTTAAATAAGGGATGGTTTTCTAAAAAGATACTTTTTCAGTTCTACAAAGATCAAAATCGGTATCTCCAGGGACGGCGCTAAATTTAAAATTTCGACTAAAAGTCAAAAATAACACTTTGAATCGTGTTAAGACAGTTATAGTATATATTTATAGGACCAACAATCACTCATTCTTCTGGAAAAATATTTGCTTCTAAATCTTCTTACTTCGCTGTTGATGTTGCTGTGGATGTTGTTGTTACTAATGAGAATATTTCCAACAAATAAGCTAATTTTCTAATTAAAACTAAAAGAAGGAGTCTGCTCTTAGGTTTGAAATGAAATTTAATTTCTTTTTTTAAATTTATGGTTTTAAATTATTCAAAAAAGCGGTAAAGAACAGTTGTCTTTTTTCATTTCAAAATAAAATTAACAAAAAATATTTTGATTATATTGTTGGCGGCACATCGTGAGCCAACTTATGACCTCTTGTTAAATTATAACCTTTCATACTAGTTGCATTTTGTAACTAGTCTCGTTGCTAAATTAGTATTTTATAACTTAACTTAGAGTTACTAGGCTTTGAGTTTAATTTATCTTGGATATGAAATGCTATTAAAAGATACATATAAAGTAAGTTTTAAGTTAGGGTTTAGGAATACTTTTAATTCAGTGTAATAGGATAAGTTCTAGT
The DNA here is from genome assembly GCA_022207745.1 of Brachionus rubens. Lineage (NCBI taxonomy): Eukaryota > Metazoa > Rotifera > Eurotatoria > Ploima > Brachionidae > Brachionus > Brachionus rubens. The sequence goes on along the minus strand of JAJVHD010000001.1, from coordinate 6,233,182 downwards.
TTTAGTTCAATAAACTATGTTTCTAAAGTATTTCAATTTATTTTATTTATTTTACATGGAACCTATTCGAGTTAACAACTTTGCCGCTAACAAAAGTGGTGCCGAAACTCGGGATAACAAAAACAAGCAAGTTAGCGGTGACAAAGAATTAGATTTCAAAAGACGATTTGAATTCTCAGAACGAATAAGCTGTCGTGCATTGGAAAAAATTCTTGAATTGGAACAAATTCTTTAATCGATTTATGTTAAATGGTGATTCATTACTCACGAACTAAGCGGAACTATATGGATATCAAGATTAGCATTATGATAACATTGATTGAGTTGGTCAAGGCACCATTTTGACGAGGAACCAACGGAAATCAAAAAAAATTGATTATTTTGACCGATTATGATTTGGGAATTGGGACAATTTTTATTTAGTCTGATTCGCATAACTGATAAAACAAATCTCTAAGTAATTTTTTTATTTTTCAGTGAATATTCTTATAAAAAAAAAGAACCAACAAAAAACGTAACTGAAACTAAAGTGGCAAGTAATAATATTCAAGAATATATGGATGATTTAAATGAACATTCAACATCAAATTCATTATTTAATATTAATATTAACAATCTTGAAAGTAATTATTTGTATTACTATTGAAGGTTACTTATTAACATTTTTTTTAGGGATAATAGACTTTAAAAAAAACAAAGATTTTCAACTAACAAATTTTGAATTGGATGATTACAAATTAAACTATCAAAAAAAAAAAAACAATTTGGAAAAATTTTATAAATCGAATCAAGGCAAATTAAATCAAATTTGTGATTTTATTTCCTCAATCAACAAAAGTTTATATGCGTCTGGTAGTCAAATTGATGCTGTAGTTATGGCCAAACTTCATCCTATTTTTTACGAGCAATATCTTCCAATACAAACAAAACCAGATGGAAATTGTTTATTTAATATGATTTCTTTGTGTTTGTTTAATTCAATTGAAAAATCATATTTTTTAAGATATTTATGTGTTTGTGGTCTACTACACAATAAAGAATTTTATATGACGTACATCAAAAATGACCTATTAAAACAAAACTTAGACCGCAATATTCAAAACATTGATGATTTAACTTTATTTCGATTCCGAAAAATTCTTTATGATGCGCGGAAGGCTAAACAGTGGTGCAATGAGTTTCATCTCTCAGCATTAAGTACAATATTAAAACTCAATATCTATATATACATGCCTATGATTTTAGCACCACATTTAGTTACTAAAGAAGCTTTTATCAATGAGTTCAACCGTGGTTCCATTTGTCGCAATTTAATTTACAGCCCTATTGATGGTTCGGCAACAGATAACTTTATTTGTGGTTTTTTAGACTGTTTTCATTACACAGCAATTTTACCGAAGACTCACAATTCTTTTAATTTAAAACCAAAAAACAATCTTTTTTCTTAGCTTATTGTAAACGTATCATTCCATTATTATTTGGCGCAAATTAATCATTTCTAAATGTGTCTTTCCCGCAATTAAACAAATAACGGTTTCGTTTTGGTAAAATAAATAGTTGCTGTTTTTTTAAATAAATTTTGTTAAACGTGGTAGATCCGTATGCAATTTGTTTCTAATATGCCAAAGATTATTTGTTTATATTCCATTCAGAACAGAGTGCCAATATTTTATTTGATGTTAAAAAGATTATTCGTGGTTATCAAACCCTGTTGGTTAAAGTCATTTATTAAAGAATGTTATTTTTCATGATTTTTGTCGAATTCTGTTTCACCTAAACAAAAATTGGTTATGTTACAAACCTTATTAATTCATAAAGGTAATTTTTAATAAGGTTTTAAAAAAAAAATAAATGATTTATTTTTTTAGATGTCAACTTGATTGTTAAAGTTTTTAATGAACATCAAACACGTAAAGGTTGTAAATAATTTAGTGTATAAATTCATTTAGTGTTTCCAAAAATTCAGTTTAATTAATCCTTACATTTTAAGTACAGATAAAGAAGTGAGTTTCCAATTAGATGAAAGAAATGGAAATTTCAATCACTATAAAAACCATTTTTCCAAGGGGGGAGGATCACAAGGAGGGGGGGCGGAGCCCCTACTCCTTGTTAATTTAAAAAAATAATTAATTTCTATTTATCAATTTTAGGTTTTTAAAAAGAACTATTTTTGTCACGAAATTCATTTTTTCTTGAAGTTAATGCTTCGGCAATCTCAAAAATTGAATGCTAAAATTTTCAAAAATAGGGGGCCACCTTTTAAGTTGGATTGATTAAACTCACCTTTCAAAACATCTCATTTTCTGATAAAAATATCGTTGAATTTGTTGCTGCTGTTGAGTTTGTTTCTACAATTCTTGCTTCTCAATTGTCCTTAACCAGTTTTTACATTTTATTTTGGAAATCTATAATTATTCGACTTTCTTTTTGTTCTTTTGAAAAATAAATTTTATTGATTTTTTTTTATTTGAAATTGAAGTTGTTTTTCTTGTTCCTGGTCTTGTTGTTGGTCTTGTTGCTGCTCTCGTTCTTGGTCTTGTTCCTGGTCTTGTTGTTGGTGTTCATATTGTTCTGACTGTTGTTTTTTCGAAAAGAAATGATTATAATTTCAATTTAACTTATTTTTACTTATTTTGTATAAAAAAGAGACTAACCATATCTAGGACTTAAGGTATTTTCGAGACTGAATAGGGTTAGAAAAAAATTTTTTTAGCTACAAAGAATTCAACAAGAACATCCTCAAGGAATTCCACAAGAAAATTTACAAAAGCAGCTAGATCAACAACCAAGTAAGATTATTTAAATAAATATATTTTTCCTAATAGAAATGTGATTTTTGGTCTGCTGAATCGTTAACGAATTGGCCAGCATCTCATTTTTAATTTGGCATATATGGTTAAATTATACCCGCTTCTTATATTCTTTCTAATAGCTACTTTTGCGGTGCACACGATAAAGTAATCCCTGTCATTTTTTGAAAGATTTAAAGGAGATTTTAAGAAAAATCACTTTGATGAGCGTTTCTACTATTCTTCAAAAAATGACAAAATTGTGCTTTTGTTGGTGTTTTTTTCAGCCCCTTAAATCGACTCTTTACACGAACACGCTGTTAAGTGAAATATAATTTTTAAGGTTTTCGTATCTAGGGATTACGCCTAGAAACATAAATACAGGTTAAAAAGTAAACAATGATTTTTGAATGCTCTTGTAACTCAAGACTCCTAAGCTCTTTAAAAATTATTTTGGACACCACCTTAAAATTTGGCTTTCTCAAGTTTTTAAACGTTTATATTACGTTCACCGCAGTAAGTGTTTGGATTAAAGCGATCGTACCTTATATTCTAATTTTATCTTTTATCTGTAGGTAAGAAAGAAGAACTTTTTTTGGCACGAGTTTCATTTTTTCTTGGACTTTATTCATCAGTAATTGCAACATTTGAAATGATAAAAAGCCTGATAGAAATGTTCAAATTAAACGGAAATTAAAAACTTCAAAAATCAAAAGACTAAAAATTAATTATTTTTTACCATTACTTAAGTCTTTTTTAAATAATAATGCTTTGAATAAACCCTCAACGACCCACGATTTTTTGAATTAATGACTTTGAGCTGCCAAAAAAAAGGTCTCGACCCCACAGTTCGTTTAGTTTTCAAAATATTTCGTTTGGAAAATAAGTGGCATCAAAGCGTCCTAATTTCTAAAAACAATAGTGAACCGATTATCGAAAGCTGCCTTCATGGAATTTTTTAGGGGTCTAAAGTGTGATGTGAATTATTTGTAATCCTCCTGAATACACCAGACATCAAATTTCTAAAAATTGAACTATTCGAGCGATTTTTGTTATGCATCGACAGTAATTCGTTTTTAAACGTAGCGTTATTGTGTGTTGAGGAAATTTGTCAATATCTTAACTTTAGATTAGTCTGTTTGTTGGTTTGAATCTCTTTTGTCCAACATGATTTGTTTAAGATCACTTTATGTCCCGAAATTTGATAAAATGCAATTTGCAATTGAAAGGAGCTTGTTTTTCTCACACTGATCGATATCAAAAAAAAAAGAATTTATTTTTAAATTAAAAAACCACCCAAATATTTTTTTACCTTTAATTTTGTTTTGTAATTTTTCTTTATCCACATTTAATTCTCGGTTGATTTTTTCGAGTGAGTTGATTTTTATATTAGCTTATTCTAGTTGTTTTTCGAGCTCTTCATTTTTCGTTTCCAAAACATTCAATAAAATCCACTAAAATAGATTTATCCACTATTTTTAGGAGATTATTGTTATTAAACTTAGAGTTTAAATTATATGATTTGAAAGTGAGCCGTGATAAGATAAACTCTTTAAGTTTTTTATTTTTAACTTTTCGGCAAAAGTTAACTAAAAACTGAGCGGTTGAGATCGTGTCAATGGATAAATCTTGTTAATTTTCTATGTAACTCTTCGTACTGGAAGCAAATGATTACATTTAGTGGCCCAAAATCAAAAGTACAATCGACTAAATGAACTAGTTCGTGAACACCTGATAGCATAATGCTAGGATTGTATAAACTTTCTAGATCAGACACGAAATCGGAAATAAACTTTTCAGCAAAACGTAAGTTAGGCTTATTTATTATTGGCGATAGAAGTGTTTCAAGAAAAACGACTAATTTTTTTAAAATTTTGATAATACTCGAAACCCATTATTTTATTGAAAATCGGTAACGAGTAATAAACCATAAACGATAAGTATTCGTGAGCTCGCCATAAATTGTAACTTAATATTGATCTGGGTGTCGTCGGAACAAATTGTGGTGACTTTATATTTAAAAGTCGATTATCGATTTCTTGCATATATTTTCTTAGTGAATATGCTCCTTCTGATACTCGAATCGAATCAGAATTTAAATAGAGATTTACCTACACTCTCGAGAACTGAATGCATATAATCGATGCAAGTTGAAACAGTTGGCTGAAAATACTTCAATTGACCTAGCGGACATTCGCCTTTTATTCCATATTGATCACTTCCATTTTTAGTAACTTGTAAAAGATCATTAATGTAGCGAAAAAGGTTCTAATAGGTCTCTTTGGATCTGAAGTCGAAAGTCAATAAAGTTTCCAAAGCCTTAAAAAGGCTAAACGCTTTGGTATAGACTATGTCTATACCGCAGTGTAAGCTAACTAACCAACATTATCAAATCGGTAACTTAAAATATTTTTTATTTCGTCAACAATTATAAAAATAATGATAAAGAAAAATCAATGATCTGGATAAACCACATAAAATGAGGTTTTACATTCACTGTGATAGCTTGTTTCAATCTATTAAGTCAATTTGTTTTTAAATTCATTAACAGTAGTTGAGTTCCCAATTTCTTTGGTCAATCTATTCCAAACTTAAAAGTTATAAAAATCTCTTAGTAGCCGAATGCAAAAACTTTGATTAGTTCACTTTAATTTATATCGAATGATTTTCGAGTGCTAATAGTTAAATTTCTGAATTACCAATTGAATAAATTTTCTTGATAGAATGCATATGAGATTTTTTAACAGAAATTTCTTTTTGAGAAAATTTTATTATATCCGCCCAAGCAAGTCTAATTTCATTGAAAAAACGTTGAATAGAAAGGAATTCAAAAAATCAATTGAAAATTTCAAGATCTAGTATTGGATTTGTATTAAAATTTTGATATTCGAATTAAAAAATGGTGATTTGCAAGGAAAATTCCAATACCTCTATTGGAAACACATTGAAACTTATTGGAAATATTTTTATTTAATTAATCATTTTGAAATACCATTGAAAATCGTTGGAAATTTTTTAGAAAAAATAAAACATTGGTAAATATATGAAAAAATATTGGAATCCACTTATATAGTTTATAGTTTATTTAATTCATATAAAATGGCACAATAATTGATACACACTCATAAGTGTTGTATCTGTGAATTACTTTATATTAGTTTACATCGGTAAAAAAAATTTAAATTAAGGATAAAAAATAAAAATAAAATAAGTGTGAAATTGAAAAATAAAATAAAATAAAATATGAGGTTCGTTATGTGAGGTTATATTATTTTTGGAACATGGCATGATCTCATATGTGTTTTGATCCCGATTATTCGAATTTTATTAAAATCATTGTATTGGAAATATTTTGAAAAAGATTGGGATTTTTTTTGCTTTAAAAATATTAAAAATAAAACAATTTCGTATTAGATTTTCTTATATTATCAAAATAGACTATCATTGAAAAAAACTTGATCATAAAATTTACTAAAATTTTCTTAGCATTTAAACTAAAAACAACATAGCTACTCTCAATAAAATCGTAAAAAAGAGGGGTCCGTATTGACAATACCTTTACGACCTTAAAAAATTAATACCAAGATCAACTTTATATTTCAATAAAAAAATCGACCTAAAATACAATCAACTCTATCGTCAGTCTAATAATTAACAAGAAATATCGAACGTTACAAATCAAACAATACAAATCAAACATTACAACCATGAATGATACCCTATTTGAGAATAGTCGTTAGGATGACAAATATGAATTAACACAAAGTAATAGCCAAGATGAGGAATCGCATAATTCAATTGAAATATTAAACAATTCCTTCCCAGATGAAGATAACGACTATCCGATTTTAAGCGAAGTCAGCGATATATTTTCAGATACAGAATTTAATCAATCTGAATTGGCAGCCGGCTCCTTAACTGCTTTTTTCAACGGACGTACAACGCAAAAATCTTTATCAGATTATTTGAAGCTTTCGAATATTCCATCTTCGATAAATTACCAGAAACATTCGATGGACTGGCAAATATGTTAATTGAGAAACATCATATACCTTACTTTAGAGTCGACTATTTTTGTGGGAAATGTTTGAAATATGTACAAAGAAATAAAGGGGTTATTCGAAATTGTTCTACTTGCAAAACTATGTAACGAGACATAAAAAAAATTTCTACTAATAATTTAAATAAATTTTTATTTTTAAGACTCATCAATTACTATTACTTGGACATAGAGAAACAAACAAGACGTATAATAGAAAACAATAATTTTTCAAATTTGAAAGCCCAAACGAAATCAAAGATGTTTACGACGGTTTAATTTATCAAAATTTGTTGAATAGTCCGGTTGATGGTGAATTGTTAAAAAAAAATAAGGCTTTTACCCTTACGATTAATACTCATGGAATTAGTTTATGCTCAAAATAAATTTTGACGATTTATAAATAAACTTTTTATTAATTTTTTTAATAATAATTTTTCTTTAAAAGAATTTAAAATTAATTTGTCAAAAAATTTGAATCATTTTGAAACATTAGGAATAAGTCAAGTTGATAATTTAAACTTTTATATTAAGTTTTCTTATCTTTTTTATTGAGGCGTTTTCTTTCTTTAGTTTTCTTACTAAAGAAAACTAATCTTTATTATCTAATCTAAAACTAATCTTTTCTTACTTTATTATCTGAAAATATATCGCTGACTTCGCTTAAAATCGGATAGTCGTTATCTTCATCTGGGAAGGAATTGTTTAATATTTCAATTGAATTATGCGATTCCTCATCTTGGCTATTACTTTGTGTTAATTCATATTCGTCATCCTAACGACTATTCTCAAATAGGGTATCATTCACGGTTGAAATCAGATTTGTATTGTTTGATTTGTAACGTTCGATATTTCTTGTTAATTATTAGACTGACGATAGAGTTGATTGTATTTTAGGTCGATTTTTTTATTGAAATATAAAGTTGATTTTGGTATTAATTTTTTAAGGTCGTAAAGGTATTATCGATAGTATATTTGATAAACCTTCTCTTGCTGGAATACTTAACATGAAAGCAAGTAACGGGTCTTATGGTTGTACAAAGTGTCTTCAACAAGGGGTCTTTGTTAATAATAGACGACTTTATTGACTTTCAACTTCAGATCGAAAGGGACCTATTAGAACCTTTTTTCGCTACATTAATGATCTTTTACAAGTTACTAAAAATGGAAGTGATCAATATGGAATAAAAGGCGAATGTCCGCTCGGTCAATTGAAGTATTTTCAGCCAACTGTTTCAACTTGCATCGATTATATGCATTCTGTTCTCGAGGGTGTAGGTAAATCTCTATTTAAATTCTGATTCGATTCGAGTATCAGAAGGAGCATATTCACTAAGAAAATATATGCAAGAAATCGATAATCGACTTTTAAATATAAAGCCACCACAATTTGTTCCGACGACACCCAGATCAATATTAAGTTACAATTTATGGCGAGCTCACGAATACTTATCGTTTATGGTTTATTACTCGTTACCGATTTTCAATAAAATAATGGGATTCGAGTATTATCAAAATTTTAAAAAAATTAGTCGTTTTTCTTGAAACACTTCTATCGCCAATAATAAATAAGCCTAACTTACGTTTTGCTGAAAAGTTTATTTCCGATTTCGTGTCTGATCTAGAAAGTTTATACAATCCTAGCATTATGCTATCAGGTGTTCACGAACTAGTTCATTTAGTCGATTGTACTTTTGATTTTGGGCCACTTAATGTAATCAATTGCTTCCAGTACATAGAGTTACATAGAAAATTAACAATATTTATCCATGGACACGATCTCAACCGCTCAGTTTTTAGTTAACTTTTGCAGAAAAGTTAAAAATAAAAAAGAGTTTATCTTATCACGGCTGACTTTCAAATCATCTAATTTAAAATCTAAGATCAATAACAATGGCTGTTACTTACCTGTATGTTCAAAAATTTATTATTTTGTTCAAAAATTTTATTTTTTGTCTAAAACTAATGTGTCTTATTTATGACACAAGCAAAAATTTTTTTTCATTAGTTTGTTGTTCAAAATTATTAACATATTTTCTGTTTATTTTTTTCAAATCAAAAAATATTAGTTTACATTATAAAGTATTACTTTTCATCCAATTTTTAGATAATGTTTGATTCGACCTGGCTTGTAATTGATCTGAAAAATAAATGCAAGGAATTCAAAATTTCATACCAAGGTACAAAAGCCATTTTAATCGACCGACTAAACGAACATGTATCCAAGACACTGCCAAGTTGTAGCAGTCCTGAACAAATTGAAGAAGAATTTTGTGATGTACCGATAAATATACCAACCGAGGAAGTCGATTCCAATGGAGATACTGTTGAAGCTATTAACACGAATGGTAAAAGAGTAAGAATAAAATATCGGTATACAAAAACTCTTGATTTTGAAAATTCTCAGTTGGCATATGATTTTATCAAAAATGATCACGAAAACAAATGGTCACGATTGAGAAAACGTAGCACTAAAAATGAAGGGATGAAAGACTGTTTTAAATGTTCATTTAAAAATTGTCAAAGTCGTCTGTATATCCTTTTTCATGAAGATGACGACAGTGTGTCCATTTGGAATAGTACTCAAAACCATGAACATGTAATCGAAGAGGGTTCTATTCGGTATGGTATAAACCAAGTAACAAAGGAACAAATTGGGATTTTGTTTTGATCGAGGGTAAAGACAGCCACTAATATTCTCTACGCTTTAAGAGAAAGAGAATTACAATTTAAATCGAAAAAGTTTCAAGATGAACCTGATGTGATCAATGATTTATACGTACCAGGTATTGAAATCCCTACACGACTTCAAATTAATAATTTTTTACACAATACGTTTAAACCGGGCCTTGATTTGAATGAAGGGAAGAAAAAGACGAAGTTTAGTTATGGTGATTTACAAGAATGGGTCGATAACAATCTGAGTGTACCAGATATGAGCCGTTCGTTCTTGATTATTAATCGATTATAATGAATTAATTCCTAGTGCTAGTAAGATTAGGTTGACAATATCGACTAAAAATCTTTTAAAGGTAGCATCTAAAACTAATCATATATGTGCTGATGCTACTTATAAGCTCACCTGGCATAATTTTCCTGTTTTTCTTACAGGTAATTATTATAATTGACATAATTAATAAATAATTCAATCAATTAATTATTATTTTTTCAGGTACAACTGACCATCAAAAAAAGTTTCACGTGTTATCTCTTAGTATATGTACAGGTGAGAATACTGATGACTTTTCGTTTGTGTTTAGTTCGTTGAGAAATGGCGAAAAAAAAGTCTACGATTTCGATTATCGTCCAAAAACATTAGTAGCCGATGGTTCAGGAGCTATAACGAATGGGTTTATGAATGCTTTTGATTATGAAACCACTCAGGATTACAAGAGGGTAATGTGTTGGGCTCATGTTGTGAAGAGGGTCAAAAAGCATATTTATATTATTTCAAATAGTGATATACGAGACTCAATTTTTAAAGATCTTAATCGATTACAAAAAGCTTACTGTCCCGAGCTATTTAAAATTGGTTATGAGTTGCTGGAGAAAAAGTGGATAGATACAAATGAACAAGTTAGAGAGTATAAATGGAAAAATAAAATCGATTCATACGTTAAGAGAGCGTCTCGCTGTAAATACCTATTTACGAAACGCTTGTGACATGTTACGTAATTGGTCTAAAGATGGGTTGGTTGAAAGGAAGTTTAGTACCTCTTACAATGTTACAGCTGACACGTGGCAACTGGCGAATGACTTTTTACGTTCGAGTGATTCATTGATCAAAAAGTTTGGTAAAAATTCAAATTTGTTTTTAATGACGACTAAAGGAGACGAAAAGTTTATTAATACTGATTTCATCAATAAAAATTACAATAAGATGAAGAAATTGGACTTTAATTCTTTGTTTGATCACTGTGAGAAAGTCAAAATAATTGAGTTTAATTCAGACGGGTGGGTAACTAGTAAGTGTAGTTGTTGGTTTTACCTAAAAAATTATCACTGTTACCATCTTATTGCCATCGCAGTCAATCAGAAGATTGTAACAATTCCAAATCACTTTATTTCGACAGCAATAGAGCCAAAGAAGAAAGCTGGCAAAGTTTCTAAGGCTCGATCGGCTCTTGAAATGCAAAATTAACTTTTTTCCTTATATTTTTTTTGTAATTTGGAATAAGTATTTTGGACATAAAATTAAATAATTTGTTCATATAACTAATAAAATGAAACATCATTTGTAACAATAAAATTTTTGAACAATAAAGTAAATAATCAGAACACAAACTAATATTTTTTGACAATTAATTGAGATGTAAACTAATAAATTAGAATATACAGGTAATATTAAGTCAATAACAATAATCTCCTAAAAATAGTGGATAAATCTATTTTAGTGGATTTTATTGAATGTTTTGGAAACGAATAATGAAGAGCTCGAAAAACAACTAGAATAAGCTAATATAAAAATCAACTCACTCAAAAAACTAAACCGAGAATTAAATGTTTTACATTAAATCTATCCTAAAAAAAATCCCGACAATTGTGAATCAAACCGGCGAAGCCCAAAAAAGAAAAGTTAACGTCTCGTTACTCGCATATAAAGCTCTGCTTCGTGTATCTTAATGGTGTATTTTTTTAATATTTTTTGATGAAACTTTGCTTCGCTAATGAAAAAAATGTGGTAACTTTACAAATAAACGCGTTTTTCGAGTTCCGTTATCGTTAAATAAAAATGACGGTTTCATATTTTATATCCTTTTTTTGTTTTTCGACCTGTTCTATGTGTTTTTTAACTTGCTCTATCAAATTAAGGCGAAAAAACATACCGTTATTTTCGTTATTTCCGTTATTATAACGGTAAAGAACCCGAATATTTAGGCCGCTTTAAAAAGCAATAAAATACCTTAGCTATGGTATGAAGGAAGTCGTTCATTGCCATTTTTCGAGGTCGCAGAACACGAATATGATATTATTTTTTAAAAAAGTAAGGTTCCAGAGAAACAAAACTTTAGTGCTATCTAAATTCATCATTTTTGACATCGAAACTGTAATCTACGACTCAAAATCATTTTTTTCATGGGGTAATTATATGCTTAATTTAAACATTTACGAACTCATGATTGGAAAAAGATATTTTTGATCTGAACGTACGATCTGATAACTAAAAAGCTCCCATTGACGCCGGTACCCTAATCGGCAGGAGAAATAATTTTTCGAAAGTCGCCTTTGAACAATAACGGTCAAAAAAGCAGTTTTTTAATCAAATTGTATGAAGTCCTAGTGGTCAATTTTCACCCAACTTTTTTTTAGATTAAGTAGAGAAAATTATAAACAAATCTATGGTTTAACTTTTTTCATTTAAGAAAGGAGACGAAAAGTCACATAAAACTAAAATCCTTAAGATGACGTTTTTTTCATTTTCTGACCAAAAAATTGAAATTCTCGTGTTTGAAAATCATACAAAACATATATGATTATATTTCAAAGTGATTCTTTCAATTTTCCTAAAAAATAATCTTTTCGTTTTCAATTCCTTAAGTATTTCTTCATAAGCTGTTTCACGGGTTACTTTACGATTTACACGCCACATAAACTCATCAATGTATCCACTCAATTGAAGTCTATCACAGCCAAACATTTCTTTTAACTTAATCTTTGCATCTCGCCAAAGAGATTCAATACGATTTGTATGACAATTTTTATTAGTAGGTGATACAAAATTGTAACTATGGTTAACTGTTTCGTGAATATAATCTAATTTGCTGATGTCAGCATATGACGACCAACAGCCTGAGAAGATAGTGGTACCTGGTAAAACATGCTCTTTAATAATGGCTAATAATGTGTGTGCGCTACGATCAGGAACAATCTCTAAGTAAATTCGATCATCAACTCGATCAATAAGCCCGAACAACCATACTTGTTTACGTTTCAAATCTTTACCACGATGATGTTTTACTTTAGCAACGAGACTTTCGTCAATTTCGACTATATGACCAACTCCACCTAATTTGATGTTTTTCTTGTCCAAACTAATTGAACATATGTTTCGTAGCTTTTCAAATATTTTACCAACAGTTTGTCGACATATAGTTTCGTTACAAATTGATTTGTACAAGGACACTGATTTCGTAATTGTTAGTTGGTTCGCCCAAAATTTTAATATCAAGTCGGTGTGATAAAACGGTAATCGAAATAATCCAGATTGAAAACTGTTGCAACATCGAAACCTATACGATACTAAAGTATGACTTGATTCATTATTTCTTTTTCTTAGATTTAATTTGTATTTGGTGGATTGTTTATTACATTTTGAATTCGAAAATTTGAGAATTGTGGCAATTAAGCCAATAGTTTGTAAAAAGTGTAAAGTAAAAATCAAATACTCTGATGTAATCATTTTTCGAATAAAAAATTTTTGTCCACTTATTTTCAAACAAGTAAATTAAGCAGAGTTGTTCCTCAAGTCAAGTCTTAACTTGACTTGTTTTTTTTCAAATTTTTCAAGTCAAGTCGTGACTTGACTTTACTTTTTGTGGCAAAAACTTGAAATTGTTCTCTTTAAAAATGATTTAAACGATAAAAAAACGTGTTCTCCTTAAAGTATTTTATACATTCTTACGAATTTTCGATATTATAAGTGATTTCATATCTTAAATTTTATTAAAAGACATCTTTAAAAAATCTATCTTTATAAAAAATCAAGTCGCGACTTGACTTTTTATGGAAAAAAAAATTCAAGTCAAGTCGTGACTTGATTTTTTCACGAAAAATAAAATCAAGTCAAGTCATGACTTGACTTTTGCTCTAAAAAATAAATCAAGTCAAGTCATGACTTGACTTTTGCTCTAAAAAATTAATCAAGTCAAGTCGTGACTTGGACTTGACTTGAGACTTGAGACTTGAGGAACAACTCTGAAATTAAGTGAACATAAAAAAAACGGGTTCACCAATTAGTGATCATAAAAAATTTGCACAAATATGTGAACAAATGTTCACCTAATTAACAAGACCCATTTTGTTTTCTTTTCAATTTAGAATACTAAATAGATTTAACAACCACAAAATAGTATAATAATTCTAAATATCAGATCAACATAATTTAATCTTTATAGTCATTCGAATGTCTTACTAGTCCAACATAGACTTGTAGACATTCCAAGAATGTTCTTTCCCTTTCATTCACAACATTCTTTGTAATTTAACAGTCCATCAACTTTATCTTTAGCTTTGTTTAGCGACTAATCAAACTAATATTTGTTTAAATTAAGATCACATCGTCATCATGTTTTCATATAACACCTTCACGACAAAGTTACTTCTGACTTGAACTCTATTCGCACGAAAATCTTTGATTATATCCCTTAAAAACATTCAAAAATTTCTCTCCACCCTAATTCAGGAAATTGAAATGATCTTCTAGAATAGGATTAATTTAAATTCATTCTCTTCTCTTCCCCCTTTAATTTCCAAAAAAAAATAAACTTTTTTTATTTTTTTTTAATTTAAAGTTATCAATACATCTTTTAAGTTAACCTTAATTATTCAACCAGAAAATATTCAAAGACGGTTATAAGCCATCTTTGAATATTAAGAAAACTGTAATATGGGAAAATTCACATAAAACCCATTTCAACTTCAGCTGTACCTTTAAACACAATAACTCCACTTGAAACTCGACTTTCAATTAACAAATCAAAATCAAAAACGTCTTTAACAGTCGGCCAATCGGATGAAAGTAATGAAAGGTTCAATAATCAAGTTTCATTCCAAAAATTACCAATCGAATAATTCCCCATCACCACAAACTCTTAATAAACTCTATTCGTTTTAAAATTCAATTTTGAAACCAGCATCATCTTTATTTTTACATTATCATCGATCGGAAACTTAATTCCTCTAAATTGTTTTTTTCAACCATACATGAGGAAATTGAGACTAAATTTTTTATTCATTTGTTAGCTCTGTGTTCATCCCTTTGTAAAACTTCAAATTTCATCCTACTGGCGGTTGACATCTAAGTTTCTTGTTAAAAAATCACTCAATAAAAGATATACGTCTATAAACGACAATATAATACTGAATCCCAAGAATATCAACCCAGGCAAGGTTCACTTGTTTTTTTTTGCATTATTTACTTTAACTGAAATAAACTATAACAAACGATCATATTCGTTTTTCTCCGCATCATCAGTAATTGCAAAAATCTTGTTATCAGCTTTCACTTCAACATCATAATTTTAACTTCAACTAACGTCAAGAAGAATCGATCTTGTAAACAACGACTTGTCAAAGATAAGCTAGGCTTTTCCATTCTCCATACATTCGACAACCATACTCCAAAGATTTTTCACCCATTGAACACTGTCATTATACCAATTAATTTGACATTTAATTTAGGAACAATCTTGTTACTAGATTCCTTTACCAATAACTTTACTTCAAGCCTTTGATACTATGTCTCTAATAACTCTCACTCTAAATATTTTAAAACTTAATTGCTATACTACTACTCGCTCAAGCTAATAACAACCGTCTCAATTTTTAACAAAATTGATTAGTCAATTTCACTGTACACTCTTTTCTTCCAGAAATTCTTCGTTATTTTTTTCCATATAATTTTCTCCTATTCTTTTGATATTTCCTTGAGCATTACCTCAGTCAGGTCCATTTATAAAGAGTACAAAAACTTTAGTTAGGATAAAGGCAGAATAATAAATTACTTCTTATAAATTGTTTAGGACATAGAGCAATATGGTTAGGACCAAGGGATGTAGACGTCTACGGGGGGACTAAGACAAGGAACAGTTAAAAGAAAAACAAAACTTAAACTTAAAGTAAAAAAACTAAAAATAACTTTCCTGAATTGAATTATATCTTCGGTTGGAATTGGTCTACACATACGGATTATCAAGATATTATTCTTTTTACAAAGATAAAACTCAATGTTTAAATTTGATCAAAATCTTCTAATGGATCACTTCGATTTGTCATCAAGCTATTTTGTGCAACAATTTCTAAAAACCTTGAGTAACTCGATTATTTGTCTAGTATTAAATAGAAAATTATCAACTGAAAAACCAAGACAGATCTCCAATATCGCTATTGCAGTTAATGCACATGAATTCTAATTCTAGAGTATATAGGAAAATTATCTTATTCTCATTTGTAACTAATTTTCTAAATATGCGAGTTTCAACATAAATCCTTCTTAAGATCTTTACATTTAATAAAAATTAAACTATCTATTTTTTCTTTAAAATGATTCCATCAAACTCAAATTTTGAACTCGCACACACTATACACCTCTCCCTTCGGTTCTTTGAGTTGCAGCGCCATATGTTGCAGGCTAACAGGTTGTTTGGAACTCATAGTTTAAGATGAAAAGAGGTTTTCTTTGTCAGTACTTTATTCTAACTTGTTTTTATAAAAGGCACATTAAATTCATATTTTCATCAAATAAATACTATAACTAAATTACACTAACCCGCCAATTAGAGTTTATCTAGAGCCAAATAAAATATTAATTATTACTAGGACACAAGAAGTGTAGTGTTAGCTACGAACTAATAACTTAGAAAACATGATGACGATGTGATCTTAATTTAAACAAATATTAGTTTGATTAGTCGCTAAACAAAGCTAAAGATAAAGTTGATGGACTGTTAAATTACAAAGAATGTTGTGAATGAAAGGGAAAGAACATTCTTGGAATGTCTACAAGTCTATGTTGGACTAGTAAGACATTCGAATGACTATAAAGATTAAATTATGTTGATCTGATATTTAGAATTATTATACTATTTTGTGGTTGTTAAATATTTATTATAACATCGTCTAAAAGATACATTTTCTAACATAACGAAAACTATTCTTTTCACAAAAAAAAACTATTTTTTTTATAAAATAATATAAATTCATTTTCATCACTAAGCCACCAATTAGAGTTTATTTAGAGCCAAATAAAATATTAATTATTACTAGGACACAAGAAGTGTAGTGTTAGCTACGAACTAATAACTTAGTTCTTCACGTCGTCACGCCGCTAACAATAATATACTCCGTACTCCGTAGTATTTTTTTATCGAATTACTTATTTTTCTTCCAGGTTCTAAGCATAGAAAAAATCATGCAATTTTTTTGATTTACTTTTTATGTTAAGCAACAGCTTCGTTTGTTGAAAAAAATGTGTGTCAAAAGAAAATAGAGTTCATTTTTGAACTAAATACGTGATTTTATTCATTTTTGTCAGTCTAGTTAAAAAACTTGAAACAGACTAAACATGAAAATATTTCATATACATCTAGCTTTAAAATTTGTTTTTTTGAAATTCTTAATTGGTAAAAAATTTAAATTTTGCTTCAAAAACAATGTCTCAAATCAATCGAAAGTATTTACAAAAACTATTTACCGATCTAAAAGAGTTGGAAGAGCTAAGCTTGGTTAACCATGGGTTTATGAGACTTTTTTTGATTTGCCCAATGCAAAGATACTTAAAATCAATATGAACTCTTTCGATAAACTAGAAAGCAATACTTTTAAAGACTTGGAAAATTTAATTGAACTAGACGTCTCGTTATGTGCAATCAATAAACTAGAGTCAAAATTTCAATAATCTTAAAGTATTGGATCTAAAACACGCGAAAATCGAAAAAATAACCGAGAATGCGTTTAACGGTCTTATCAATTTGACTGAAATAGACATGTCGTTTGTTTTTACCGAATCTCTACCAAGCGATCTATTCAATGGCTCGGACAATTTAGAAGTGTTAGTTCTTGAACACATGTCATTAAAAAGTATTGGTCCAAGTTTGTTAAAGAACAAGTCTAAACTTAAAAGTTTTAAAATTAGTTGGAATCAAATTGAAACTTTAGACCCTGAGATCCAAAACTTTAGATCCAAAATTTGGAAATTTTGAATCTATGCTTAAACGAGATTCAAGAAATTGATCCAAATATATTTAATGGTCTTACTAAATTAAAATAGTTGCTAATTGCAACCAATGGTTTGACCAAATTGGACCCGAAACAGTTTAACGGTTTGGCTAGTTTAGAAGAATTGAATTTTAGTTTCAATCAAATTGAAATTTTGGATGCGAAACAATTCGAAGGATTATCGAATTTGAAAATTTTGAGTTTTTATCAAAATAAAGTGACGACTCTCGATTCAACAATATTCGAAGGTTTGGCTAATCTTAAAGAATTAAAAGTCGCTTCAATTCCATTAAACAAATTGCCAGTTGATTTATTTGTGCCTTGTCCAGGCTTAGAACAATTGATACTTGAAAAACTTAACTAAGGTTCATTTGATCCAAAATTGGTCCAAAATAACAAGCAACTAAAGAGTTTAAATCTTTCTTTTAATGGAATTAAATCGTTAGATAAGGACTCATTCAAAGAGTTGAGTCAACTCAAAAGTTTATGGTTGAATGACAATGATTTAGAAGGTTTTGATCAAGGTACGTTTGATGGTTTAACTGCGTTGGAGACTTTAGCTATTTTATTGATATAATTATTAGTTTTAATAAAGAATTTTTAATAGATAGACTTAACACTAGAAAGCCCGATTATTTTTAAACCTAAAAAGCCCGTCGGGTCTTTCTGACCCGTATCATTAAAAATGGGTTTTAGTAGTAGTAGTAGTAGTAAAATAAACTGCAACTTGAAACCAGTTCAAGTGAGCTCATAGAGCTATAGCAGTCGTTACACGTTTGTTCTCCAGCCAGCAATCAAGCTTCGACTTAAAACTGTTCAGGCTTCTTGCTTCAATTACCTTCAATTACCGGCAATTTATTCCAATCATTCACAACTCTGTTAACAAAAAAATTAAATCTGGGAAGGCAATTATTTACCTTTTCTCTATGAATCGTTTTTCTGTGCCTTCTTAGATTGTAAGTGCAACTTGAGCCAGCACCAAAACTATAATTTATACCATTTACAAAATTCACTTTCTACATTTTATTTACTAATTTGTACATTTGGATCAAATCACCTCTCAATCTTCGCGTCTTCAGGTCACTAAGGCCTAGCCTTATAAGCCGTTGGGGGTATTCGAGATGTTTGAGCTCCGGAACAAGCTTCGTCGCTCTCCTCTGTACTTTTTCAAGCTCCGCGATATCCTTTTCAAAATACGGGCACCACGAGCTGATAGCGTATTCTAGATGAGGTCTGACCAATGATGTGTATAGTAATCTGATGTTTTCTTGATTAGGAAAATTAAAAGCTTTCTTGATCATTCCTAAAACTCTATTTGCCTTAGCAGTGCAATTTTTGACTTGTACGTCCCACTTTAAGTCGTTTTTGATATAAATACCAAGGTCCTTCTCACAAATTGACTTTGCCAAGAACTCTCTGACTTAATTTCATAGTCAAACATTGTGTTTGAATACCCAAAGTGGACAACTTTTCATTTTTCAGTATTAAGTTGAGTAGACCTTACCTAAGTGACCTGAGAAACCTGTCATATGAACCCCTTGAACGGAATCAGATAAAAATTCAAGTTGAAATTTTTCATCAGATAATCTTTTGGTTTATTTTGACTAAATAATAGAGGTTTTGCAATCTTCCATGAAAAAGTCCGACTATAATCCAATTTCCGCGGTTTCTTGCGGATTTTATCGGAAAAAGTGTGATTTATGGGGAGAAATGTAAATACAAAGAGAGTTTTCGATGATATCTATCGATTGATACCATAAATGTCCAGTTTAATCGCTTTTTTCCTGAAAAAAACAAAAATCGGGTCAGAAAGACCCGTCGGTCTTTTTAGGTATATTTTTTTTTACTCGGCAAAATTTTAGATTTTAAACTCAAATGTATACTAATTTGATTGTTTTAGTCTTCAATAGGTCGTTTAGTTGGAAAAATTTTTGAAAATCAGATAAATTCTTAAGAAATAGCTTGGAAAGACATGAAAACGGGTCAGAAAGACCCGCCGGGCTTTTTAGTGTTTTTAGTGCTTAATTTTTAATCATTCACTTAAAAAATTCATTTAATTTTCAAATTGATACAAAGTTTAGAAATTTACTTATTGTAGCTTATTTAAGAAACAATATTTGAATTTTTATGACACAAGATGCTTCTCTACTACTTGTTCTTGAATCCAATTATCTCGTTTTGCATTGAAAGGTTACCCTCTTTGGTGTAACTGACTGTCAAACATTCCAAAGGAAAAAAATCGTAAAAATTGTTTAGAAAAAAGGCAAATTTTTCTGGATGTTGGGTTCCTGTTGCTAACGGTAATTTCCGTAAGAGATAAAAACAGAGTTGAATTCGGACAAAATATCGACGAAAAACTAAAAAAAAATGTAACCAATCTAACGTAATTGTAAAGTCTGGGAAATCCTTAAGACCATTTTTTTGAGACCAAACGGTTTTTTTCACTCTGGTAAGTAAAAACCCTTGTCTTTAAACAATTTTTTTTAGTTATGACTGCCCTTGGTAGTCCCTTGTGGTTAAATTTAACTAAGGGTTCAATACCACGGTTTTGATTTAAAGGTAATTTGAACCTTCTTATCCATTAAAAAGTCCATCAAGCCAAAACTAATAATTGAAATACACTTTAAAGGAAAAAGAAAAGAAATTACAAGCATCTGCAAATTGTGAGATTTCTGTCTTTTCCGATTAAATGAACATTTAATTATTCATTTAAACGGTGGTAATGAAACTCTTAGTTAAAATTAACCACAAAGGCAGTCATAACTAAAAAAAAATTGCTTTAAGACAAGGGTTTTTACTTACCAGAGTGAAAAAAACCGTTTGGTCTCAAAAAATGGTCTTAAGAATATCCCAGACTGTCCAATACCGAGAGAAATATTTTTGATAAAATTTCTTTTTTTTTATCATAAATTTATACAATTTATTTATATTGAATAAATGGAGAGTTAATCAGTCTTTAATTAGGCTAGGGCACTTGCCTGTTGATTAACCTTGAACTTGACTTTTCCGATCTCTATAAAATTTATGTAATTTTATGCATTACATTAATATCTACCATAATACCTTGTAGGGACGAATTGCATTTAAACTTGAAATTGCGGATTTAAATGCGGCATCTTAGACCTACAAAAATTAAATTATCTCAAAATCTTTGAGTTAATGCGCCGCTTAAAGTCAAATTTTCATACTTTAAGCCTAAACCAAATTCACAATTTTTTATAATTTTTTAAAAGCAGAAAAAATCGTGAAATTTTTGCTTTAAGCCGTGCTGCCGGATTCCTTTGCAAGGCATTACGGTAATATGTAGATTTGTGCTTTTTTCGATAAAACACGGTTGTGGGTGCTAACATTAGATCAATGTTTCATTTCTTATTTTACACACAAAAGTTTCTGCCCGAAACTAAAGTACCAATGGATACAACTTCTTTATAAAATCCTTGTGTTCATATTTCATTATTACTACATATATTAGCAAATAGATATGAATGGTTTAAAACGCGTGCATTGGTTTGATCGCAAAGAACTGCCACAGCGTTATGGCTTAACTCGACTTGACCAGTCGCAGTTATTTTTACTTACTACAGTGAGTTCGCATCAAAAGCATCGGAACTTGACCAAGTTCAGTATCTGATCAAGGATAATCTTAATTGAGTATAAGATTCTTAAGCTTTTCATACGAAATCTTGACAATATTTTTAAATTGATTTAAAGATTCTAAAAGACTGACACAGGATACTTTAAAAAAATCTTGTCTAAAATTTAAAAAGGGTTTTCCATGAAAAAACAGAGCAAATCCTCACTCTATAGCTCTGAGACTGTTAACCGTAATTTCCGACCTTTCCGTGCCATGTCTGACCTAGTCAAGAAAAATATTGGGTATCAAATTTACAGTGTCACGGACTTTCCGGCAATTTCAATTTTTGTCACGGCCTTTTGATGGTAAAGATGCGATTATACTCTACATAAAAGCCGGAAACCGCAGGAAATGACTCCCTTCCGTCGGGATTACTTTATCGCCGCCACCACTGTAGAAAAAAAACAGACATGGGCAATTTTAATAAATATCCGATTAAACGATTATTCAAAAAAATATTTTTCCTACCCTTCTATACGATTATTCACTTATACGATTATTCAAAAAAATATTTTTCCTAACCTTCTATACGATTATTTCGTTTAAAGATTTGTTTAAACCCTATCTAAAGAGGAACTGTGATCTGGGGGTCTTGGAGTCTATGGGGGGAACTGTATCAAGTTTAGAGAAAAGCCTGTTTTACTTTGACTATCAGGGTAGTTAGAACCGGCGTCGACGGCCAATCCAAATAACGGCCGTCGACGTCGGTTCAACTACCCAAAGCTCGTGAGACAAATGGCAAAAAATAATTATGAGTCAAAATGAATAAGTGATTAATCCTTACGCGTTTACCATCGGTTTGAGAAAGAATTTGTTTATTGCTAACAAGACAAAAAAAGTTTGAAATAATAAAATGAGTTAATTTTTTATTTGTTAAAACAAATGTAAACGTAAATTTGAAAAATCAGGACAGAATATCCGATCTTTAGCTTCCAAAAATTTTAAAAGAAAATTTTGAGTCTCGTCTACCGAAAATTCTTTGTTTCTTTAAGGTTAAAATTGACTGGGATAGTTTAACGATTATTACGAAATTGATTATTGAATAATCGTATAATCGAATAATCGTATAATATCTCTAGGAAAAAATAAATTTGAATAATCGAAAAATTCTAATAAGTTCTTTAAATAAAATATTGCCCATATCTCAAAAAAAAATTAATTTCTCCATAACAATTATCTTCTTTGTTCAATTAAAAAACTTTAAATTTTTTTTATTTTCCGTTTTTTGTTTTATGTTGTGATAAAGTAAGACTAATTGCATTAGAGTGAATGTAATTTGGCCCGTAAAAAAATCGGGATATATTTAAAATATGGGATATCGAAAGGGGAAATAACTCAACACTTTTATAATGTTAAAGTACCTTGGGAAATCGGTTCTTAAGAAAATCGGGATATAAGTTATGGCTGATATAAATGCGAACTCACTGTACTTCTACTACATTGTATCCAAGGCCTATACGATGATCCTCGATTCTTCTTATATGCGCAGCCCATACGACCATTATCAGCAGGGACGACCAAAAGTTGCTCAAATTTTGGCCAAAAGTTGCTCGAAAGTTGCGAAAAGTTGCTTTCAAAAATGCTCTTTAGCAATTTTCTTTTAATAAATTTTATTCCTCCAATACAAAAAATACACTAAAATAGAATAAAAATTCTAATTTTCTTTTTATGAGTCATTTTGATTCGGGATAAAATCGGGTAAAAGGACAATTAGTACGGTTGTACGATTGTACTGAGTTTACGATTCTTCATTTTAATAAAATTTACGGAAATTATTTCAGAAATCAAATCTTAATAATTTTGTACACTTAAGTACATAGTTTCTTAAGAGTTCATCATTAAAGAGATATTGAATTATCGAATCGTACAATCGTACAATAGTAAAACCGTACTAATTGTCCTGTTACCATAAAATCGTTGTCTAAAGTATCGTCGTCCTCGTCCTTGTATGCTTCATCGTCTTTCCGAGTTGGGTTATTAAAGACAAGAAGTTTGTGATCATAATGGTCTCATCTGACATATTCTGACGGTTGTCAGTCAATATTAATTTAAACTTTGAGAAAGCTGGCTCAGAATCACAAGAAAAGGGTGATAACTTAAGAATCGATTTCGCAAATTCAAAAATATTTGGAAGTCTTTTTTTACTCTGCAGCCACCATTGATCCAAGTCGTGAACTGAAACATGAAATATTGTTAATGATTTCTTAATGTAACAGTTATTTAAATAGTAAAAACTAACTGAAAACTCATGTTTATTATATGGTTGGGTTCGTGAACTTTTAAATTAATGTCACAGTAATTTTTTTTTGTATACGTACAGTAATTTTCCATCCCAAGGAGTTTCATTAATTTTTCAGTACTGATTTTTCAATGTTTGAACTTTTTCAAACAGGATAGTTAAAGTATTATTTAAAAAAAAAAATCTATCCAATCGAATTTTATTTTAGACACAAACGTCATTGAACTTTAATATTTTTTAAAAATTTTGTATAAATAGCTGTTAGTTTTTTCATTTAAACTAAGTTAACCAAATTTTAAAAATTTAAATTTTTCAATTTTTTAAACTTTTCTATTAATCTCAAAATCACTTAATAAATTACTTGAGACCATTCCAACTTAACACTACCTGCCTTAACATAAATCTCTTTACTTTGTGACTTGAAAAAAGCTTGCTAACACTTGAAATACATTTAAAAAACTTTGAATATTTGAAACAATACCGCTTAATTAAAACCATTCGCCCCTTTGATAAATAGTTACTGCAAAAAAATTGCACAAATAGATCCACCCTTAATTTTTAAATTCAGTTACACTGCATATCACTTACCAAAACAGTCATCCTAAGAATGCTATTGTCTAAGAATTTATGAAAAATTTACTGAAACATTAATGTGACAGAGACTGATAAACTTTCTGAAACATTAATGTCAAAACATCCTTAAACATTGCTGGAACATTACTGTTACATTAATGTTACAGCAATGTTTACGGATGTTTTGACATTAAGCGGTATTGTTTCAAATATTCAAAGTTTTTTAAAGGTATTTCAAGTGTTAGCAAGCTTTTTTCAAGTCACAAAGTAAAGAGATTTATGTTAAAGCAGGTAGTGTTAAGTTGGAATGGTCTCAAGTAATTTATTAAGTGATTTTGAGATTAATAGAAAAGTTTAAAAAATTGAAAAATTTAAATTAAATTGATTTTTCATTAATTTTAAATTGACTGGGTAATATTAGATTCGGAATTTATATAGATATACAGTGGTGCTATGATATTTGTATTTTACTAAATTTTACGTAAATTATTGTAAATTTACTATTTTTTCCGTAAAATCAGGTAAATTTACGTAATTTTACCAAAGTAAAAAGTGGTAAATTGACTAATTTTGACGTAAAAAATGATAATTTTACGTAAATTTTGGAAAATATCAAAATGTCCAAAAAAAAAATTCTGACTAATTTTACAACAATTGTTGATAAAAACGTAATATTTAACTCACTTAGAAAAAAGTCGATATTTATTGATACATCAACCTTTATACTACCAACAAAAAAACTCATTCCTACTTCAGTGTTTTTTTTGCGATTTATGTCACTAAAAGACTAATAAAGGGTCGAAAATTTTTTTGGACATTTTGATACAGCACGGCTAGTGAAAAAAAGGCGTACCATCCAGCGTACCGTACCGTACCGCACCGCAACCGTACTTGCGTACCCTAGCGTACCGTACCGTACCCTACCTCCTAGCGTACCGTACCGTACTTGCGTACCCGAGCGTACCGTACCAGCGTACCGTACCGTACTTGCGTACCCGAGCGTACCGTACCACCACACCGTACCATAAAAGGGTTCCAAGAAGAACATTTTTAAATATTATTTAGAATGGTTAAAAATAATTGAAAAATTTATTTGAATCAATGTTGCAGAACTTTTTCTCTTAAAGTTTAAATCTAAAACATGATTCAAAATTTTCAGAATATACAGTACGCTAGGAGAGTACGGTGTTTTAAATAATATTTAAAAATATTCTTCTTTGGATTGGAACCCTTTTATGGTACAATATGGTGGTACGGTCCGCTCGGGTACGCAAGTACGGTACGGTACGCTGGTACGGTACGCTCGGGTACGCAAGTACGGTACGCTGGGAGGGTACGGTGGTACGGTACGCTGAGAGGTTACGGTAGGTACGGTACGGTAAAGTACGCTTCCCAAAAATGGAACGGTACGGTACGGTACGCTAGACGGTACGCCTTTTTTTCACTAGCCGTGCTGTATTTACCAAAATTTACGTAAAATTATCATTTTTTACGTCAAAATTAGTCAATTTACCACTTTTTACTTTGGTAAAATTACGTAAATTTACCTGATTTTACGGAAAAAATAGTAAATTTACAATAATTTACGTAAAATTTAGTAAAATACAAATATCGTAGCACCACTGTAAATAGCTTTTTTATGTTTTTTTCATTAGATTTTATCAAATTTTGAAAAGTTGCAAAAAATTAAAAAAATTGCGAAAAGTTGCGAAAAGTTGCAAAAGTTGCTCGAGCAACTTTTGGTCGTCCCTGATTATCAGGTTTAATTTAAAGTGTAAAAAAAATATCTTCAGACAGTTAGTTTTCTTATTACTATTCAAGCAAGTTATCTTCTCATATTCTGGCTTCAGATTATACAATAAGTCAAAAATAATTTTTATTAATTTCGGTATTATCGATGGTCTTTGTATAAGAATTAGTCAATATTTCTTTTTTTTTTGTTAACAGAAAAAAAATGGAAACAATGTTTTATCAGTTTTACAAAAAATAATCATGTTTTAAATTTTTTTCAAATTATTCCATGAGTGAGTGATTCATAAGAGCATACTTAACATATAACTTATCAATTAAATTTTTTTCAAGAGTCAACAAAATATAATATGATAAAGTAAAAAAAAACTCGATAATGACTCGAAATAAAAACATTATTAATAATTATCAATATTTATCACTTAAAATAACTAAAATCGATACACACACATTAAATATTTTATTAAAGATTTGTTTACATTCAAAATTAACAACCTGGATATTGTGTTGAGTTGCGTAATTTAAAATTATTTATTTAAAAAAAAAAAGAAGAGTAAAAAGTTGTTAAAATTTCAATATTTATATTTAACGGGTTTTTAGTTGGAAATCTCTTTCGTTTTTTTTTTATTTTTTGTTCTAAAAACAAGGTGTTATAAATTTTAAATCGAGCATTTCGAAAATTCAGTTATAAACAAGTAGATTTTTATCTCGTAAAATGTTCATATTTCGCTTATAAAAAAGCTTGAATTTATTTTTTTATTTTATCTCGACATGTTTATCAATTTCACTCATTTCGAATTTTTATTGTTCGAAAAAAAAAACGAGTCGCTTATCAAAAAGTATTGCGCAAATACTTGTTGATATTTAATAGTTACACCCAGTATGAAAACGTTCTAGTTAAGTGACCAAACCATAAAAAAATTGACCTGTTTTTTAGGACAATTAGAATGGACATTAAGTGTGAAAACGTCTTGAATTACAAAAAATAGATAATGTACTTAGTGTCAGGAATTTGGGATTGATAGTCTGATAAATGTGATCATTTTAAAGGAGCTTATTAAAAACATAAAATGTTTGCTTAATTGAAAATTCAGTTATTAATACAGAGAGTTTTTTTTTTTTAATTTTTTGAAAAAATCAGCAAAAAATTATTAATCATTTTTTCAAAAAAATTTTTTTTTGTTTCTTTGTCAGAGTTATTACGAACAAAAAATGGGAAATTAATTCGATTTTCAAAAAAAGATAAATAAGAATGAAAGGTTTCAAAAAACGAGTAATAGAAGATGAATAGATTGAATTCAATCATTTCAAAAAACGAAAAAGGGATTATAATAGAAACAAAAATTTGATATAAGTTTCTCACTTTCAAAATTAATTAATCTTTATTTCCATTCAAACTTGAAAGAAGAAGAAGAATTCATTTTTTTTTTTTTTGAATATTCTCTTTCCAATAACAAAAACAAAATTATATAATTTTGTGAATATATTTACAGCCTATAATTTCATACCTAGCAGTTTGAAAAGTTAATTTGAAATTCTAAAGAGAAAAGAAGATTCAATTGAATTGTAGACAGTGTATAAGAGAATTTTTGTTGTTGGAATACGAAATTTTAAATTCAATCAGGAATTGTAATTTTATAATTCGCTTGAAATTTCTATTTTTCTTCTTTTCTTATTGTTTATATTTATATCATTTTTCTTCTTCTTCACTCTGAATTTTCTTTTTTAGTTGGTTGTAATCTTCAATTATTCGATTTATTGAAAAAATTTATTTACGTTTTAAAATGAAATATTTTTTATCCATTATTTAAGCCGAATATGAAGGAACAAAAAATTTAAAATTCAAGTTTTTTTTTTTCATTTTCTTATCTTTTTCATCATTTCAATTCGTTTAGCCTAATTTTTCTCACAGATTTAGATAAAAGCTATTTTTTTTCCTCTTCTTCAAGACCTAACAGAATTTTTAGTTGCAACAACTGTCTTTTTTTTAATTCGTTCTTAAACTCCTAATTCTTTATTTTATTTATTTTTTTGTTTCTAAAATAAAATGACATTTAAAATTATATTAATAATTTTCTTTATCATCCGTTTTGTTTTTTGACTACTTTTCAAAATTTTTGGAATCCTTATCTATTTTCAAGAGTTTTTTATGTGTCCAGATTGTCCTTGTTTTGACGTAATATTCAGAGGATTTAGAAGGTTTAGTTTGTTTCAAATTGTTAAACTTGTATTTAAATTTAGAGCTGGCTTTCTAATACCAATTAACAGAAAGTCTCCAAAGTAACAAGCGATGTTTATAAGAAAAAAAGGCAACAAAGTAAATAGGATATTTTACATTTAAAAAAACTCCAGTATAGACAGGTGCCTATACTAGTCCTATTGTTGAATCCAACTACTTCTCTTTCAACTCACGCTTTGAAATTTTTAACCATACTGTTTGATTAATTGTTCAAACCAAAGACTATTCTGCTAAATCGACTTGAGCTTTTTTTTTTCACAAGTCTCTCGTCGTTCAGTGGTTCTTATGAAAATGTATCGTCTTGTTCGGAACACGTCCAGGCGACCTAAGGACGAGTTCAGTTAAGATATTTTTACTTATTAATTTTGAAATATTATGTGTTGATGGGTTACCCATTAATTTCGGATTTCAGGTATGGGTCTGGGTTTGGTTGCCCATTAAATTCGGGTAAATATACCCAGAACCAAATTATTGTCGAAAAAAACTGACCAATCTCTGAAATCCAGAATTTATGGGTAACCCATAACCACTCAATACCTTAAAACTAATGGTCGGAAAGTTACATTTTTTGTAAGAACCACCCCACGCAACATTTTCAAGTTTGATTTCTCTTCTTTGTACCCTTTAATGAAAAAAATTTAAAAGTAAAAGAACAGAATTTTTTTTTAAGAGAAAATTAAAATTTTAAAATTTTTAGGATTAATTTATATCTCTCCTATAACAAATGAAACGTTTAAAAAATAACGGTTTTTTGATCAAAAAAAAAGTTAAAAGTTCAATAAAAGTTAAAATTTTATAAATTTTTTTTGTCCAATAAAAAACAGTTTCATTTTTTAACGATTTTTTTTTTCAAAGTTAAAAGTTCATTTCTATCCAAATAATTATTCAGTAAGAATTTTTTCTTTCAAAGTCGATTAGAGAGACTCATGGGTCAATGGTCGAAATGAAAATTTTTTATTTTTTCAAACCTCAGTTAGAATTTTTTTCAAATATTAAACAATAAAAAAAGAGTCAAGAATAAAATTTTAATTTTTTCAAAAAAAAACTTATTCTCATTTAATGAAAAACAGATATTTTTAAAGCAAATTTTATTTTTTTTTGTAATGCAGATGTTTTTTCTTTTTTATTTCAAAAAATATTCAAAAATTTTTTTAGCAAGGTTTTTAAAAAAAAAAAAAATTTTTTTTTACTTCAACATAATTTGAGGTGTTATTTATTTTTCGAATAAGAGAGCAAAGAAGGGAAAAAAAATCAATTAATTTTCATTACTTCTGGAAATAGATTTTTTTTTCTCTAATCTTAAAAAATCTCTTATTATCTAATCCTCACCGAATTGAATTTAATTTGAATTAGCGAAATTGCACCAGCAAAGAAAATTTAAATTAAATTTCGTAAATCGAAACAACAAATGATGAATGAAAGAGAATAAATTGCTATTATGAATTCTAAAAACGAAAAAAAAACGATTCTCTTTTTTTGCTTAGAATTTCAGAAATTAAATTAATTCCAACTAGAGAAAAAAAGAGAGAGAGAAAAATAAAATCATCATTTTTGGTGTAAACGATGACGATGATTGAAACGGAAATTCTTTGTTTATTCAATTTCGATTAATAAGCTTTTTACTTACTTTGAGTGAGAGCAACAAAAAATATTCGATTTCAAATTACGAAATCCTATTCAGGCGAAATATGATAACAAAAATTAATTGATTTTTTTTTTAAGCTTCAAACTTTTTTAAGGCTACATTTTTTTTTTCGAAGTTATTTTATCTTCTTTGAAAAATAGATAAGCCAAAAATTCAAATTAAATTTTCAGATTCCGTAATTGATTTAACATTCGCTTTCTTCCAAAACTTCCAAAATTATCTAACACACTGAATAGTGTTAATTAAGGAAAAGAAATAACTCTTTGAGATAAGCTATAATTAAACTTAACTTGAAAATTTATTACTTAAGTTTTTCGATTACAAGATTTTTTCAAGATAGTAGGAATTCTATTTTTAAGAACAAAATTTTTTTATCAGCTAACAAAACCCCCCACTTGAATGAAATTAAGGACACGATTTTTTTGTGTGTTTTGACAAATTTGACCATGTCGTTTCAAACTTTTATCTATTTCTAGATAAATTCTTGTTTTTGTAGAAAATTTTTTTTGTTGTTGAAAATGTATTAAATAATGTATTCGGAAGAGTATAGTAAAAATTTTGATGATTCGAAGTCATCGAATCGATCGTCGTCATCAACATCGCCAATACGATGTCAAACTCGAACTCCACATGCCGTTTCGAATCTCCTCAATTTAGATCCTCAATACCCGTCACCAACTGCATTGATGGCCGCTTTGACTGCAAGTCTCTATCGAGAAACTTCAATCGAGTCAAATCAAAATGACACACCACCATTGTCATCGTCCTCATCATCATCTCTTAACAGCACTCCCAAAAAAAAAGGCCTTTCAGATGTAATTAACAAACTTCATAAAGCAGCGTCGAATCAAACGACACCAAATAAAACAAACGATTCAGATCAAACCGAAAATGATGATACTGAAAGTCAGATAAATGATCAAGTACAATTAGATGTTAAAATTACGAATAAATCACAACAAAAACTTTTTGATTTATTACAACGCGCTAACTTGATACAATACTTTGGCTCGTTTATAGAACAAGGTGGTGATGATTTAGACCAATTATGTGATGCAAATGAGACTGAATTTAAAGAGATATGTGATCTAGTAGGCATGTCGAGTAAACCGTTACATGTTAAACGTCTTAAAAAATCGTTAGACGAGCTTAAGGCGTCAAAAAATACAAGTAATTATTTTTTTTATGAGAGTTCATTTTACTAATAAATTACTAACAATTAGATTAATTTCTTGCTAAAAGTAAATTTTTTTTAAAAAATTTTATTTGTTAAATGTTGAATGTTTTTTAATTTTCAATCGTTCAAAAATTAATTTTTTTTTATTTTTTTTTAAGATGAAAGTGGTCAAAAATCTCACAGTCATAGCATCGAAAAATTTCTTCCTGAACAAAATATATCTCTTAATCTACCAACGCCTCATTCATCATCATCATCGTCTTCATCATCATCGACATCATCAAGCTCATCATTCACTATATCAAAATTATTCCGTAGTGAATCACCTACTCAACAAGGTCTTCTTACAACAGGACAAAGTTATTTATATCAAATGCTTAATTCGAAACAAGAACAAGAAAAAAAAGACCAATCTGAGTCGGAAGATGAAGAAAATTTTGAAGATTATGCAGATACTGATGATGTAGAAGACGAAGAAGATGAGGAGATTAACGATGAGCAAAAAATTCTACCACAGTCTTCCTCAATTAAAATAGAACAAAACGAAAAGATGTTGAAAAAGAATAAAGTTATTGAGTTGTACACCAAAGGCGAGCGGTGTGTAAGAAAGTTAAGTCAGTTAACCGGGGTCCCGTTGACCACTGTATACAGAGTAATCGGTAAATTGAAAGGGATTAATTATAATATCCCTAGAGGAAATGGGGCTGGGCGTAAAACTATTCTTGATGCACAGGATCGAGAGATTTTAGTCGAAATATTGAACAAACAACCGAGAATATCTCGAAAAGCTCTTGGTAAAGAGCTAGAAAAGCTGACTGGTAAGAGTATTCATAATTCAACGCTTAATCGAGAATTGTGTCGATTACGGTAT
The DNA here is from genome assembly GCA_022207745.1 of Brachionus rubens. Taxonomy (NCBI): domain Eukaryota; kingdom Metazoa; phylum Rotifera; class Eurotatoria; order Ploima; family Brachionidae; genus Brachionus; species Brachionus rubens. The sequence goes on along the minus strand of JAJVHD010000001.1, from coordinate 6,201,292 downwards.
CAAAACAACGGTCAACAACAGCAAATAGACTGTGTTAAGATTTCAAAAAAACATAAAAAATTTGATGAACTTAATGATGAATGTTTAAAAATGATTCAATCTGAATCAAAACGTTATGGTTCACTTATGAGTCAAAGTGAATTTGAGTGTAAACCATTGTCTATTACACTGAGTCCAAATTTATCAAAGCAAATTATTGAAATATGTCAAATGTCGACTAATTTATCTCAAAATTCATCACAACAATTACAACAACTTAAACTAGATAAAATAAAACAATCGTTGAACGAGTTATTTGAATTGAGTGATGGGTTCTATGACAAGTGTTTGTACGAGTCATGTGTACAATTGTGTCTACAAAAGCCTACGTTATTAACACGACATGATGACTTGTTAAATTATGCTAAAAAAATACTTGAAAGTTTACAAATTTATGATGACTTGAAATCGAAATTGAAGCGTAATGCGAGCACAAATTTGGAGCAAGTGCCAAAAAAATCGAAGGTAGAAGACCCACAACCACAGAGTCAGATTCAAACGCCGTTTAATTTGTATACAGCTGCACTGGCACTTCATTTACAACAAGGCCAAACGTTTGATCTTAACTCGTACTTGGCTAAGATAAGAATGAATTTGTATCAAAACCAACAAGAGTCATTGAGAACATTAATGGAAAAAAATGATATTGAATTAAGGGCTAATTTAAAAAAACAAGATGAATTGAGATTAAAATTATTCGGTTTGTCAATGTCAAATGTTAATAACGAACAAATAAGAAGTATTTATGAGAATTTACAATTACAATTGGCCGAATTATTGAAACGACATGCTCAATTATTGAGTGAACAAGCACGTCTCAAAAGTCAAGATATATCTAGTCAACAGTCAGATATGAGAAAGTCTAATGATGATACAATTAGTCAAGATGTTAATGAGAATATAGATGTTTTAAAATGAGTCAAATAATTTTTTTTTCTGTTATTAAGTAAAAAAAGTCATATATTTTTTTTCTTTTTTTTTTTTTTTGAAATTTGTTTTTATGGTGATTGACATTTTTCAGTGCAAACAAAAATTTAAAAACAGCAACAAGTTTTTTTTTATTTGTAAAAATTTTTAATAAAACAAAGCTTATTTCTTGATTTTTTTTCTATTTGAAGTAATTTAATTTAACTATGAGTTTGTTTTTGTTTTTCTCGGCTATTGATTTTAATTAGATTTTTGTATATAACATTTTTTGTTTTTTTTGGAAAATGTAATAAATTTTAAACGAAAACATTTCTAAAATTTAAAGAAGTAAAATTCAAGTTGAATTATCATAAAGAAAAGCTCCAACCAGAACTCATTGAAAACGTCTAAAAATAAAAATTTTAAAATTTAAATTTAATTTATCAAAAAATTTTGTTGCTTCATCATAAATTGACAGCTTGAATGTAGTGAATTTTAGGACCAATCTGTTAACAATGAACTTGTTAGCGATTTTTGAATACAAATGTCCAAATATATTCTCATCACTCTGTGTTTTGGAGCTTGGTACCATAAAATAGTAGTAGTAGTAGTATTAGTAGTAAAAAATAACTGCGACTCGACAAGTCGAGTAAAGCCGTGAGGTTATGGCAGTTCATTGCAAAAACACCGATTAACTTGTATTAAACCATTCATCAAGTTTGGCTTTGAAAGAATTTAACAACATTCTTTGGCAAACTATTCCAATCATTAACTACTCTGTTTGTGATGTAATTGAACGATTTTATAAAATTGGATCAAATCACCCCTTCTTCTTCTCTTGTCTAGTGACATAATGTTCATTTTTGATAAGCGTTCATCGTGCTCTAACTTTTTAAAACCTGGAACCAGCCTCGTGGCTCTACGTTGAACTTTTTCTAATTCCTTTTTATCGCCTTCATAATAAGGATTCCATACGCTTATACCATACTCAATAAGCGACCTCACTAGTGATGTGTGCAGAAGTTTAACAACATTGAAATCAAAAAATTTAAAATTCTTCCATATCATTCCTAAAATTTTATTTGCTCTACCCGAAGCGTAGTTAACTTGAGCGTCTTGAGGTCGTTCTGAAAATACACACCTAAATCTTTTTCACCAATTGTGTTGTATTCAAATGTTCCGTACCCTGGCTATTAAAAATTGTGTATTCATATTGAGGATTATTCTGTCCAATGTACATAACTTTACACTTCTCCACACTCAATTCAGTTGCCCATGTAATTGACCAACTTGATACGGTATCCAAGTCTCGGTCTAAGTTTAACTTGTCATTAAGATTGTTAGCTGCTGCTACGATCTTCATATCATCAGCATAATTTTTAGATTCGTTTCATAATAATTCGGTCAAATCGTTTATGAAAACTACAAACAGAGGGTCGAGAACTGATCCTTGTGGAATACGACTAGTAACATCATGCCATTCCGAGTCAACATTTCCCAAAACAATTCTCTGTTTTCTTCCGTGGAGAAAATTTTTAATCCAATTCAAATAACGTAATTGCTCGAATTTAATGACATGTCACTAAATAAATTAATGACTTGTCATTAATAAACGAACACTTATTTTTGAAATTGAAATATTCGCTTTATGTGACATGTCGTATAAACTGAATATATATCAAAAAATTACAATTTTTCTATGTATTCAATTAATATGACATGTCATTAAATTCAATTACGTTAGTTCTTATTCCTCAAGCTGTATTCAATCTTTCTTAATGTATTCGATACTAAATGTTCTTTGAGTTGTGTTGCACGTTATAAAATGTTATAATTTTGTAAAAGAAGGACAGCATCCTCTGCAAAGCTCGATGTTGAAACGCAAAAATACCATAATTCTCTAATGAATTATTCAAATGATTGAAGTCACTCGACACTATTCTTAGTTTTAAAAGTTTAAAAATACATAGATAGAAACAATTCACCAGTCTTGAAATGGCTTCTTTCGAAAAATAACAAATTAAAGTGAACACATAATCAATATAGGTTAAAATAAACGTTATAAAAAATTGAATTTTTACAGAAGTACATATATAGAAAATTCCATTGGTCAAAAAGAGTTTACGATTTACAGCTAGACATGTTTCTGTAACTAGCTTCATAAAATTTAATTTTGAATCTAAAGTAGTAATTTTGCAAAAACAACCAAGGATAATAACACACAAACAAAAGTTCTTAAAACGTCAATTAAACCCAAATCAGTGCACCAGTTGTGGAATATTTTGAAGCTAAGATCGGTATCAAAACACATATGAGATCATGCCATGTTCCAAAAATATAATCTCACATAACGAGCCTCACATCTTATTTTATTTTATTTTTCAGTTTCACACTTATTTTATTTTTTTATCCTTAATTTAAATTTTTTTTCTTTTTTTACCGTTGTAAACTAATATAAAGTAATTCACAGATACAACAATGAGTGTGTATCAATTATTGTGCCATTTTGTATGAATTAAATAAACTATAAACTTTATAGTAAAATAAACTGCAACTTGAACAATGTTCAAGTGAACTCATAGAGCTATAGCAGTCGTAACATCTTTCTTCGCCAGCCAGTCATCAAGCTTCGACTTGAAACTATTCAGGCTTCTTGCTTCTATCACCTCTTCCGGTAACTTGTTCCAATCATTCACTATTCTGTTCATAAAAAAGTTGAATCTTGGAAGACAGTTTTTAACGTTTTCCTTGTGAATTTTTTGTTAAGCATTCTTAAGTTGTTAGTGCAACTTGAACCAGCACCAAATCTAAAATAAAGTAAAGAGCACCACGAACTTACAGCATATTCAAAATGAAGTCTAACTAAGAACGTGTAAAGTAGTGGCATGTTGTCTTGATTATGAAATGTAAAAGCTTTTTTAATCATCCCCAATACTCTGTTTGCCTTTGAAGTACAATTTTTAATTTGAACATCTCATTTTAAATCGCTTTTGATGTAAATACCAAGGTATTTTTCACAAGTTGACTTTGTTAGTGGTTGTCTACATAAACTCTCTGATTGAATATTGTTATCAAACTTTGTATTTGAATAACTAAAATGAACCACTTTACATTTTTCAGCTTTGAGTTGAGTAGACCAATATGATGACCATTTGGACACCTTATCTAAATCGTCTTGAAGTTTCATAATTGACTCAAATTTTTTTATGGCTGAGATAATCTTAGTATCATCAGCGTAAGCTTAACAATCGGACTGAATCATTTCAAGCATGTCATTAATAAAGATGATAAAGAGAATGGGTCCTAAAACTAACCCTTGAGGTTACCACTTGTAACATCAGCCCATTTTGAACGAGCTTGAAAGACGTATGACCGTTACTAATAATATTTTAAATAAAAAAGAAGAATTGATTCAACAACAACAAACTATTGAACAACTAAGAAATAAATTTGGTAAGTCATAAGTATTTTTTCTAAGAACGAATCTTAAATTTTTTTTCAAAGATGAAGAAGCAGGACGTGTCTTGGCGATGTCACTCAACTTTGTTGCAATTTTTGCAACAAAAGAGCAAATTGAGCACTTAGTACTTAATCAAGCTGTGGGCAACCAAGAAGATATTTGCCTTACAACAACATATCCAAACATTAGATGCTCGCCCCAATTTAAACCTGAAAATTTAATGCATAACGAGTCTCTTCATGAGTCTTCCTTAATGAGAATTATTGAAACTGCACCTTGCTCATTAAGAAATCATTGGATATTTTCATTAATGATTCAACGGATTTGTGTTGGTTGGGTAGGTCTATTACAGATGTAGATATACGAAATGTCCAGTAAAAATCCATCTCCTCAATTTAAAAAATCAAACAAAAGTCTCGTTGTTTTGCAATCATGGTAATTTAGAAAAAAGTTAAAAATTTTTGTCAAACGTATATTTATTTTATAGAGGAACACTTCACGTACCATCTGCAAAAACTCGAGGCATAGACGAACAAACCAAAGAGAGGATACGAGAATTGTACAATTATGGTGTAACAGGACCAATGAACATAATATATGCTTTACGCGACAAGAAAGTCGACAAAGAAAATAACTTATTGAATCATTTACTCAATGAAATGATGCATATGTTATTGATTACTATGTGTCAATTCAAGGTAATTTAATTGACAATTAACCTTTTGATGAAATTGTTATAATTTACCTTTAATTTTTTTAGATCAATATTTTCGATTTGTTTTATAAACCTATGGACTATTAGAAAATTTTCATTAACGTAACATTTTAGTTGTCGATTCGACATCCGAAAGTGATTTTTCAAGGATATTCACTTATGATTGCATGTACGATCGATTTACAACGTGAATTTCATCCTATTTGTGGCAAACTGAAGTTTTTTTCAATTCGCTCAATTCAAATCTATTCAACTAAATTTTAAAATTTTAAATTTTAAATTTTTTCAATATGTTCACTCAATAATATGACGTTGTACATTTTTTGTCTCTTGTAATTTGAATTGAGCGAATAGAGCGAATTGAAAAAAACTCCAGTTTGCCCTGACTGGAGAAGATTTTGAGTTTTTTTTTCGAGCTATACAAAAAAAAAATTCCCGACGTTAAGTTTAACACTAGAAGCACCGGTGAGGTCAATTTGACGCAAATAAAGGAAAATCTAATTGAAAAAGGTCACTAAATAAACCTTTGGGGCTGAAACTTTGTAGAAATTTTTCATTTCATGAGATCTATCAAAATAGTATTTCAAATTCCTCTCACTTGGAGGTTTTTTTGGGAAAACATGAGAGTATACCTAGAAGCACCGCCTTCGTCATTTTGACGCTATTTTTTGATAATAAACCTAAGAGAACAAGTATATTGACCACCATTTCTTCTTTAATTCTAGTAGAAGATGTTCAACTACCCTCTTTTCGGTTAAAAAAGTATGTGCTCTCTTTTTTGTGGTTTATACAGAAGGTTCTGTTCAAGTCGAACAATCAAATGTATCTAATATTACATAATTTTTTTTAATATTCCTTTTGCTTTTATAGACAGTTTTGAAGATGTTGATTCTCTTGGATGCAAGACCTTGTTGAAAAATTGTTTTACGTTCAAAAAAATTTTTTTTTCCTCAATTGAAGAACAAAATCTTTTGATTTAAAAAAAAAATTTTAGTAAAACCATTATAATATATTGCGTCATTTTGACGCATTCGATGCTTCTCGATATAAAAAAAACGGTGCTTCTAGTGTTAAATATTTGCTGTCGGATGCAGCAAAAGAAATATCCAATGGCTTTGAAAAAGTTTATGGTAATAGCTATCACGGCTGGGGGTAAGTTTCATATATAAAACTAAAAGTCTCATAAATGAAACCATTATAGTTTTATATGGCGACGTAATCATTTAGTTTCAAATGTGAAACTTTAAAGTCGAATTAAAAAAATTGAAACTTAAAAGTTTCAAATCAAATCGAAACATAAAGTTTCAATCATAGGAAAAAAAAGTTTCATCAGTAAGACCAATATTTTTTGATATTTCCTAGATTTTTGGATTGTATTTGCTTAAAGTTTCAATATACAGTTTCAGTTTCAATTAAATTTTTTTTTAAGCCTAAAAACTAATTTTCTTATCCGTTTTGTAATTTGTTAGGGGTAAAACTTAATTTGTAATAAAAAATTTGTATTTTTGTAGCTTTTTTGTTGCTTTAATTTCATTGTATCCCAACTTAATTATATCCCCATACTTGTTGAGAACAGATTAGGGGATATAAGCGCGAGACGACTGTAGAGAGGGATTAATGGTGAACGACAAGTCTTATAATAAAATAAAAGCTTTGAAAATAATTTTAATTTAAGTCTTACTGCACTTCTAGCGAACTTTCTCCTTTTGCGTAGCGTACCGTATCGTAGGCGTAGCGTACCGTATCGTAGGCGTAGCGTAGCGTACCCACCGTACCACCGTACCCAAAGCGTACCCACCGTACCTTAGGCGTACCTACCGTACCACCGTACCCATAGCGTACCGTACCGTACCCAAGGCGTACCGTACCGTACCCAAAGCGTACCCACCGTACCGACAATACAAAAGACCTGTTTTTGATTAAAGAAATCCTTAAAATCAATTTTTTCTTTTATTTCCTAATAATTAGTGTCAATTAAAAAATATAAATTTCTGATTATTTCTTATTTTCGCTTGAACTTTCGTAACCTTTAGTTTTTTCTTAAAGACAAAAGATTAAGAACTTAATATAAAAAATATGTTTTGGATTATCTTACATTTAACTTATTTACTAAAATCCATTTTTTTAAATTGTCTTTAATTTTGAAAAGAGAAAAAAAAAATTCATTCAAAAATTTATTAAAAACTCTTGGGTAGGGTGGGTACGGTACGGTACGCTTGGGTACGGTAGGTACGGTACGGTGGGTACGGTACGCTTAAGGTACGCTACGGTACGCTACGGTACGTTGGTACGCTGACTACGGATTATCGGGTACGGTACGGTACGCAAAGGGTACGGTACGCTACGGTACGGCTACGCAAAAGGAGAAAGTTCGCTAGAAGTGCAGTATTAGGAAAAAAGCTATAAAAAATCTAAAATAAACAAAAAATATATCAAAAAAGAGGCAAAAAAATTAAAGAGTAATCATTTAATTTTGGAATTTCAATAGAAATAAACGTTTTTTTAATCGGGGTTAAGTCGGTTGTTTAGTTGTATTTTTCTCTTTACAATCTCCTATGACCTTTGTCTAAACTGGTAGACAATTAACTCATGATATCTTTAAATTGACGCACCTCGTTCCTAATAAACACTTGTTTCAAATGTAAACACCGACGATCTATCCCAGAAGTCTTGTTTGTCACCATTCAAACACTCTATTGCTTTGAAAACATAGAGTTAATTTTGGATTCTAAAATAGAATAATGTTTAAAAAGGTGTCTTAATGTACTGTTTAAACAAAAAAATAACCTATTTGGCTGCAGCTAGACATGGGGCGAGTAATTTTCAGCAATAAATTTAATGACGTTGTGCTCTCAAGTATCAAATCTATCAGTTTATTAAGATCATTCAGCGGATAAACCAGCTTCGATTTTTTAATTTCCTTTACCTCAATAAAAACACTTTTTTTTTAAATCTAGAGTCATTGGCATCTCAAAAAGCGATCATTTACTTCCCTTTACCTTAACTTTACCTGAGTAAAGGGCTTTTCTTTGTTATTTTAAAGAAAATTTGATTTTAGAAAGATTATAATGGCAATCCAGTCATTGAATACGGTACTAATTATTACGTACAGGTAAGAGTAATAATTATTAAATGATCACATTTTGAGATGCCAATGACCCTAGATCTAAAAAAAGTGTTTTTATTGAGGTAAAGGAAATTTTCTATACTTTAATCCTTCATTAGTAATCGATTTAGAGTTGATTTTGAGAAAGTAAAGGAAAGGGTAGCTTTATCATTTACAAGTAAATTAAAATAAATTAAGCGGCCATACTATGGACCAAAAACTCATACTTGACAATTACACTACAAAAACTCGTTTTATGAAAGACATATTCAACTTACAACTTAGCATTTCTGAATCAAAATTCAAACACGACCAATTGTTACGTTAAAAATGGGAAATAAACAAGATTTTGAAGGTATATAAAAGTATTTTGATAATTATTTTCAAGTTGAATGGATTACTAAAAATCCAGGTTGCTGGCTTTGTGAATTGTTTAGACAAAAATACAAATTGTACAAAAAATAATTACATCCTAGCCTTTAATCTTCTTTCTGATCATATTTATTAGTTGAAATTTTATAAAACTGTGGTACAACTATTGTATCACCTGATGGCTTTTTTTAAATTCTGATAAACCTAATGGCTTTGAAATTATTTGGAAAAAATCCTTTTCTAATTAGTACATGCATTTGCATTACATAAAAATGCTTAAAAAGCTTTACTTTTAATCTGGTTTTGGTTAAGTTTGTTTTGATATTTATTTATTTTTTTGCTATTCATGTACAAATCAACTTTATCATTTAATACAGATTTTTCTTAAAAGATTCCACTTCCGCTTAAAAGGAAATTACCTTCAGGTGATACAAAAGTTGTTCTCGATTTCAAAAATCTTAACAAATTTTAACGTCAAATTTAGTAAATTACGTCGAAAGTCGCCCGAAAATCGTCGTTTTAGATTTTTTGAATTACAAAATTTATGTATATTAATAGAGATCATTTTTTTCTGTTCCGAATAGAATAATAATCCGAACTTAATTACGGATTAAGACAACAAAATTTGCATTGAAAGTATTAGAGAAGGGGTAGGGACCGGGGAAAAATGTACGGATCCCGAATTTTACGGATAAAAGCGTTCCGATTAAAAGCGAGTCGACTGTATGCTGAAGATCATGAATAATGAAATCCCGCATCTCAGTTTCGAACCACACTGCGCGTTGCTTAGTAAAGCTTATTTTTTCTTATTTTTGATTTAAAATGAACCATTATCATTTTTTTTATTTGGCTTTAATTTTTAAGCTATCGTTAGGCTTAGCTCCTTCTGAACAATATCCAAATTCAGTTGTCCTAAAAAGCCCTGATCTATTCAAGAAATGTATTTAGGGTTAGCTAAGAGTTTTGACCTTTTTATTTATTCTGCAGGTAGTACAGCACGGCTTGTGAAAAAAGTCAAACGGCACACCGTACCATACCGTAAAACTTAAAACAAACCAAAAATATTCAGTTTGAAATAACTCTATTATCTCCTTAAAGAATGATACTATGAATACACATTGGGAACCACTTTGAAGCGGACTAAGATCTCTATATTCAAATAAATAGAAGCTTACGTAAACTTACATCAGACTTTGTTTGTAAGAGGATGGAACTAAAATTACATCATTTGATGCAAGAACCACTGTAGTTCATCTGATGTACGTATTTTCGACCAATCTTAAAATTTTAGTTCATTTAAGAACTACATTTAAAACATTCATTTAAAACGTTCATTTTAAACTTACAAAGGGCAATTTGTAAGTCTGTAAAGTGACATCTTATTCATTGATACTGTTTCAGTCTACCAACACAAAAGCCAATCTTAGTGATAAAATGAATTTTCGTAAAAAAATTTTTTCACCGATACCTAGTGAAAAACGAAATCCTTAACCTTGAGCTCAGATCTTATCGCCAATCAATTGAAAAACTTTGTCTGTGTTTAAACAAAAAAATAAAATGAAGAGTAGCAATTATTCCTCCCTTTCCAATATATTGGTCGAAACTAAAAAAATTTGAAACCCATTCTAGGATAAAAATAGACTTGTAAGTATTTTACATGCCGTTAACTTCGCGTCTTTACGTAAATTTCCAGTTAAACCTGACAGAAAAAATCACGTTAATAAGTAAAAATGTGACATGAACTTAAATAGAAATGACTAATATCAAATAAACGGAAAAAAGCAAATTACTTTAAATTTGCACAAAAATAAAATTATTGACTTAATTTTAATATTTTTTGCATTTTAAAAACTTTAAGGATGTACCATTAAGTCATTTTAGACTGGTACGAATTAGGTTTATACCTGTTGCTATTTGTCTTCGTGATTATTAGTTATTTTTTATTCAAAATAGAATTAGATCCAGTTAATATAAATGTACATAATTACTCATAAATGTTTAATATCAATTCCGTCTAAGCCAAAAATTTTCTAATTATAACATTTAAAAATATTTAAAATTTATTAAATTTCGTTATTTACGATTCACCTTTAACAAATACTTTATTGATGAAAAATCTAAAAAGCACATATTTAAATAACTTTGAAAAATTATTATTTTTTCTTATTTTTGATTTAAAATGAACCATTATCATTTTTTTTATTTGGCTTTAATTTTTAAGCTATCGTTAGGCTTAGCTCCTTCTGAACAATATCCAAATTCAGTTGTCCTAAAGAGCCCTGATTTATTAAATCTTTACTGGAAACATGATCAGACTGAGATCACCTTTGAGCTTCATTTTAAAGACTCTAAATGGGCTATGTTTGGTGTGTTAGACTCAAATTTTTCTGATGTCATTGTAGCTTGGTTAAACGAAGACAATATTGGTCATTTTTCCGACCGTTTTTTGTCAACCAAAAATCAATTAACTCTCGATTCAGAAACAAATTGGATACCACTGGACTCTTTTAAAAAAGATAACGTAACTGTTTTCAAGTTTAAAAGGTTCATTAAAGTTACTTGTAAAAGTAATTCGAATCAAGATTTAAACATCGAATCTGGTAAAATACCTGTGGTATTCTCAACTGGAAATAATACAGACCCTGATGTGATAACTCAATTAGAAACTGCTGAGATTGAGTTGTTAAAAGAAGCCAATGGACCGTACACATGTCCTTTCATTGCTCCAGTTCTTGCATTAAACTCAACTCCATCTGAGTTATACGCGAATAGTTTTGAACTAGTCCCGGGTATTTATAAATTATTTTGGAATTTTACAAGTACTGAAATTGTAGCTGAGATACATTGCAAAACAAACGGGTGGGTTGGTTTTGGTTTTAGTCCTAACGGGGGTATGGACAAAAGCGATGTTGTAATCGGTTGGCATTCAAACGGGAAAGTTAACTTCACAGACAGGAACATTGTTGGTAGAAAAGTTAATATTGACACCAAACAAGATTGGATCCTTTTAAAATCAAGCGAGTCAAATGGAATCAATATTTTCAAGTTCAAGAGAAGCATTACATTATGTGATCCGGAAGATTTAATAATCGATAGCGGTTCACCTCATGTGATTTATGCTTATGGAGATAGTGATCCATTACCTGGTGAAGATATTAGATACCACGGGGTTAATCGAGGAACCACGAAAGTTAATTTCATAAGTGCATCAGATGAGGCTCCATCGTACCTTGAACCTGATACTGAGATCTTAGATTTTACGATTAATAATGTAATCCTACCGAAGCTAGACACTTATTACTTTTGTAAAGGGTTCAGGGTACCGAAGACTTTGACCGAAAAACGTCACATTTATAAATACGAATTCGTATTCCCGAAAATTAACTACAAGAACATGCACCATGCTTTGGTCTATGAGTGTCGTCAAGGTTTTGATGGAGAGACACCTAAGTTTACCGATGGAGATTGTTATACTAATGAAGTTAAACATAAATATTGTCAAGCTATTTCAATTGGATGGGCAGTGGGTGGTCAAGAATATTTTTATTACCCGAAAGAAACAGGGTACCCGATTGGAGGTGACACGGACTACTCGTTTTTTGTACTCGAGTTACATTATGATAACCCTAGTTTAGATTTAGGGTTCATCGATAAGGTGTCTTTGAGATACTTTGCGACTAAGAATTTGAAAAAAAATGAGTTGGGTATTCTAACTGTAGGTTCAGATTCGTCTCCATATGGTATTTCGATACCCCCGAAAATTGATCGATTTCCTCTTAAAACTTTTTGTCCCAATGATTGTTTAAGAGCGGTAAGAATTTATTGAAATTTTTCGGTTTTGAAAATATTTAATTGTTTTTTTTTCCAGAAACTTCCGAATCAAAATCTTAGAATCATAGCATCGACTCCTCATACTCATTTAGCTGGTTTAGAAGTTTCCACTAAAATTGTTCGTAACGGAAAAGACATTGGCTATTTATTCAAAAACAAGAATTACGACTTCAATTATCAAAATAATTATATTTTACCCAATCCAGTTGATATTACAAAGGTAAAACGAATAGAATTCTTAATCTCAATTTCTAAAATATTTGTTTAAAGGATGATGAATTGATAACGGAATGTGTTTACACAAGTAAAGACCGAGAAAAGTTTACATTCGGTGGTATGGGTACAAGACAAGAGATGTGCTTTCAATTTTTAACCTACTATCCACGTAAACGTGACTTTAAAGCGTGTGTAAGTTTTCCGGCTTATGAAGACTATTTAAGTCTTATTATGGATTTAAATAGAACAGAAAATTTGGGACTTAACCCATTTAAACCAGAAGACACAGGCTCGGTAATAGAAGTCATCACCAAAGTGTTTGAAATTTTAGATAAAAGAACCATTTCTGACAACATAAGAGAAAAGTATACGAAATTTTTCGAGAGTACAAGAATAAGACATGTTTGTAATCTTTATAACGAGAAAATTTATGATCAAATTAGACCTAATAATACTTACGTTGAACCTGATCCATGTAAAATACAACCTCCGGTTAAAATGGACGTCAAATTCATAGTTGAGACTGTAGTCAAATTTTTTAAATCAATTTTTGATTTTTTAAAGAGATTTTTTTAGAAAAATAATCAAAAATTAAATTTTTTATTGAATCAAATAGATTCAGAGTTTTGGAATAAATAAATTTTTTATCAAAATTTTTTCAATCATTTTTTAAAAAAGACAAAAATATACTAAACTTATCAATGAATACTCGAATTTTAGCGGAATTTCTGATTGGCTGAAAAAAAATTTATTGATATCCTGACTAGATTTTTTATTAATTATCCTACACGAGGATCACGAATTTTGAATTGGAAAAAAAATCGGTGACATTTTTAAACTTTTCATTGAATAATGTGTTACTAAAAATTTTTCCACCCGATTTACGAGAAGTAAACACCCTGTATAAATCTGTATACAGGGTGTTTTGACCAAAATAAAAATTGTTGCAGTTTTGTTTTGAAACAAATTTTGTTTCTGCAAAATCGATGCAGAGAATTGCACAAATCGATGCAGAGAATTGCGCAATTGAATTGCACAAATTTTGCAGACTTTTACAATAGGTGAAACAAAATTTGTTTCAAAACAAAACTGCAACAATTTTTATTTTGGTCAAAACACCCTGTACACAGATTTTTTACTGGATTTAAAATTGAGAAATAGAAAATCTGGTAGAAACTTAAACTAACCCCGATTTACACATAAAATAATTACTGCTGCTTATTTTCATGTCACTAAAATTTTTTATTAAAGCAAAGAGTTGACTGATTTTCTTCGAATTTTTCTCATTATTCCCAAGTCTGCCGTTAATTTCAATAACTAGGTGTTACTTTTTATTATTTATATAAACGATATGTAGGAGTTGGTCAAGATCGGCTGTAAAGCGTATGCGGATGACACAAAAATTGCATCAGTTATCAAAAATTTTTATTCGATTATTAAGTTGCAATCGGATATAGACAATGTGTGCAAATGGTCTAGAGACTGGTCTACTCAACTTAACGTTGACAAGTGTAAAGTCGTTCATATTGGTAATAACAACACAGAATTCGATTACATGGTTAACTCACAGCCCCTAAGCAAGTCTACCTGCGAGAGGGATCTTGGAATCTTTATACAAAAGAATCTAAAATAGGACAAAATAATGCGACGGCTAAAGCAAATTGTATGTTGGGTTGTCGTAAGGCAATCAAGCTGTTGTATTGTTCACTTGTGAGGCCTTATTTAAAGTACGCAGTTAGTTCATGGTGTGCATATTTGGAAAAAGACCTGATCCAATCTTTCAAGGTAACAAACAAATACGAACATGTTAATTTTAGTAACGGTAACAATTACAGTCTAAACACAAAGCCTGTGTCTAGAAGATACGATCTAAGAAGAAACAGTCAATATTCAATACGTGAACAAGTAAAAAATTGTCTTCCTAGATATAACTTTTTTAAAAATAGAGTTGTGAAAGATTGGAACCAACTTCCCAATACATGGTGAGCGCAAAGAACATGAACAGTTTAAAAGCAAAGCTTGATGTTTGGATGTCAAAACAATCTGAAGCGACTACCACAGCTCAATTGAGTCATGCTTGGATATTTTCGAAGTTGCATTATAAACTACTACTACTACTATTTAAAATATAATAATATAAGGGCCGGGATCCTCAGGCAGTTTATCTTTACACATAAAATGATTTGAATAAAAAAGAGTCTCTACAAAAGAACAATGACGTGTGAGTAGTCGAATGTTGATCGAATAATAGAGTTGAATATCATTTTGCTAAGTTTGATTTGTTTTTTTATGTAACATTTTGACTTTTGCGATAGTTTTGTTTTAACGCTTGAGAGATGTAGTTAGTTGAGTTTTGAATTGACTTTAATACCAAGGATTGATGGAAGCCTCAACTCGAATGTTTTAGTGGTCAAGATTAAGATCAGAGATACGAACCCGGATTTTTTTCAGGTTTTGAGTTTGGGTTGGGTTCGGGTGGACCACTCAAACTCGATAACCAATTAACCACTTTTTTTGGGTAACCAACCCATAACCCATACCCATAAAACTTACCTTTTCAGGTTACGTACCTGAATCTGATACCTTTTTACTCAAAACAAACCCGAAAAAATCGAGTATGTAGTTATTGGATTCAGGTACGTAACCTGAAAAGGTAAGTTTTATGGGTATGGGTTATGGGTTGGTTACCCAAAAAAAGTGGTTAATTGGGTATCGAGTTTGAGTGGTCCATCCGAACCCAACCCAAACTCAAAACCTGAAAAAAATCCGGGTTCGTATCTCTGATTAAGATGAAGTTTGTATTTACTATTGTAGTTTGATTGCTTGTTGGAGTTGATATTCGATGTCTCTGTTTTTGTTTCCAATAAACCAGATAGCCAGGTCATCGACAAAAAGAACATGTTGGTCTTCGGCTGGGATATGCTTTGCAATGTCGCTAAAATATATAATAAAAAGAGTTTGGGAAAGAAAGCTACCTTCCGGGACTCCGCATGAGATGTTCAAAGTTATTGATAGTTTGTCTTTGACCTTCGCTTCTATTCTTCCTTCTAGAAAGTCTTTTATCCTTTTTTTGATTTTTGAACACATTGGAAGACTCTTGCGATTTTGTGCCATTGAGGAAGGTTTTATCAAACGCTTTTTCGAGGTCGAAAAAGACTTCCCCTGTCATTAGTTTTTTGTTGAGGCCTTGAATGACTGATTGATTGAGTCTGAGTAAATGGTCTAGAGTCCTTTTTTATTTTGTTAAAAATAATTGATCTTTGCTTTGAAGGATGGAGGGGGTATAACCATGAAATTATTTTCAAATCGATCTTGTGCTAAAAAATTTTCTTTCTCATACCCTCTTGTGGGTGTTAACAAAATCGAGGTCTAATAATAAAATATAAATTAAATTATTCTTTTAGTCATCATCCGATCCTCTTTAAGCCACTTCAGTCACCAAGATCTTATTTCACTTATCTCTCGAGAGACTTGTTGATTGTTGAATTGGTAAAAATACAGTCAAATTTTGGATTTCTATTAATAAATTCAATGAAATCGGATTTTGATTCGCTGTTTTACACATTGTAAAAGCCTCCCTTTAAGTTTTTTTTAAAAAAGTAAACCAAAGTTTGGAAAGGGATTTAAAATTGAAATGATATTCAAACTTTTTTTTAAGAAACTTTATTTTTTTTGTCAAATATTTATTCACGCCAAATCAAAAGACTCAATCAATTCATGATTCAAAAAATAGGAATTTGTTTTAACAAAGACTTAAAAAATTAATCTCTTAAAAAAAATTTACATCCCAAAAATAAAATTCGATACTTAAAACTCAATGTTATCACATTACATTTTTTGTTGCCAATAAATACGAATTTTTGCTCACGATTTTGTCATTTTTTCTAACATGTTTAAAATTTACTTTTATTTCGGTGTTTTATTGGTTGCATTAGAATATTCAACAGTTGGTAAGTTATTTGCTCTAAAATATGAGGTTGTCACTAAAATCCGGACACGGAATTTTAGCTATCTAAAATCCGGACACGGACAAAAAAAAAAGCAAACTAAATTGCGGACACGGATTGGATAAGAATCTCCTAAAATCCGGACACGGACCGGTTTTAACTAAAATACGGACACGGACAAATTTTCAAAAACGGTTGAATATTAACCTTTAATTACAAAAACGATATTTATTTTAAACAAAGGACACAAAAACAAGGAAAAATTTAATTCACATTTAAAAAAAAATTCCATTTTTTAAATTAAATTTTCTATCTCTTTTTGGACTGAAAAGTTTTTAACCAACTTGAATATCCTTCGTTTGTAAAACAGTGATGATACAACGAAACATCATTTAATACATCTTGAGGTACGGATTCTGGTGTAACTATAAGATCTTTTTTTTGTAATCTGACGAAGGGGCAATTTTTTTCTAAATATGATTATTCAGGATATTCAATTTTCAAATTTTTAAAACTTGAAAACGAATAGGCTATTCGGCTATTCGGATATTCGATTTTCAAATTTTTAAAACTTGAAAACTAAAAGGCTATCCGGTTATTCAATTTTTATGAAAGAGCTTCTAGAACCGTGAATAGTTGAACCAACGTCGATTTTGTCCCTGGATCCAAATGAAAAAAAATCCCTTCTCAAAATGATGGTAAACGTGTAAGGATTAATCAATGATTCATTTTGACTCAGGATCGGCTTAAAATAATTTGTAACCCTTTGTCTCACGTGCTTTGGGTAGTTGAACCGACGTCGACGGCCGTTATTTGGATTGGCCGTCGACGCCGGTTCTAACTACCTTGATAAATCAAATGTAGATGGCTTTTTTTATAAGCTTGTCACAGTCTCCCCCTCTTATCTCAAAAGCCCCGAGGTCACAGGCAGTTGCGTAGCCAGGGGGCTAGGTGGGATTAAGATTCTTAAAAAAAACATTAGTCTCAAGATCTCAAGACCCTTTTGGACAAGGCTTTGATTAAAAATCGAATAGCCGAATTCCCCGAATAGGCTTTTCATTTATAGAATTTAAATTTAAGTTTCGAATAACCGAAAACCCCGAATAGGCTTTTCATTTATGGAATTTAAATTTAAGTTTCGAATAGCCGAATACCCTTTTTGAATGTCCTGAAAAATGAATAGCCTTTCTTTTAAAATTTTTGCCCTTTCATGTGTAATCTTAAACTTTTCTGCTTCAGAGGAAGGAGTAGACCCAGGAAACAATTCGATTCCTGGGTCTGGATAGTCAATAAAATAAGAACAGCAATATCCAATGGAAATTCTTCAAAGCCAGTTAGATCTTTGAACAACCTTCTGAGCAATTTGTAGTTACAACAGAGTATGCACAATAGAATTTTAATTTTTTTCTGTTGCTATTTTATACAATTGGATAATTTTTTGAGACTAAAATTTTTAATTTTTTTGTTGCTTACGGAATCCTCTGTCCGTATTTTAGTCTTCAAAAAAAAATTCCGTGTCCGTATTTTAGACATGGGTATTCCGTGTCCGGATTTTAGTAATTCCAAAAAATTTAGTCCGTGTCCGGATTTTAGATAGCTAAAATTCCGTGTCCGGCTGTCCGTATCCGCCTATCCGTGTCCGGATTTTAGTGACAGCCAAAATATGACCCCATTAAATTTACATCATTTTCACTTTAAAGAATGTATATCTTGTTATGAATGTAATGCAAATTGGGATGCTTGTGCCAATCCAACAGATCTTAACATAATTGAAAAAAATAAAATTCCATGTTCCGGAAGCTGGTAATTTTCGATTACTCTTAAAATATTCGTAAAATATTAATTTTTAAACTTAAAGTGTTACATATTACAATCCAGATGATGTAAACAGTAATTCATTTTTTATTTCCGTTTAAACTAAGACCACACGTGCGACACATTCTCTGCAGACTGTTAGATAAAGATGATTTTGTGGATTTTCGTCCACACTAATTCAGATAGTGTTGATGCTTTATTACTGTTTAATCTTACAAAAAGTTAACAAAAATATTTAATTAAGTTGTGTATCGTACCTGCTCAACTGGAATAAAATCAATCGAACAATTCAACGGTCGATCAGGTATATTTTTAGGAAGTGATGGAATTTATTATGACTTGTGCAACACTGACAGGTACTTAAAATTGTAAAATTTTAAGTCAAAATTAATAATTTTGTATTGAAAGTTGTAATGGCGGTATATCTCCTTTACCACTACCTCCATATGCTACCAATTCAACTTCATTGACTTGTTTCGATAGTCCGAAATGCACAAATTTTAACTTGACAGCTTATGATTGTAAATCAAATTTTACATTAAGCATTTGTCCACAAACATGTTCTTGCGTTCTAGCACCATTGACCACTTTACCAACCACAACGAAAATAAATTGTTATGATAATCCGACTTGTAGCAGTTTTAGCCTAACCAGAAACGATTGCAGTTCTAATTTTACATTAAGTTTATGTCCGAATAGTTGTTTTTGTGTTCTATCACAAACAACTACGACTAGAACTACAACAACTACAACTACTTCAACAACGACAACTTTAAATTGTTATGATAATCCCACATGCTCTGGTTACAATTTAACAGCGAATGATTGTATGACAAATTTTACCCAAAGTCTTTGTCCAAACTCGTGTAAATGTATATCAAAAGGTATTTTAGTAGGATAGAGTTATTTTTTAATAAACAAAAAAATTTAAAAAGGTGTTAAAATTGTTTTTGTCCAAATTGCCTTTATTTTAATTTTCGCATTTAAGAATCTCAATTCTATTTTCTCTCAAGAATCAAACGGAGATCAATAAATATTTTTCATTTCAATCTCCTTCTTCGCTGTCTCTAGTGTAAATAAACGTCTCTCTTAGCACTGCTTTTAAAAAGGAAGACTCCCAGAGAATATCGTATCTTGGATCATAGACATTTGAAAATTACAATCAGAAATTAATTTAGAGCGTTTTCCTCTATTTAAGGTGCGCGCGGAGCAAAACTTCTACACTATTGTCATTTTCGTGCAAAACTACCCCAGAAAACATGTATCTGATGATCCTATTTAAATCATAATTTCAGAATCTTGGTTTTGGGTGCTATTAAATGTGTGAAATTACGTCATTTTTTCAAAAATCGAATGAAAAGTCTAAGAGACTTTAAATGTTAATTAATGACAAGTGTTTGGGGTAGTTTTGCACGAGGATTTCAATTTTTTAGTCAAAACTTATCGATTTCCATATCTTTACCAAAATTCAAAAATGTGCCTTTTTGTACCCCTTAGAACACCATAATTGACAAAAAAATTGCAAAAGTAGCCCCATAGATTTATGTAGAATCGTCTCTTATTGATGCTAGATTGTAGAAAAATACGGATATTGGGGGTTTCTTTTGACAAGATACGATTTATATGAAAAAATACCGTTTTTACTCTTTACCGGAACGATTTTGGTCCTGGCATCAATGGTAGCTTTTTAGCTTTCGTTTCGTACCTTCAGAGCAAGAATATCTTTTACCATTCATGAGATCTTGACTGTTAAAATAAAGCACCTTTACACTTGGTACTAAAAAGCGGAGGGGTAGGGGTAAAATTTTTGATTTTTCACCCCCATCAAAAATTGATGTATTGAGGTTTTTTGGGTCGTAGATTACAGCTATGATGTCGAAAATGACAAATTCAGATAGTGTGGAAGTATTGCTCCGCGCGCACCAGAAATTTTTACCGACATACAGCACCTCTTGGAACTAGGTTTCTTTCGCAATTGAATAAATAGAATTTACCAATTTTTGACTTGAAATTCTGAATCCTCGTATAGAAAAAAACTCGAAAATAATTTTAGTTATTATATTGTTATTATATTAGTTCAAAGGCCCATAACTTCGGAAGCGATATTTGCTGTAATTTTTTTTGGGCATTAAATCTTGAAAAACTTCTTCCGCAATTGCGTAAATTCTTGTTTTTTTCATTAGTACATTTTTTGCACCAAGTTCATTAAAAAATCGACCTTAATTAACATAATTTTTTGATTATGAGTCAAAATCTAACAGAGATTTCCTCAGTTAACAGTCGGATGGTTGCACCTTTCACTTTCGCTACAATCTCTGAAACTGTTAAGAGACCGAGGAATAACTCGCCGGATAACAGTCCTCACAATTCAGTCGAAAAGCGGTATGTTGAGTCCCTTGAGTTTTCAACTTGGAAAAACAAACTCCTAATCTTGGAATCCTCACTAGCTTCAAAAGACAGATTGATCAACGAACTTCAATCTTTGGTATCCTCCCTTTGTAGTAAAATCGATCAATTAGAACGTACGGTTCAAAGTCAATCGATTAGAATTGATCAGACAGATTCTGGAAATCAACAACCTCAAGAACAGTCCAGTTCGAGCTGGGTCACTGTTGCTAGCAGAGCAGTTGCTAGAGCTGAAGAGAGAAGTTTAAAAAGACCAACTCAACAAATCGAAGTACTAAATTCGGTAGCCAATGAACAGTCGAGAGAGAGAAACGTCGTAAAAATGTTATCGTTTTTGGTGTTCCAGCTAGTAGTAGCAGAACCAGAGAGGCACAGGAAAACGATGACAAGGGTTTTATAGAGCGTACGTTTAGAGCACTTAAAGTTGACACAAAAAAGATTAAACTCGTCCGTCGTTATTATTCCTGACTTGACCGAAGCGCAACGTATTTTGAACAAACAAATGAGAGATGACAGACAAAGGTTAAATCAACGCGAAATCGATAATGCATCAAATGTCCGATATGGAATTCGTAGGAACGGTTTTCGGAAGTACACAGTCGAAACAATGCCGTCCAACCAGGACGACATGCAAGTCTAAAACCCCAACTCCAGAAATTGTAAATAGCAGCGTTATTTCTAGCACAGTCTCAAATAATGAAACCAAAACAAATATTTATGAATCAAACTCAAAAATTAAAGTGAAAAAGTCATCCAAATCATCGAAAATTTTAAAATGTATGTACACTAATTCAACGTGATTATGCAATAAGTTTAGGAATTAGAACTGTTGTCAAAGTCTGAAAATCTTGACTTAATATTCGTCGCTGAAACATGGTTCTCTGATAACTTTAGCCCGTGTTTAAATGGTTACGATATGTTTGTCACAAATAGAAAAAAACGTTTGGGAGGAGGAGTCTGTATTTACGTCAGCAAAAAATTCACCTCGTACGAGTTCCATGACCCGGTTCTTTGCGAAAGTGAGGTCGAATAGATTTGGTGTGGTTTAACTATAGAAGGAGAGAGAATTATGGCTGGTTGCTTTTACAGACCCCCTGGTAAAAATGCAAACGATAACAAAATACTTGAGAGTA
This sequence comes from Brachionus rubens, assembly GCA_022207745.1. Lineage (NCBI taxonomy): Eukaryota > Metazoa > Rotifera > Eurotatoria > Ploima > Brachionidae > Brachionus > Brachionus rubens. The sequence continues at coordinate 6,179,346 of JAJVHD010000001.1, read as the reverse complement.
TTAAGAGGTCATATGAGATATTGAACATTTCCAAATATGATGGTGCAATTATATGTGGAGATTTCAACTGTCCCAAGATTGACTGGAACCAGGGAGAGTTCACAGTCTGTTCACTGCCCAGCGACTCTTTTGAAAATTTACTAATCGACTCGTTAGACGACTGCTTTTACCATCAAAATGTAATCAAGCCCACGTTTAAGGACGTGTATAACCCTTCAAAAAGCCTTCTCGACCTGTTAATAACCGAATCAAATGATCGTATTTATGATATTTTTCATGGTCCTCCTTTGGGCTTAACAACTAAAGGGCATCACACTCTACTATGGAACTATGAGCTCAAGTCGAACCCTAACACGAATGTCTCAAACTTTTGTACAAAATTATCAAATTATCAAAAGGATGATTACAATTCTATTAGTAATTTTATAAGGCAAATTGACTGGGTCCAAGTTTTCGGAAATTCAACCGTTGACGAAATGTATCAAAAATTTTTGATTTACTACAACCGATCTTGTAATCAGCTCATTCCCAAAAAGACCCTTGGAAAGAGGAATAAGCCATGGATGTCGAGAGATCTTAAGTCGGTAGTGAGGAAGAAGCACTCATCGTGGCGAACTTATGCTGTAAACGGATGGTCTTATGATAAAAAAGTTGACCATGCAGTCAGGAATAAAGAATGTCGAAAAGCTATCAAGTTTGCAGTCAAAAATTACGAATCAAAGTTGGCTAAGCTTTCCAAATCAAACCCGAAACTCGTTTACAATTATATAAACAGTAAAATTTCGCAAAAAAAGTCGATTAAAGCGTTGGAATCGAACGAACGTGTGATAACAAACTCGATCGATATAGTTAACATTATGAACGAGTATTTTCTTTCGGTTTTCAATGTCGATAATTCGTCATGTTTACCGTCGTTCAATCTCAAAACAGATAAAGTTTGTGACCCAGATCCGGAAGACATTTCAAGTGTAAGTAAAATTTGTGAAAAGCTAAGATCATTAGATCCAAATAAGGCAGTAGGACCCGACATATTTCATAATAAGGTCTTAAAGTCAGCAGCTGATGCTTTCTCCATTCCTCTGTCTTATATTTTTCGAAAGCCATTTGTCGAAGGAATTTTACCAGCTGCTTGGAAACAAGCGAACATTACACCTTTGCATAAAAGTGGAAGTCGTACTAAAGCCAAAAATTACCGTCCTGTTTCTCTAACAAGTGTGGTCTGTAAAGTGTTTGAGATTATTGTAAAAGACATTATGTTAAAACATCTCATTGGGAACGACTTAATCTCTAGAGCCCAGCATGGCTTCTTACCAAACAAGTCATGTACAACCAATCTTCTTGAAACGATTGATATCATTACAGACGCTCTTGCAAATGGCTTTCCAGTAGATGTTATTTACACAGATTTCGTCAAAGCTTTTGACAAAGTTTCTCATCGTAAGCTACTGTACAAGCTCCGATTCTATGGTTTTGGGGAAAAACTAATAGCCTGGATCAATGGATTTTTAACGGAACGAACACAAAGAGTGGTACTTGGTGAGTCGTCTTCCCAATGGGCTGAAAAAACAAGTGGTGTACCCCAAGGGTCGGTCTTAGGACCTATTCTTTTTATCATCTTCATTAATGACATGTTAGAGTTGATTGAGTCCAACTGTGAAGCTTATGCTGATGATACAAAGATTATTTCAGTCGTTAAAAATTTCCAGTCTTTGATAAATCTTCAAGGGGACTTAGACAAAGTATCAAACTGGTCAACAAATTGGTCTACTCAACTTAATACTGAAAAATGTATAGTTGTGCACTTTGGGTATTCAAACACAATGTTTGACTATGAAATTAAGTCAGAGAGTTCGAGGGGACAACTCTTGGCAAAGTCAATTTGTGAGAAGGACCTTGGTATTTATATCAAAAACGACTTAAAGTGGGACGTACAAGTCAAAAATTGCACTGCTAAGGCAAATAGAGTTTTAGGAATGATCAAGAAAGCTTTTAATTTTCCTAATCAAGAAAACATCAGATTACTATACACATCATTAGTCAGACATCATCTGGAATACGCTATCAGCTCGTGGTGCCCGTATTTTGAAAAGGATATCGCGGAGCTTGAAAAAGTACAGAGAAGAGCGACGAAGCTTGTTCCGGAGCTCAAACATCTCGAATACCCCCAACGGCTTATAAGGCTAGGCCTTAGTGACGTGAAGACGCGAAGATTGAGAGGTGATTTGATCCAAATGTACAAATTAGTAAATAAAATGTAGAAAGTGAATTTTGTAAATGGTATAAATTATAGTTTTGGTGCTGGCTCAAGTTGCACTTACAATCTAAGAAGGCACAGAAAAACGATTCATAGAGAAAAAGTAAAAAATTGCCTTCCCAGATTTAATTTTTTTGTTAACAGAGTTGTGAATGATTGGAATAAATTGCCGGTAATTGAAGGTAATTGAAGCAAGAAGCCTGAACAGTTTTAAGTCGAAGCTTGATTGCTGGCTGGAGAACAAACGTGTAACGACTGCTATAGCTCTATGAGCTCACTTGAACTGGTTTCAAGTTGCAGTTTATTTTACTACTACTACTACTACTACTACTTAATTTTATAAAAAAAATTTTGAAAAATTTAGAGAACAGTTCAAACTTTTTGGTCAAATTTTTTCAAAAATCAACCGCTTTCACTGAAAATTTGAATTAAAGCTAAGATCAAATATAATATTTTTGACCTCGAATCTCGGTTGACGGTAATGAGGTAGTCTACAGGACAGAACCAAGGGAACCTCTCCCTTAGGTAGAGATATGATCTAGACTGAAAAATTGTTTTCAACCGAGTATGGCTTTAAAAAAATTCATTAAGCTTAGGGGTAAAGGTTATTATAATCAGAATTTTTTTTAAAAACAAAAATTTAAATTCAAATAAAATATTTAACAATGTAAATTTTTTTTTTAATTTTCAGTCGACTGATAAAATATTTTGTTAAGTCTTATAAAATAATTTTTTTGCGTAACTCAATGTTTTCGGAGAGTAAACTGATTCGAAAAAAACTTAATTCAAATATTTGTGAACCAAAGCATACTTGAAAAATACTAACAATATCTAGACATATTCTTTTAAAAAAATCACCTGTAAAATGATGTAACATAATCGTCAAATATTTAATCGGTTTGTTGTGATTTCATAAACAAGAAAAAAATCACAAATATTTTCTTTTTAAAAATTACATTAGCCTTCGCATAAATACCCAAGTTACAAGTAAAACTTTTAACAATTGTTTGAAAAAAATGTTCAAAATACAACTAATTTTAATATTTAGTTTATTTATTTTAAAACATCAAGTTGTTGGTAAGAGGTCAAAGTTAATAAATTCTTTGATTTATAATGACTTTTTTTGATAACTAAAGATGCCATTTACTGTTATGAATGCAACGCTAATTGGGAACCTTGCGGAACACCAGCTGATATAAGCAAAATTCAACAGAACTTGGTACCATGTTCTGGAAGCTGGTAATTGCATAATCTAGCCTTATATCAGTATCATTTTCTAACGTTCTTTTCTTTGTTTTTAAGTGTAACTTATTACAATTCCAAGGATGGCTATGGTAACTTAATTTAAAATCATTTATTTGAAATAAGTCGACTGAGCATCATTTTATGCTCTGACTCTATTAGACTAATACTTTTTTTCTGTAAATTTTTATTTGTTTAATTAATCTTGCTAAATTAAAAGTTTTGTACAGAGCTTGCTCAAATACTGTACTAGAAATAGAGCACATGGGTGGAGAGAGCGGAATTTTTGAAGGAATCGATGGTAACTTTTATGATCTATGCACAGAAGAAAGGTAAATTCGATCCATTCAATTTTAAATGAATTAACCGACATTTATTTTAGATGTAATGGCGTTGATACAGCTTTACCTATACCACCTGATGAAATAATCCAACCAACGCTCTCATCTTATTCAATTGTTACATCATCTTTGCGGCCATCAACTTTTACAACGACTGTTCGAACAACAACCACTGATCAAACTACGACTACAGAGGAAACCACAACTTCAGAAGAAACAACAACACAAGAAACCACCACTACTACGATTGCAACTACAACGTTGACTACACCTCTTAATTGTGTTGATAGCGATGCATGTGCAAGTTTTAATTTAACAGAAGCTGATTGTGCGTCCAAATACACTTCAAATATGTGTCCAGGTTCATGTTCAAAAGATTGTAAATGTTATGACAATCCAACATGCTTAAGTTATAATCTAACTCCAACAGATTGTGCTTCAAAATTTACTTTGGCTAGTTGTCCCAAGACTTGTGCTTGTATTAATGCTCCAACTACTACACCACCACCAACTACAACGACCACTACACCTACAACTACAACAACTCTAAATTGTTACGATAACCCGACTTGTAGTAGTTATAATTTAAATCCGACTGATTGCGCTTCTACATTCACTAGGAACATGTGCCCGAATACATGTACATGTGTAAATGTTGCAACTAGTCCAGGGCCTACAACATCGCCTGCAGTGACAACAACTTCCATTGATATGACTACAAAATCGCCTGTTGTGACTACAACATCGACAAATGTGGTCACTACAGAAGAAGAAACAACCACAACACCAGCACCAGAAAAAAATTGCACTGCAATTAAATGTGTTTCAGGAACTGTTCAAATAGATAAAACCGGTTCGTGTGTATGTGTTTGTAATGAAAATTATTATGGCACTGAATGTGATAAGATAAATATAACAGCTATAGCTTCAACTAACGATCCTGCTGAATGTAATGAACTAAAATGTGCCGATTCGGACATAGCAACTCTTTGTCCGATTACATGCAAAAGTAAGCAGCTTAAAAGATTCAAAATAAAAAGTTGATTAAAATTTTATTTTTAAAGTTTGTGGCGGTGCTATTTATTGTAAAAACGGAGGAAATGTAGACCCAGATACTTGTCAGTGCGCTTGTCTCGATGGTTTTGTCGGAGCAACTTGTGAATCCACGTCCTAATTTTCTTTATTTTCAGGTTTTTAAATTTAACTTTAAGTTAATGATTTTCAATATTTTGTTGAATAAAACTCGATAAAATCATATGAGTCTAACTTCTAAGGTATTAATATCCCTTGTTTTCAAAAAATTCTAAAATGTCTCACGAATTGAATAGATTTTTTTCATTATTCCGAAAAGATCAAAAATGGTCTGTCTATTTATGGTATTCTTTGCATGTTTCAATTTTGATGTGGCATCGAATACACATCTATGCCTTATAAAAAACGATATATCTCATAGCGTACATCTTGCCATCGCAGTAAGATAACAAAATAACATATCAATAAAAACAGTGTGTCTTTCTACTATAACAACAGCTTTCGAGTTTCAAAAAATTATAATGTTAAAAACTGATTTAAATTTATAGGATTTGAGCTGAAGTATTAATTTTTAGGCTGATTTAAAATTTTTATTCATAATTTTTTTCTGTACCGAATATCAACCATTTGCGTAGCCATAGCGTAACTAAGGCGTACCTTGAGCGTAGTGTACCAACCGTACCTACCGTAATCTGAACTTGACAAAATTTGAATTTAAAAATTTAATATACCGTATTGCCTCATAATAGACACCAGGGATACTCGAATATACGACCATGAGCTTGTCTGAGATATAAGACCAGTTTGGCCAAAAATGCAAAATCATGGTCTAAGAACGAAAAGTTAATTTTGCATCTGGTCTTAATTTGAATGATCATTTTGCTCTTGTATTTTTGCCTAAACAGGTCTTGTACCTGAGACAAGCTCATGGTCTTATATTCGAATATTGCCAGTTACCCCTGGTGTCATTTTTTAATTTTATTAAAGAATTTTTATTGTAGACCCGGGACTAAAACGTTACTAAGGTTTATAAGACCAACACCTAGTAATACCTAAGTTAATACCAGGGTGTTAACTTTCTTTTTGAGATAGAAGATCATGGTGTCAATTATGAGGCAATAGGGTATGAAAATTTTCAAAAATAAGTTCACAATCAAACCGATTCAAAAATTTAAAATTTGAACCAAAAATACGGTACGTTGTACATTGGATACGACAAGGGTATCTCTCAGTACGGTACAGTTCGGTGCACTAAGGGTACGCTACGGTACGTTGAGGGTGCAGAATTTTTTAATTATGAAATCAAGTTGATTGAAAAATCTGTTTTGAATTATAATTTTAATTTTGTTATTTATGCGTTCTGACCCCTTATTTTCTCAAAGAAGAGACTACCAACTATTCAAAAAGGTGGTAACCAGTTTACATGCATATTTTGTTTTTGAAATATTTTAAGAAGAAGATTTTTTAATTCATATCTAGACAATCAATCAAAAAATAATGAGTCATACACAATATAGTATCTTGTAATTTACCTTTAACAAAAATATAAATTATGTACTAAAATGTATCACACTTAAATGATTTTCTAGAAAAATTAAAATTAAAAGCAACGCAAAAAGTTAAAATTTTATTTTTTTCATAAAAATCAAAATGAATAACAAAGACGATCTTAAACTCTTCATTGAGCAATTAAAAAATCAATCAGCCCAACTCGAACAAGATGATTATTATGAAAAACCCGAAAAATTATCTCAAATCTCGACTCAACTAACCCATAATTCAAACTCAAACGGTATGTTTACCAATCCTTTAACAAGCGATAAATACTACCCTACCACTATTGGGCTTAAAGGCGGAGGTATACCATATGCAAGCGAATGTATAATGCACAATCCAGATAATTTGTACACACAATTCCAAAATATTTTGGAAAACGAACTCAACTATTTGGTCCATTACCGACGCTCAACTGGAAAAAAATTCATTACAAATCTACTAGCCACACCGACTCTATTTTTCAACTTCCCCACCACTGTTGGTATAACGTTGTACAACTTTACCAAGTACAGCCTCGAATATGTCAGTTGTGGTAGTAAAGAAGGTTACTTTTTTACAGGCAACGGGACGGCTAGAGAGTCCTTCAAAGGTCCTAATGAAACAATTGAACCAGGCTATTTAGCTGGTTTTGTTCATATGAAAAAAAATAATTCAGTATTTGGTTCAGTTGGGTATATAAGTTTTAGAATTCGAAGTGATGGGGATAATTATATTGTTTCATTTGGATGGAGTGTGCATAGGGTTAAAGCGAACCGGGCTGGTCTTGAAATACGATCGAGTCGAGGCAGTGCTGTTGAGCCATCCGGCGTTGTCGCTGATTATGATAAGTTCTTAAATTTGGAACACCATGGTGGTGATGATGCTCATTTGGTTAATAGTGAAGCTATTGGAAAATTTCGATTAAAATATTATTTTCATAATTCGAAGTCAAATGCGCTCGGATTTCAACTTTTTGTTGAACAAATTTAATCAAAGACTTTTTTTTGATTCCTTAAGCTCTTGAGGGTTGCCTTTGATACAAAAATAACTCAACCCTCGATACTTTAAGGCAAATCCCTTGATCAAGATTCTAAATTTAAAAATTAAAAATAAAAAATAAACTTTCCTGTATTTTAAATCTTTAAATATCGGAACAGCAACTGAAAAAAAATCTCATAAAACATGAGCTCTTTGAACACTGAAAATTCCGAAAAGGAAAATGACAAGAAAAGTACATGTCCTTGTGGATACAGACCATCACCAACAAATTTCGGATTTTACTTTTTTACAGATGAGTGTAGTACAACCAAGGCCTTGAGAAACCACATCACATTCCCATCATTTGAGATTTTATCCGACTACTACTCTCCATCAGAGATTTATTACAGTTTAAAAAACTCGACTTTTAAACCTAGGCGTCATTGGGCTTTTCTCGTTGAAATAGACCAGAACACAAGCTTTATGCGACCAAGCTTTTTCGGACACTCTCAATTTGGTGAGCCTTTATCGGTATATTTTTATGACGAGTTTAACTTACCGATCACGTTTTCTTGGAAAGATGTCAAAAAAGGACACACAATTGTTATTTTATACGCTCAGAGGAAAACATTTTTGGACATGACCGAAGGTATACGTCAAGAGACTTTGGAGACTTGTTACATTTTCAAGACTGGTCTCAAGCTTTTAGAACAAGAAGCAAGCAAAGTATTGGACTTGAAAGATTCCAATTTTAGCCATAAAAACGAAAAATGTTTCAGCTGTGGATTAGAAAAGGAACATTTGTCTCGTTGTTCGAGTTGTAAATTAGCAGTGTATTGTTCGAAAGAATGTCAAAGAAAATCTTGGGTTGAAAATCATAAATTTTTGTGCCCTCAGATGAATGTTTTATTGAGATTGGCTTCACTTCCAAGGCACAAGTTTGATACATTTCGCTCGTTTTTGCCTTATGATCCTCTACCTGATTATAAATTTTTACAAAAATTTGTTCAAAATATTTAATGGTCTGTTTTTAAATAAAAATTTTACTAATCTTTGCAAGTCACCCTCCCATTTTCTCATCCGCCCACTGACTTTATGTCCGGGTTTTTTTACGACTTTAGTTACTTGAATTCGAAATTGGCGCCCTTTAATTTTCTCATCCGGATTTGGGACCGGGAAGGGTATGATTACGACTATCCTAGTTACTGTGGGACGTTTATCGTAAACAGCGTCACTCATCCGAGCCGAAGCTGCGAACTCGACAACTATTTAGACTTAGCTTGGAACCACAAACCAAGCGTATTAACCCGAAGGAGAATACTTAACTTTGTCACTAGGGCTACATCTATTTGATGTAAGAATGAACATCATTACGACGAAAATTTTCTCTTAATAAGTTCAAACTTTATTCAAAAATTAAAAAAAAAATAAAAAAAATAACATATTAATTACAGGCACAAATTAAACATTTTTTAAAATTTTTTCGATCAATACAAACTTCAACTTTTTTAATCAAATAATTTCCCAATTTCATCATTGGATTCTCAATTATATAATAAAAAACAATACCATTCAAAAAAGATAATCCAATAATAAATAATAGACCGTCGATTAACTTGACCAAACACAAACTTTTAACAATTGAAATCGCCATTGGATGAAATAAATAAATCCCAAACGAGTATTTACCAATTTCAGTTAACACATAATTTTGTCCAAACAATTGAGTAAAATAATTCGGACTTGTTATTAACATCATAAAAAGTAACACTGAAAATTTAACACCTGGATGAATTGAGTCATTAAAATTATCTATACTTTCATTGTAATAAACTGTAAAATTGTGTATACCATTGTGTAAAATTGTGTATCAAATTCAAATATTAAAATTTTTGTTGTTGCAAATAAAACTTACTAACAGTTCAGAAACCATCCCGGTACCGCGTGTGTCGAGCTAACCCCCGAAAAATGCTTACCGACGACCGCGAAAATAACAATTTCGAAAAAGACTCAGCATCAGAAGGTCTTCGTAAAAGAGCTGCCAACTCACCGCTTACCCCAGCCGCGAACAAAAGCACCAAACTCTCATTTGACGAACTCTCGCCAATTATTGTCTATGATATCGACCAAGCAACCCTTAAAGACCCCACCGTACTTAAAGAATATTTAAGCAGTCAAATTGATTACTCGAAAATAAAAAAAACGAGACTTGACAGAAACGGAAATCTTCTACTATACGTTAATACAATCGACGACGCATTAGAAATCATGGAAGATGAATACAATTTTGAGGGCAAAAAAAAAGTAAATCTAAACGAGTTACAATTCAAACCTGCCATCATAATCAGAGGTCTTGATGAAGATGTTTACATGAGATACGAAACGTACTTCAAAAATCTAGGCATTATGTCGTTTGAGGTCATCAAACCAAAAAACCCTCCCGCTGAATATTCCGTTAAATCAAACATCATCAAAGCATACTGTACTTCCAAAGAGATCCTAATCGAAATTATAAACAAAGGTATTGAAATAGAATCTCATCAACTCTCAATAGAACCATACGTTAGAACTCCGATTCAATGTAAAAAGTGCAAAAGATTTGGTCACAGTGAACTAAAATGTACAGGTCATCTTACATGCCCTACATGCTCTGGTCCTCATAATGACCCTCACTGTAAACATCCACTCAATTGTGCAAACTGTGGTAACTCTCACTCAGTCTACAATAGAAGCTGTGTCATCTACAAACAACTCAAAACAGACGCTCTCAACAAATTCTACAGCCTTCATCAAGATTTAAAATCTGTCGAGCGATTCACTCGTAACTACAGTTCTGTCACAAACAACCAAAGATTAAACCCGATCGACATCAGTCCGAAGCTGACTGAAATTGATGATCGTTTAAATAAAAAGCTAGACCAGCTACAAAAAAAAATCGATGATGAGTTGAGTTGTAAACTAGACAAGCACGTCCAAGCGATTTCCGATAAACTTACGAACAAGTTCGACTCAGTCTTAGAATCATTTACTCAATCAATCGCCTCAAAATGCATCTCAACGATTAACCAAAACAACACAAAAATCGGTTTCTTCGTTTTTGACGTCATTAACTCATTTGTGAACAATGAAATCAGGTCCTCAGAAAATCTAGCACATAAAATAAATCAAGCCTTTGTGAATAACCAACTTTCCGACAGACCTATTCTCACAATAAACAATCCACAGCATGAATCGTATACTACTCAAAACATCTACAGAAATGACATCAACCTACAGAAGCACTTAAAGAACCCACTGAATGTCCAAACCACTCAAGCACAAAGTTCTCTCGGTATACCCAATCTAACATCCATTTCTAAGTACATCGACAATCAAAACTCGAATGTGATAACGTCAGAACCGTACCCAATCAGCCAAACACTACCCAAATATTCGAATCAATGATCCAAAACATAAAAAAAACATTAAACAAGCTCTCAATTATACAATGGAACTGTAACCACCTGCTAAGTAAGTTACCGCTATTTGAACAGTTCTTATTAATTACCACCCCTGACATAGTTCTTCTTAATGAAATAAAAATGAATCAAAACCAGTGTAACTTCTTTTTTAATTTTCCAAATTATACTACTTTAAGTAAACCTCGTGACGAGTACGGAGGAGGTGTAGCTATTTTAGTCAAGAATGGAATAGAGTTTAAAGTTGACCAGTCCTTTGATCATTTAAATTTAGAACTTCTTTCCATAAATGTCCAACTAAAAGATCTCAATCTTTCAGTTTTTAGTATTTACAACCCCCCGAAAGCTGCTTTACCATATAATTTCTTCCAGGACATAGTATCAAACTGTACTAACTACATTGTAGGAGGGGACCTTAACGCAAGATCTAAAGCTCTTGGATGTTTAGAGACCAACAGCAATGGTGAGATCCTAGAAAACATCATAAATAACCTAGATTACTGCTTAATCAATGACAAATCCCCAACATTCAATAAATATAACAGTGACTACTTTGAGATCCTTGACTACTTTCTAGCATCTTCAAACATCTCAGTCAAAACATCCGATTACGAGGTGCTATACGCTTACGATATGACCAGTGACCACTTTCCAATACTAGCAAATATATCATTAGACTACTTCTTAGCCAACAAAGAAAAAAGCAGGAACTTAGACTTTAGTAAAGCCAATTGGGATCTTTTCAGAGAAGAACTAAGCCGTTGTAGTCCATTATCTCACATCACGGACGTAAATTCCTTGAGTCAAAAACTAACAAACAACATAATAGGTGCCGCACAACGAAGTATACCACTGTTTGGGGAGAGGGTCTATAAAACGCGTCTACCAAAAGAAATCGTAGACCTAATCAAATTGCGGCGTAAATTTCGTAGGTGGCACAAAATTTCAAACAACCCAGAACAAAAAACTACCTTCAATAAACTTACCGCAGAACTTAGATTAAAATTAAAGGCTTTTAGAAACAAGAACTGGTTTGAATTTATAACGCGGCTAGGAAAAAACCCCACATCTAGTTCCCCATTTTGGCGTAGAATCAATAGGTTTAGATCGAATTCAAAATCTAAAAGAGTCCCCACTTTAAAACACCAAGGCACCATGTATGACTCAGACGAGAAAAAAAGCCAGTTGTTTGGTGAAATCCTAGAATCAACCTTCACTCTTCATAACTTTGACAGTAGAACTGAAGATACCAAAATTAACGAGACAGTGCAAGATTTCTTTGATAACCAAACCCTGGACTCACCGTTATCACCGATTACTCTCCTGGAGGTAAAAGAAAGTTTTGACAAGGCAAAGGAACATTCGGGAGCCGGCTTAGACGGTATCCACAACAAAATGCTTAAAAACCTCCATAGAAACACCCTATTGGACATTCTTCACTTATTCAATCGAAGTTTTTCAACGGGACAAATACCAGATAACTGGAAATTGGCAAAAATCAGTATGCTATCAAAAAAAACTGGCCAAGACGATGACCCACTTAATTATCGTCCAATAAGCTTGACTAGTTGCCTTGGGAAAGCACTCGAGAGAATTATCACCAAAAGACTGGCTTCTTTTTTAGAGAGCAATAACCTAATAACACAAGTTCAATCCGGATTTAGAAAACACAGAAGAACGGCTGATAACCTCTTCTTTCTCACTCAAAAAATAGCTGAATCGTTCAACAGGACAAAAAAAATATGTTGTCTTTTTTTTGACATTTCAAAGGCTTTTGATAGGGTCTGGCATGAAGGGCTGTTATACAAATTAATCACAATGAAAACTCCCCATCAACTTATTGTCTGGATCAGGTCCTTCTTAACCAACCGGCGATTTCAAGTCAACGTGAATGGGTTGTTAAGCAATTTATTCCATATTAGAGCTGGAGTACCTCAAGGTTCTGTAATTAGCCCCCTTCTCTTCAACATTTTTATAAATGACGTACCCAAAAGAGATCATACAAACATGAGCTATTCCCTTCTGTACGCAGACGATCTCGTCACCTTTTTCATCTTTAAAAAAACTGGCTCTATTCAAGGTCAAGTTAATAGGTATATCAAAGAGTTAGAACCCTGGCTTGTAAAATGGAAAATGAAAGTATCGGTTGAAAAGTCCACTTACACATTCTTTTCTAAAGGAAACAATACAACCCCTCATTTTGATTTAAAACTATTTGGTTCCAAACTCAAATACGTTAACAGTTCTAAATTCTTAGGCATCACCTTTGATGAAAGGCTCACATTCTCCCAACAAGTCGAAGACATCAGAGAAAAATATAGTTCAAGACTAAATATCATAAAAATATTATCAAACAAAAAGTGGGGCTTAAGCAATAAAACATTAACTACTCTTTTCAAGTCCCTAGTTGGTTCAGTCATTGACTACTCCTTCCCCTGTATAAATCTCATTTCCAACACCAACCTTAACAAACTCCAAGTAATACAGAATGTAGCAGTCCGGTCCATTCTAAGACTAAAATACGATACTCCAACTGAAGTACTTACTCATGAGGCATTCGAAAAACTTAAAATGTTATCAATATCAAATAGGCTAACTGATTTAACCGAGAACTATGTCAGGAGTGGCCTTGAAAGATCTGTTCCATTAGTCGTACGCCTAGCATCTGAATACAGAAGGGGTTTCACCGCGAGAAACATTGACTACCCTACTCCACTGTGTAATTGTTATCTAGTTCTAGAAAATTTTGGTTTATGATTTACATTCTTTTTGTTTTTTTTTTTGTTTTTTTTTTTCGCTCAAAAAAGCCTCTTTTTTAGTCACCACCGATAAACTTTTAACTAAATCTTTATTTTATTTACTTGATAATTTTTATCATCTCTTTCAATTTTGATATCTTTTTTTTTAATTTTCAGAAATTTTTATTTTAGAAACAAAATTTTAATTTTATTTTATTTTTTTTATTTTTTTCCGTTTTGTTTTTTTTTCTGAAGGAGCTCTGCTCGAACAGATTCACAAATAAATAAATAATACCATAAACCCCCATTGTAAAACAAATCAATGAAAAAACTAGTCTAAGAGTCTTTAGACCCATTATGTGTTTGATTAACCCGTTGTCCCATTTTTCGTATTTAAAAAAGAATAAAGCAACTATCGAGCCTGAGTAGAATATCGGAAATCTTGGATAGAGTAGATTCGTTCGACCATAATCGACTTCTAAAGCTGTGTAATTGAGCATAGATCGGTACAAAAAAACGCATAGAATAACCGAAGTCATAGACACAACCAACCAGAATTGTTTTGAAAAATGAAAAAATAAACTAATTAAAGGCACCAAAAAATAGAATTTAATTTCAATTGGAATAGTCCATAAGTGATTGTCACCAGGGGGTTCTAAGAGTAGCAAATTCACGGTACTGTTGTATCCGTCACCATAATAACCTCTGAATGGTTCAATATAAAGTGAGAACACGTACACACAAAATGGGATATAGATTCGAAAAAATCGTCTTATAAAATATTTAAGGATAATTTTCGAAAAATCCCAGAGGGTATTTGATTTTGAGAGATCATTCAACATACGGTATGTGAGTAAAAATGAACTTAGAACAAAAAATCCGTAAACACCAATATAAATACCAGTGCCTAAGAATAATGTAAAGTTTCCTTTTTCTTCTGTCATGTAATAACTGACAAAATGATTGAGTACAACTATTAGAGCAAGAAATCCACGGTAACCATCAAGATAATCGAATCGATTGTTTTGTAAACATTTTTGTGAGTCCATAAAAAACCAATTTAAAAATTTAAATAATTTTGCTTTCATGTCTAAATAGAGAAAATACCTTTTTTTATTTTTTCTCTTTTTTTTTCGGTAAGAAAAGGTATAAATGTTAACCAATATTTGTTTAAGTTGCTTGTTTCTGTTCCTGTTCGAAGTTATGGTATTGATTTTTTTTAGTTTTCAATTTGAATGCTTACGTTAATAAAATGCGTCATTTAAAAGTTTATTTAATCAAGGGTTTAATCGTTGATTAAGTCGTAAACTTTGTGCTTTTAAGTACTTAACTTCTTGGGATTCAAAAGACGCCTCAATTCGATCGGCCAAGTTCAACAAATGGATGAAGCTGAACAGAAGAAACGACTTGAGAATTAACAAACGATTTCAAATTTAAAGAGAAAATATTTGTTTTTTTTTGAAAAAAAAATGCCAATCGAATTGAAATTGTTTAGTTTCTGTAATTTTTATGACAAGAATTTAAAAATATTAATGTATTTTTTCACAAGAGAATTAAGATTTTTTTAATTAAGCTCTTTTTTTAAGTCAAATAAATTTTTTTTTATTTATCAACTTTTAAAGAAGTTATTTTAATCAATAATTTCGACTTTTAGTTTTGTTTAATTATTTACGATTTATCAAAAAATTGCTTATTTAATATCGGGTTTTCATTTATAAAATAACTTAAATCCATATTGAAACATGTGACGTTTGGTTATTTCGCTTTGTAAGTTAAACATATTTACCGTAAAATAATATTTAAGCAAAGTATTGTTCCTAATCCTAAACGATTCAGATACATTTTTCCCACTATTTTTTTCCCCATAATCAAAGTTCCCATTTAACATTTTTCCCATATTATCAATTTTCCTACTTAACAAAAATCCTATATTAGCATTTTTCCCGCTTAACAATTTTCCTGTGTAACAAAACTCCCATAATAGAAAAATAAAAAATTAGCCAATCAAATAATTTTAAAACTTGCCATACGATTACTCATTAATTTTACATAATTTCTTTTTACGATACCATTGTAGCTTTTCCGGCATACCGCTGAATTTTATGAACTTACTAAATCGGGCATACAGACCATACTTTATGTAACACAAAGTGGGAAAACCAGCATAGAAACTAAATATAACTTTAAATTAAGACTCTTAGCTCTCCTTGGACTTTTTGTACTTTTTGAGCCCTCGTTAATCTGGTTATGTGGCCTGGTCAAAATAATTTTAGTTAAAGATTCATAAAATTTTCATAAAAGCTTCCGTGATTTTATTGATACCTTTGTGTAAAGGACATAAGGTGCATAAAAATCAAAGTTAAAAAAGGCTCCATAAGTGATTTTATGCGGTCTTTGACAATAGATGCAATCTTTAAATTTGCAGTAACTTTAAATTGGAAAATATTAAGTGGAAAGAGCTGAATATCTTAATCCAGAACATACAAAATATTGATCAAGCACTTTTATTGGTTTCTTCTAGCTCCGCCTTGAAAGTGGGGAAAATGATAAACAGGGAAAAAAATTTAAGGGAAAATTGTACTGCGTGTTAAATAAAAAGTGGGAGAAATGTCAGAAGTGAAATAAAAAAAATAGGGAAAAAAATTGTATGAAAACTGTACACGGGGAAAATGTCAGTGGGGAAAAAAATTGTGGGGAAAATGTACGTTGACCATCCTAAACAAGAAAAGAAACTTAATATGTGTTTGTATCTTTTTGAAAAATCAGCCCTTAATTTGTATTTTAAAAAGCTTAATATTAACCTGGCTGTCCACATATTCCATTCTTATCTTTTTATGAACATTTATGAACGCTCAAAGTCATCCGAATTTGTTCGATCGTTCAAAAGCTACCGGTACCTTTTCATATTTTTGAAACAGTTTTTGCGGACGATGAATTTTAGGTTCAACAAATTTTGATTCGATTAACACAACTTTATTTTTGGCCATATGAAAAATTTTTTTAAGCTTCTGCAAGAATGGTCGGGTTCCGTCAAATGGAATTTCATTGTTTCCAGACTTGTGATATTGAAAAAAATCAATTACAGTCAGTATTCATTCACGGAATCAGTATCAGTATTTTGCCCAGTGAAGATAAAATTTTCGGCTAATAGGTAGGTTTGAATAACCAGAAAAGGTTGAGTTCTAGGGTTGGTACTGGTAGGGTATTGATACCAATAAATTTTGGGTTTGTATGTATAGGTTAGGTTGGGTTACACGTAAAAGTCGGGTTTATATACCCCGAAACTCAAATCAAAAACCCAAGTTTTAACCAACATACCCTATTTTTACGGTTTAGCCAAGCCAACCTGTATCTAAAAACACAAAATTTATGGGTAACTCATACCCTACCCGTTCCTTAAACCCCAATTTTTTCGGGCATTGATTTAGCCAATCAGTATTTTCTGGTTTTGCGGAAAATGTGATAACTTGTTCACACAATAAGTGATCAGTCCTCGAGGTAATCCCGTTGAGTCTATTAGTAAGTTGCATTCATATTACAACAGTTTAATCTCTGTACATTGGGCCTTATCTTTACAAGCATCATCTCAAGAATTAAAAACTGAGGTCAAAAGTGTCCTTACAAAATTTCCAAATACAGTCAACCCTCGTTAATCCGTATGAAAATAGCCCACATCAAATCGTCATACGGATTAAAATATACGATTTAAGGAGGTATTTTCTATTGAAAGGAATTACAGTTAGCCTGTGGTTTCTATACGAACTAAAGAGATATACGGATAAAAGTGGATACGGATTAACGAGGGTTGACTGTAATGAAAAATGAACGAGGTTCAAACTACAGATAGCAAAGAAACTTTGATTGGCTAAATATTTTTTTTTCAAGATTTATGATCACATAAATTGTTTAAATTTTTGATCACATAAAAACTTTATTCAACCCGTATCACAATTCTGATTTTTTTCTCGACACATCATCATCAACATGATTTTGCAATTTAAGTATTTACACAGCTCTCACACAATTGTTGTTCCAACACACCAAAATCCACACTTGGAGTATCACCAAACTCACATTCATTATGTTTAAGTACATACCAAATCACCTCGGCTACTTTCGATAAATAAGTTGAAAAAATTACAATGAACATGCAACTCATAACTGTTAACTTGAAGGGTCCTTGGATAAACAAAATATTTCTAAACAGTATTGCAAAACACCAAACAGTCATGAGAATATAAATCATTAGTTAAACACAAAAACAAATCAATTTTTCGTCTTTGTTGCCAGATCGTTTAGACGTCATAATTAATTTTAACAAAGAAAGAAAAACTCGTTTGATAAATTTAAAATTATTCAGAAATTAAATTTTCCGAAAAAAATTTTCAATCATAATAATTTTCAGTCCGTTGATTATCAAAGGGCTAATTTTCTTCTCTATTAGCTTGTTCCAGTTAGTGACTTTATGTTGTTTATTTAACTCGTGTAATTTGATTCTCATCCATTTATCTGAAAAAAACATTGTAAATAAGGGGTCTATAAATTATATTTTTTGCAATATCACACACATATATTACATATTTGGACTCGTCTAGTTGAGATCTACAAGAATATATGCCATAATAATATATGGCTTCTAAAAATACTTAATTAAATGAACTTTTCGAATTGATTTACCCAATTGCCTTATTATTCCTTTAGACCGTTTTGTAATAATTCAGTTTCCTCTTTATAGCTTTTAAATGAAACATTATAAATCAGTTATGCAGTTAAATTAAGCAGAGCACCACTGCACGGCTAGAGAAAAGTTTCATATATAAAACTTAAAGTCTCATATATGAAACCATTATAGTTTTATATGGCGACGTAATCATTTAGTTTCAAATGTGAAACTTTAAAGTCATGTATAAAAAATTGAGACTTAAAAGTTTCAAACAGAATTGAGACATAAAGTTTCAAATAAATTGAGACACATAGTTTCAAAAATGAGAATAAAAGTTTCTTTTGTTTTTATATAAAATACGTTTTGTTTAATTTAATGAGCTTTCAGGGATCTAGATTATTGGGACCGAAAACAAAAAGTTCTAGTTAATTTTAAATTAATTTTATTTAAAAAAATGGTTTACAAAGTAAAAAAAATAAAATAAAATAAAATAGAAATTATTGAGTAAGAATCATAGATTGAAATTCAGAAATTGAAGGCTTAATATTTTCTTTTATTCCATAAATTGATTCAATGAAGTAATATACAAATCACGCATTTTTTTCATACTTGAGGTTAAACACCCAATAACTTTTAAATAGTAAATCGAATGAAGTGGTGAACGACGATTCAGTATTAATCATTTCATTGTCGAGTTTGAGGAAAATTTGACCATTGTCTAAAATTAACAATACCGGTTGTTGGGTTATTTGGTTGGCGTTCTCTAGCATCTCAGACGGACTTGTTCCAGCCTTAAAATAAAAATATTAATTAAAATTTAGATAATGAAAGTATGCAATCAATAAATTTACCTTATATTCGAGAAAAAAAAATTTTTTAATTTTGTTGGAGGCCTTTTTTCCCCTAGCATTGAGATTTCCGAGAACAGTCGCAACAATGGAAAAAGCCAATTGAGATTTTTCTAAAAAAAATAATTTATTATTTTTATACATTATAAGATAGATTGTTCGGAAATTACTATTCTCATTCATTGAATCGTCAAATGTGGACATTATCTCTTTAATTTGATTCGATTTACTTTTTTGGGCGTATTTGATTATTTTTTCATTGATAAATTACATTAAATTAAAGGTTCAAGTTGAAAGTGATACCTCGACCGAAATTTTTTCGAATAGCCAAGATATTTTCCAAATGACTGATTTTACCCAACGAGACAATTCAACACAAATACAAGCAAACGCTCGAACAAGCATAGGTACAGAAGAAAATGGAAGTATTCATACGACCAATGATGAAATCGACTTGATAAAGTTTACATCGTTTATTGATTTAACTTCGGCTTCGTTGCCTTTTACAAGCTCTTCCTCTACGTTTAAAAATTCTTCAGACATCGTGTTGTGTAAGAATAAGATCTTATGTCGTTTGGTAATCGAATGTAAAATATTGTTGCAATTGTTTGGATTTTTTATTTCGATTTCGTCAAAATATAATATTATTCGAATAGTCGATCGTTTTTTCCAGAAGTCTGAGTTTGCAAATAAAAATGGCTGTATTTCTTCGTCTACCGTATTGAAGCTCGATAAGGTATCTCTAATACGAGCTGACCCAAGTAATGACTTAAGAGTCTTGGTTATACTGATATATTCGTAGGTATTGTCTTTACAACCCATGTTGAATTTACCATTTTGAAAACATGTATCAAAACGTTCTCCGAATACATATCGTTTAGGCTTAACATAAAGATTATGATTCTCGATTAATTTGTTTTGTTTGTAATTATTATCCATAAATTTAAATGATTCTTTCAAAATTTGGAAGTCTTCGATAAATTTGAAAATTTCGTTGTCGTGATTTTCATCTTTCCATGAGCCGGCTAACTGTTTTAAAAATTTGAAAATAAGTTCGACAATTTTTTTGTGAGTACCAACGAAACGGTTAAAAATTTGATTCAACATTGATTCGCTTAATTGTGCTTTAGATTTCAAAAAAAGGAAATCTTCGAAAATTGTATTTTTAATGTTTTGACAGATAAAAGGTATATTTGGGGTTTCAAATAGTGGCTCACAGTCACTTTCCTCGATTCCGTTCATTTCACAATCGTTAACTGTAAACACAAATTGTTTTTCGGTCGTTGAGACGATTTTTGTTTTTTTAAATATGCTTTTTTTCGGAAGCGACGAATGCTTCTCTCTTAAATGACGATTAAATTGTTCCAAATCGAGATATTCATATTTACAATTAGAATCGATACATTTGGTTGGAAATATTCTGGTCCCACTCATATTATGATCGCGTAAATGAATATTATACGACGATCTATCAGAGACATTTTTTTTACAAACATAGCATTGAATCATTTTAGCAGATTTTGTAATACAAAGATTTTTTTAGTTTTGGAAAAAAAATTTAATTTTGAATGAGATAAATTTTTTTTTATTCTCAAAAAATCCAAAAAAAAATGGGGGTCATTTTCATTTTTTACAACTTGAACTCTTATTTTGTTTATACAAAGCATTTTATTTTGTGAAATGAAACTTATTCTCTCAAATGTTTTTTCTGAAACTTAATAGTGTCCAATTTTTCTTGTAAATAATTTTGGTTGAGATTTGAAACTTTTTATCTCATATGGGAGACAAAATTGTTTCATAAAATGTTGAAACTTTAAAGTGTCGGAAAAATTGAAACTTTTCGCTAGCCGTGTGGATCTGTGAACCCAAACTCAGTCAAGGCTTGGTCACCCATGGACAAATTTTTTTACAAACCGAACAGCAGACATACGTTGAGTTAAAAAATTGTGTATCTGTGAACTTGTTCAAATATAAGTATTTAAATCCTCGGCGAGCAAAGCTCGTTGAAGATTTTGATAATTATTTCAGATTTCATGTAGAGCTTCATGTTTGCTATACCATGGTACCAGTTAATATGATTAAAGTTTTTTCAACGCTTTTTTATCTGTTTTCAACGCTTTTTTTAGACTTGCGAGTCAAAGTCACACATCAAAATACGTGTACTCAGAACACACTTGGTTACAACTACATGCAAATCAATATTCATCGATTTTCGACAATCATAGCGTGGACTGCGAGTGTTGGGTGAACGGCTTTCGTAAAAACACCCGCATGAGTTTGACCAATATTTTGCTTTTGATCTTCTGATTTGAGTATAAAGAGACTTGGGATGCAATTTCTTATATATTTAGACAAAGATAGAATTCTCTCTAGAAAAAAACAAGCTTTTGATCGGTATTAAAAAATCAGTATCAATCAGTGTTCAGTATTGATTTACGGAATCAGTTCAAGTTCAAGGTTAATCAACAGGCTAGTGCACTTGCCTAATTAAAGACTGATTTCCATTTATTCAATACAAATAAAATAAAATGTATAAATTGAAAATAAAAATATTGTTTTCATAAATAAAAAAATTAAAAATTTAAATTTAATTTATCAAAAATTTTTGTTGCTTCATTATAAATTAGATTGGTATTGTTGAATATTGACGGATTAAATGTGAGGAATTTTAGGACCAATCTGTTAACAATGAACTTGTAAGCTGTGATGTCGTGGTATCACGTTGCGTGCATTCACACATCACGCTTTACCAATCCCAATTATTTAACTAACCTTATATTTTGGTTTTTTCATTTATAACTTTATATTTAGAATAAAATACAAACTTATGAAACAACAAGTTTTAGGTTTGGCTGTGTGTTTGAAACTTAATGTTTCATTAAGTTGAAACACGAGATTATAAATGTAAATAAAAGAAACTGAATGAGCTAAAACTTCTCATTCATTATTTTCTTATTTGTTTTACAACTCTTAGACTTTATTTGGAAACCTGTTATTTAACTTTATTTGGTCCGTCCAGACGGCCGTTTCTAAGCTTTAGATTTTGTTAATAAAATTATTTATCAATCAAGTTTTTCGTTTTATTAAACATAACGACATAACATAAGCTATTTTTGAATACACATACCCAAATATATTCTCACCACTCTTTGATTTAGAGCTTGGTACCATAAAACCATTCTTATTTCTCAAGTTTTATTCAATCTTTCTTGATGTATTCGATACTAATTCTTCTTTAAGTTGTGTTGGCGCGTTTTCAAATGTTATAATTTTGGAAGAAAAGGACAGCATCCTCTCCAAAGCTCGATGTTGAAACGCAAAAAGACCTTACTTTTCCAATGAATTATTCAAATCATTGAAGTCATACGACTCTATTCTTAGTTTTAGTAGTTTAAAAACAATTGGATAGAAACAATTTGCCAGCCTTTGAATGGCTTCTTTTGAAAATTAACAAATTAATGTGAACACATAATCAAATAAGGGTAAAATAAGGGTTTTAAAAAATTGATTTTTTACAGAAATACATTGATAGAAAAGCCTCTTTATCAAAAAAAGCTTAAAAAGAGTAAAAACTTTAAAAAAAAGTCTTACTCCAGTTTACAGTACATTTCTGAAATAAGTTGACACTCTGCCTAAGCAATGCGCAGCATGCTCTGAAGCTTTGCCTAAGACGCGCAGGAGCAATGCGCTTGCGCGTCTTAAGCAAAGTTTCGAAGCACAATATTTATTGCGCATAAGCGCAGGAAAAAATTGCATTAAAATAAATTATCGTGCGCAAGAGCATGCGCTTGCGCATTGAAAATATTTCTTTTGCGTGCTTAAGCAATGCACCGGAGCGTCTTAGGCAGCCCAGAAACTTTGCCTAAGCAATGCGCCTGAGCGTCTTAAGCAATGCTCCGAAACATGTCAACTTATTTCAGAAATGTACTGTATATCTACTTTATCCCTTACCCTAAATATAAAAAATCACGTTAACGTCTGAAATGGGTCAAAAATGACCCGGTTTAGTTTTTTTGATGTTTCTCAACTTTTATGTTTTATTTTCGAAATTCTGTGAACATAATAATATTCTTCATATTCTCAGCTGTCGTTTGATGTAATTTTGTGATTGATATTTTTAATTTAACCGCATATAATACTCTCCTAAACTTTCTCAATTTTTTAATATTTTTTTATTTATCAATTTTTCGGGTCATTTTTGACCCGGTTTTCGACGGATAAGGGTTATTGAAGTTACAAAAGTCAATTCTTCAATAACGCACTCAAATTCTTTCAAAACTTGGTCTAGCCTTTCTCCAGTTCTAGTGAGAGTTGTGTCATCAGCAAAAAAGCTCAATATAGGCTTTAAGGACGCAATAAGGAACATCATTGATAAAAATTAGAAATAGGAGTGGACCAAGAACTGAGCCTTGAGGAACTCCCATCTTTAGTTTCGCTAAAATAGAGGAATCATCAAAAAAGTTTGTTATAAGGCCAAGTATCAGTATCAGTTATGATCAGTAAAAGACTGTCAATTTCAAAACTATTTTGTGCCTCGAAAGGTTTAAAATCACACAAATTTTATCTCTTACTCATTTTTTAAAAAAAAATAAAAAAATTTTAGAGCCATCCAGGTAAAGTTTTTTTTATTTAAATTTTAATTCTTATCTTAATGATTACATAATCGATCGACTGATGTTCTATTGATATTTCGGGTGCAATACGTTCCCGAAAAAAAAATGATTTCTTTTTACACTTCTTATCTTTTTTTTTATCAAAAAAAAGCTCAAAAAATTACATAATTAATAAAACGAAATTTAATTATAATAATTACTATTTATATTCGAATATATACTACCATACGTTTTTTTAAAAATAAAATTATCTCTTTTTTATTTTGTTTCTATTACGAAATTTCTTCATTTCACCTAAAACCCTACATAGCTTCTTCATAATGTTTTAAATGTGTTCATATTTTATGAATTTTGTTTTTTTTTTTGAAGAAATTTTTATTCGAATAATGAAAATTTTTTAAAGCCAATGTCTCATTATTTAAAATATTTAAATTTTCAAAATTGGTCTGTTGATCAAGTGACCGAATGGCTTAAAGGTACATTCAACGCTCCTATTTTTTTATAAACACTTACTCTCATTTTTGTTTAGGTATACGAGGTATCAACGAAATTTATGTCAACAATTTTAAAGAAAAAAAAATAAATGGCAAAAAGTTATCTTTAATAGATCTAAATGATATACACGATCTAGTACCTTCTAATTTGAATCAAAAAATCCTAGTCTACAAATCTATCCAAAGTCTCTTCTACTTGGTAAACTCAATAACAGAAACCCCCTTTCTTAGGATTTTTAAAGAACCCGGCTTTTTTTTCAGAAACACGATGTACAAAATGACACATTACAATCTATTATATTCAAACTGGTTAGTAAATTTAAAACAATGTCAAATTATGTCGATAAAATACAACTATGTGTTAACCCAGAATGTGATTTATGTACAAAACTAAGTTGTGATCTAGTCAAACAAACGAGTCAAATAGCAATTTTGTACCGGAAATTGATAACATGGTTGGTTCGTTTACCGTTTACGAAAATGAAAAAATTTGAACTTTTTCGGGATGATATTAATTTTAAGATGAAAAATTTTTTTAAAATTTTGCGCAAAAAATTAAACGAAAATCAATACGATGATTTAAAACATATTCTAAATGATGTTTTGTTTAATTTAAATTCAATGTTGGAATATTTTGACAGTTGTTGTGAAAAAGAAAATGGTAAAGTATCAGTTGCGTTTAATTATACATATTTGGAAAAAGTTCAATTGAGAAAAAAGTATTCGAATCAAGAATTGGGTATATCATTGATAAGTTTAATGGAAGGTGTGTACACAATAGCTGAAATAACGCGAGAATCAGCAGCTGATGAATGTACAAAGTTAAACGTTGAAGATGACATTATAGCGATTAATAATCAAATTGTAGTCGGTTGGGATGTTATGTGTTTAAATCAGCTTTTAAATGAAATATTTGATTTGAATTCGTTTGTTATTTTACTTTTACGTAAAATGCCAAAGGATCATTTGATATCAATAAAACAACAACAACAACAACAAAATAAGAATAAATTTTGTGAGAATGTTGCAAGAAAAAATTCATCAAATAATCAACAATCGAATAAACATCAACGAAAGTTGTCATTTTCAGACATATTTTTAACGTAATTATTAAAATTTCCTTTTTTTTTTCCGAATTTTTTAAACCTTTTTTTTTTAAATTTAAATTAGGATTTTTTTTTTGTTTCAAAGTAAAACTTTTAAGTGTTTTAAATGTTTTAAAGTGTAATATTTATATTTAAGTGTAAATGTTCATAGAATGTAATCAGTATTGTAGCCTCATTGAGGGTGATTGTATTTAAAAAAAAAAACCTAGTCCTCAGTTAGCTATATATAGACATAAAGGAGAGGCGACGACGAGAATTCAGAGTTTCTAAAGACCTCAATATCTGTAATTTCATAAATTTTAGGGGATCGAAAAAAATTCAATTTTTGATTAGATGGTCCCAACTTTAATGTGTTGGCCTTGGTTTATCGTAAATAAATATGTCAAAAAACATCATATATGATATCTACAGTCCCAGAAAATAACTTTTCATATGATATCATATGATATCATCTGATACTGGACTTCTACTGAACTTTTATTGGCAAGCGTAGCCGTACTGAAGGGTACCATACCCTTCCCGTAGTGTAACAAGGAGCCTCCGTACCGACGCGTATCCCCTCCGAAGCATAGCGTCCCGTGCTAAACATACCAAAGCATACCGTATTCACCTTACCGTACTCAACAAAAAAAATTATTACGGTACGGCACTTTTCGCCTTCTTGTTGATAAGCTTCGCTTGGGTACGGCTACGCTACGGTTCGCTATCCACAAAAAGTTCGGTAGAAGTTTTTATCAGTTTTCATTGGTGATTCATAATGTTTGTGATTCTCTTAATGATATCAAATGATTTAAACTGATAGGAGCAGATATCATGTGATATCATCATGGTCATAAATTCTGATACGAACTGGCATCAGCTGATATCATATGACATCATGTGACAAGTTATTTCCGTAAAAAGAAGCAAAGAGCGTAAAAATTTACGTTCATTAAATTTTTTAACTTACCCTGCGCCTTAAGCATAAAATTACTAGAAATTTTCAACAGACCATCACTTTGCTGCCGAACCACAAAGCACTGCAGCTTACGAATACCGATTTTCTGGTAGAAATTTTATTGCTCTTTTTTGCTATAAAGATGTATTTTTTCTAATAGCATCCTTTCGAGTCACAACATCTTTTAAAGACATGATTCAGTAGAATCAATAAGTAGAATCATTATCAGGACAAATTTTTAAAGTAAATTTCTCCAATTTTATTCGTTTTTTAACACTTTCTGATCTAACTCAGTAAATTTAAGCCCACTATCTATCGCCATGTTTTAGCAACAGCCATTTTTTAATGCAAAAATTAAAAATTTAAATTTAGAAAGTCTCAACTTACGGCATTTAGATATTTGTTAAAATAAAATTTTCTTCACTCGATTTTAAAATACTTCTTTCTAATTTAGTGATGAATATCTACTTGAGAATTCAAGTGATGAAGAAAGCACTGATGATGATGAAGACAAAGAAGAAGCCGATTTTAACAACAATAAAACTCAAAGTATAACGGAAAACTTAAACCAACTATCAAGTAGCGTAAACGATTCAAAAAGTGAGAGTTTATACGAAAAACGACCAATTAAGGGTTTTGAAAAATATTTCAAAAAATCATCTAAACTCGGTTACAAATCAAAAGCAAATCGTTTAATAAAGTCTATGCAAAATTTGTTATCGTACGATCGATCAAGATCAAACTCAACTGATAGTTTGTCTAACATAGACACCAAAGGCAGCAGTAAAAAAATAAAAACCAACTTTTTATTAAACGATTCAAATTCGGAATCGTCATCGAAACAGGACGTTACTTCCGTCACTGGGAGATCTGATCCAATAAGATCACTTTTCGTAAGTCCCATTGGACCATATCCATATGAAAAAAATTGAAAAAATTTTTTTTTCAGATGAACAAAAAATGGGAATTGGGCTCTTCTGGGTCTTCTTTATCGAAAAAAAATACCCTAGACACTGACTCAGTGGACACTCCTAGCTTGATAAACATCAAACGACTGGACGAAAACTATCAAACAGACTTTAAAGTCTCTTCAAAACCCCCATTGAATAAACGAGCTTACAAAATAAGTTTGAAGCCTACAATGCAAAGTTGGTTATACATTAAAAAGTATAACAACTTGACTGGGAGTAACACGAATTTGAGCAAGATCAATCAAACACCAGTCTCAAAATGGAAACACTATTGGTGTGTTTTGGTCAAGGATTACATAACTTTTTACAAAAACCAAGATGACAAAACTCCTAAAGATTATTTACTGTTGAAAGATTTTAGTGTATCAAGAAGTGAAACACGTAAAAATGGGTTCATACTCTTTGACAAAATTAAACAAATTGAGCATGAGTTTTCTGCAGAATCAGCAGAGTTGTTGAAAGAATGGCTTCAGTGTTTGACCGATTTAAGGTCGAGAATGACCAATGAAATGTCGCTGTCGACGACTTCATTGACGTCAAGTTTTGATAATAGTCTACAAGATTCGATCTCAATGCCGTCGAGTTCGAGTCTAAGTCGAAAGAATAATTTAAATTTGAACTTGGGTACGATTCAAGACTCGAATGTAGATGAATTAGGCTCGTTGAATTCGTTACAAAATTCACCACCTCTGACTAAACCCGAACAGTCTCCAACTACTAATCAATCTTTTAACATGTCTTCAAGAGAAAGCTCACCAGCAAAGTCACGTGACAGTTCACCAAGTCTTCAATATCGTAAGTTTATATTAAATTAGTTTCAATGTTTAACTTGATTTTTTTTCAAGCTTACATGCAAGACTTGGATAGTTTTATGACAACTAGTGAAAGTGATGCTGAGACCCGACCTTTACCCGAATTTATAAAATCAATGATCCCGAAGTACAATACTCAAAAATCATGTCCTGTGAACTCGTCGATTTCAGCAACAGCAAGTGCTGGTGTTGTTAAGACAAATTCACCACTATCAGCTGATTCGACAGTGAATCATTTTGATTACGATGAGAATAAACAGAGTCCTGAGTCGGAACAAAGTCACTCAAGAGCCAACTCGTTGCCCGGTTCGTTACAATTTTGTGTCGGTTCATTAATGGACTCAAGTGTCCCTTTTCAGCCAAGTCAAATTTTGAATAAAAATTTGAATTTATCAAGTTCGCCTAAATCGTCAAGTTCAAATTCGAGTCAACCGAATTCTCCAAATCTCCCAAGTCGCAAAAGCACTCTAACACCTATGGACAATGAAGTACCTCAAGCCCCGAAAGTGTTTTTTTATGTCAAAAATAATTATCAAAATTATGAACAGGCTAAAAGTCAACCGACAACGCGTAAAATAAGCTTTCAACTTGGAGCTAATGGTATAACGTTAAGTCAACCTGCACAACAACAACAATTTCTGATTACAAAAATGACCAAGCCAAATCAGAGTGTTAACATACGTAAACCGACGCCCTTAACACAACAGGCTTCTAATAGTAGTAATAACAACAACTCAGTTTTGTATCGTACAGAGATAACGATTTTACCAAGTGGTAATAGTTCGCAAAGTAAACAACCACCTATGCAACAATATTTGAATAATTCTAATCAAGCATCATCTAATTCTCCTACATCTTCTTCGAATAATAAAATAATTAGGTTTTAAAAAATAAAATTATTTAGGCTATTTTTTTATTGTGTATTTTTGGCGTGTGTGAGAGTGTTTTTTGGATTATTTTTGAAAATAAAATTTTTTTAGAAAAATGTTTTTTTTATACACAAAAAATCAACCTATGTGAAGAAAAATCTCAGTTCTCAGATATTCCCGGTTCTTAGAAACTTCTGAGAACGAAAACTTTTTCTGTTCTCAGTTGTTCTTAGTTGTTCTAAGTTTTTTAAAATTTTTGCAATCGATTAAATAGTCAATCCAAGATCATTCTGTCCAAGAATTAAACAAAGGAAAAATGTAATTTCTCGCGCCAAAATTATGAATAAATTATTTTTTAGCTTCTAACATAGATCATTTTTAACAGAAATTTTAACTTTTGCCGGATTAAGTAATGATCAAATGAATGAGAAATTACATTTTTTCTTTGTTTAATTCTTGGACAGAATGGTCTTAGATTGACTATTTAATCGATTGCAAAAATTTTAAAAATCAGAAAGAAAGTTCATTCTCAAATTTTCATGGAATTGTGAAGTTTAGTACAAAAAAACAGAACAATTTTTAAAAATTGAAATAATTTTTATTCTGTTGGCCTTATGATGAATCTGCGCATGTAACAAAGTGTAACTAACTTTGTTACACCATTCAGCAAACTCTGCAAAAACTGTGCAGTCTAATTGCGCATTTAGTTATAATACTTTTTAAAAGTGAGCATTTTGCAGAGACTTTGCATAAATTTAGCAGATGTTGCTCAATGGTGTAACAAAGTTTGTTACACTTTGTTACATGCGCAGATTCATCATAAGGCCAACAGAATAAAAATTATTTCAATTTTTCAAAATTGTTCTGTTTTTTTGTACTAAACTTCACAATGCCAATTTTCATCTTCTAAGAATATCTTAGGACAACTAAGAATAACTGAGAACATCTGAGAAAAACTGAGAACAGAAAAAGTTTTCGTTCTCAGAAGTTTCTAAGAACCGAGAATATCTGAGAACTGAGATTTTTCTTCACATAGGTAAAAAATCATTTTTATCTAAATATATAGGGTTCCGGCAATGCAAAACGTCCACAAATCATAAAATTGATTTTCGACCTCAAATTCACCTTCACGCATATGATATATACTACACTTATACCGAACTTTTGATGTCAAGCGTACCGTACCGTACTAAGTGTACCAAAGAGTACCGTACTAAATGTACAAAATTGTACAGTACCCAGGGGGTATTTTTTTTATTTTTTTCCATACACGAGGCCGGGGAGGGGAGGGGGTTTTTGGCTGTAAAAAACTTGTTTGTTTATTTTTATTACCCAATTATCATAAAAAAAAAGATTGAACACCAATAACCTTGATTTAGCCTCAATTTACACGAGTAACGAACTCAAAATATCCATAATGTACTTGACATTGTTAATAATCAACATTGCTTGCTTAACATCGGTCGAATTTGAGAATAATATTTTCCAAAATGGAGTCCGAAGTCATTTTTTATATCTTTAAGACGATCAATTTTTAACACAAACAAAAGATTTGATGATAAATGGACACAACTTAATCGAATATTAGTCCTCAACGTAAGTGTCTTTGCGCGCAACTCTGAAGATAACATGACCAAATGGTTCGAACTAGACGCGGTTAACACTCTATTAAAAATTTCTAAATTGAATAAACGATACGAATTATTTTGTTACAGTACGATTACATTAATAGCCAATGACAGGCAGATTGAAACCTTAAGTGAAATAAATGAGATTGTAATCTTCATTATTGAAAAACTTGAACAAGTAGCCCGTGATTTTAGATCGAACAATTTCAACCGTCTTCTCAGACAAGTTGATGAAGACGGTAAAATTGTGACTACACC
This sequence comes from Brachionus rubens, assembly GCA_022207745.1. Taxonomy (NCBI): domain Eukaryota; kingdom Metazoa; phylum Rotifera; class Eurotatoria; order Ploima; family Brachionidae; genus Brachionus; species Brachionus rubens. The sequence continues at coordinate 6,148,568 of JAJVHD010000001.1, read as the reverse complement.
AATCCACTGTTTAGAGCATAATAACTCAATGATATCAATTACTTATCTGATACGATGTCTTTATCGTGTTGCATTAGACGATAAAATGAGAAAACAAATTTATTTTGGAGACGATAGTTTAAAGACTATTTTGTTCAAATCAAACGAAACAGAAGCTAAATCGTTACTCAAGGTATACGCTCAGTTATCTTTTAATCAAGAAATTGCATCAAACATGGGATCAGATCTAAACAATTTTATAAAAACTCTATCAAGGGATGAATCAATAATGAAATTATGTGAACAGATCTTATGGAACATAGAACATACTTCAAAAATCCAATTTAAAAAGACTGGTGAACATGTAATGATAAGCTATGACTCTTCATCAAGAGATTATTGCCTCAAACTAAAATCAAGACTCGAAAAAATTGGTTTTAAAGTTTCGATTGATGGATCTAATTTGGATGAAATTACAAAATCAATTGAAGATGCCTTAAGTGTTTGTATTTGTATTAATGAAAAATATCGAGCCTCAATTGATTGTCAATTTGAGGCTTTGTACGCTTATCGCTTGAATAAACCAATTATTCCTTTAATAATGGAAAAAGGTTTTGAGAGTGTTCAAGGTTGGCTGGGAATAATTTTAAGGGATAAAACAGTAATTAATTTATACAAAAATGACTTTGAGAGTAAGTTGATAAATTTGAGTTGTCATTTACGACTCAGCTGTGAACCAATAGAAGATTGAGATGAATTAAAAGTTAAGAAATGGTTCGAATCGAACAAATTAAGTATTAAGATTTTCAATTTTTTTGATGCTTTTAATGGAATTATTTTAAAACAGTTGTTTGAAATGAGACGCGATGCGCCACAGTTCTATTATCACTCGTTAAAAAGTAATGAAAGCCTAGAAATGGAATCGATCTTAAAATTTACTGATTGTTTAAATTATTTATTTTTAACTCATAAAAAATCCGAGTTTTGAGTTTTTACTTTTTGGAAAATTTAAGCATAATTTATTCAAGGTATTGCTGAACTAGATGTTTCTTAAGATCGGGGTTCATAACCCTGTGTCCTTTTGTTCGGACTACCAGTCCGTCCAAAGCATAAAATCAAAGTTAAGTAAAAACTGATAATTATTGAAGAATTTTTGTCCTGATAATGATTCTACTCCATCAGTAGAAGTCGTTTATACTTCAACTTGTAACATATCAAAGCATAACTCGAATGAGCTTTAGCAGTCGTTTCACATTGTTTCGAAATCAAGATTTGCGCTGAAAACGTCTTCTGGAAGTTTGTTTCAGTCATTCACAATGACATTTATAAAAAAGTTTTATCTAGGAAGACAATTTTTTACTTGTTCACGTACATTGGCTGTTTATTCTTAATTCGTATCTTCAAACAGCAAGCTTTGTGTTTAGATTGTAATTGATCATCTTTGTTTCTCTGAAGTGTACCTTATCTATCTCATTAAAATCTTGTACCAAATCCACCGTGAACTAACGGACCCTTGAAAAACATACACCCAGGTGTAACTTTTACACGAAGTGAGGTATGCACAAAATTATTTTCATATAAGGTAGAGTAAATGAAGGGCTACTAAATTATACCATATTTAGACCCCATGTGAAGTTATTTGGGGAAGAAAACTAAGTTTTCACTTTTCAGTCTTAAAGGACCCTCATACCACACTTTTAGGTCTCATAGCATACATAAAAATTGCACAAATAGATTCCTTTTGTTAATGATCCTTAACTGCTTATCACTGACCAAAACAGTCATCCTAAGAAGGCTTTCGTCTAAGAATTTATGGAAAATTTACTGAAACATTAATGTGACAGAGACTGATAAACTTGCTGATGCATTAATGTTAAAACTTCCGTAGACATTGCTGAAACATTAATGTTACAGTAAGTCTTGACAGTGATTTTTCATTAATTTTAAATTGACCGCGTTCTCTAAATGGTATAGATAAGTCTACCTATTTTTCGACCTGCATACATCGGGTTTTATTAAATTTCAAACAAACAAATACAATTTTTAAATTTTGGATTTAAACTTGAAAAATAAGACTTAATTTTTTTACAGTGTCTAAAATTGAACGGAAAATTACTTAAGATGTAAGATCTTTTTCTCTGACCCCTCAATCGACAGTATCTCATCATTCAAAATATTTTCTTCATTTTTAATCTTTTCAAGTCTTCATTTTTTAAGCAAAGAGTTTTTGAAGCTTTGGAACGCTTTCTTTTGAAGCAGAGGCAACTTTTTCCTTGATATCATCTTCTGTTACTGAAGCTGCTGGTTGAGCTGTTGGTGTCGGGCAACCTTTGTTACACAAAAATTTTAGTATGTTAATTATGTAAAGGCGAATCCTACTTGAATGAGTATGCGAGTATACATCGGGTATATATGTGCGTATACAGGTCGAAAAATAGGTTTACATGAATAAAAGAAAAGAAAAGAAATTAAATAGCCTATCAGAAAATCAGTGTCCGGAAACTGGTGGATCCTTAATGAGGCTGAAAAATGGTGAAGTTATGGATTATTTGCACTTAACAAATAAAAATGCCCAGAAAACCTTTTTTTGAGGGTAAAATGTCAAAAATTTAAGTCCTGTACAAACATTATAGAGATCATTGTCTTTTTTTTAAACTAAAGGATTAGAAAGCAACCATTGATAATTTAAAAAATTAATGAAGCAAAACTTTTTTTCTTGAATTCATAACTAAAACAAATAAACACTAAGTAAACATTGAACAAAAAATAAATCTAAATTCAAATTCATTTTTTTTCATCACTTTAAAAAATGAAGCATCATCTAAGACTTTTCATAATTTTAAATTTTCTATTTTTATTATGTTTAATTTCATTAATATTCAATTTGAACTTGTCTAAACTTGAATCGTTAATAAATCGCCTTGTTTACACAACATCCAAAACACTACAATTCGATTTGAACAAAAATGTACTCGTTTTTTTACACATTCAAAAAACAGGTGGTTCTGATTTTGATCGTTTTTTGACCAAAAACCTCGCTTTAAACGATCATCAAAAAGCATGTCGCTATCTTGCCGATACTCAAGTAACTTACACTCAATTCAACAGTGTTAAAAAAATCAAAAAATTTAAAAAATATAAATGTGAACGTAATGTAAACGATTCAGATATGTCTCAGAGTTGGTATTTTAGTCGTCAAACGTTTGGTTGGGCATGTGGATTACATGCAAGTTACTCTCAACTTCGAAATTGTATGCTAAAATTTTATCCCAGTCTTGACAAAATCGATGATTTTTATTATTTTACAATCATACGACATCCAGTAAAGAGGTTTATAAGCGAATGGAAACATGTGTCACGTGGTGCTACTTGGATACGTAAAAATGATGAGTTAAATTGTGCTTTACAAAATTATGTTAAATGTTTTGAGGGTGGTCAAAATTGGGAGAATGTAAGTTTGAGTGAGTTTATGTCGTGTGAGTTCAATTTGGCGAATAATCGTCAGACTAGAATGTTATCAAACACTGCATGGGAATGTAACAGAGATGATAACGAGATCCTAGACGAAGCTAAACGTAACTTGGAAACGATGTCTTTTTTTGCTATGAATGAATTTCAATATTTGTCTCAAAAATTATTTGAAAAAATGTTTGGCGGTTTTAGATTTTCAAAAGATCTAGAACAATCGAATTCAACAATCGCAGATTTGTTTTTGAATGAGACTTTGAGTGAAAAAAAAGAGATTATAAATCGAATTGAAAAGATTAACCATTTGGACATGGAATTGTATAAATTTGCGATTAATTTATTTTTTAAAAGATTAAATTATTATAAAATTATTTAAAATAAAATTAAATAGCTATGGTATCTCAACAGATGGGTTCGTGAACTAGTGCTTTTTCGGTTCTTATTGATCATCCCCTTTTTGTCTTATTTACAAACTTAATAAGGAGCTCTAACAAAACCAGCAAGTGACAACAATCTCTTTACATAAAAAATATTAATTTTGAAAACCCTCTTATAAAACGTTTAGGGTCATGATAAATTGCATAAGTTCATATCCCAAGATGAATAAAATGATTTTCCTAATCATTGGTTAGGACCCCTCAGCTTTTTTGAAGCTTTATTTTAGCATTTAAGTGTTCATGTTTGTAAAAAGGTATTTTTGATTTGAAGATATGGTCTGAAAGATAAAAAGGTCTCATTGACACTTAGACCAAAATCGATGGGGAAGACGAATTGAGTGACGGTAAAAAAACATATTTGCATCTGCTTAAACTAAAGATGATTCTGTAAAAATCTCAGGATTTAATATTTTTTGACACTAGAGAACGAAAAATGTCATTAAAAATAAAAAGATCCATCAGATGCATTAAAATATATGGGTATAGTGTATTCATTTTGAACTAGATAGAATTTGATTGAATAATTTTCCGTTTTCACCCATCAGGACGTATGAGTAAGAACAAATTTTAAAACAAGTGTCAAAAAGACAACGCTAGAGAATCAAGCAGTGAAAGAAGCAGTTAAAGAATCATTCCAAGCAGCAAAATTCTAAACGATCCAAAAAGCACAACTGAACAAATCAAAGTGACCCATGAAGTTGTCCATGAAGCGATCAAAAATGCAGTCAAGCAGACAAAAGAGATTAAAAATTCCAAGCGTGTGCAGACAAGTGTGAATGTAACAAAGCTTACTTAAAACCAGCCGAAGAGGTTGAGAGTTGGTACAAAGTTAATTTGATAGATTAAAAGACAATAAAAATGTTCATGTATGAGTCAAAAACCGAAGCCTTTCAAAAGCACTCAGTTGCATACAGGAGCTTGGCTTAAGCAAACCATAGGGGTTCAAATTTTTTCAGATTAACTTTTGAATAGCTTCTGGAGGATGTGATATCCAAGCGTAACAACTTACAATTGTTTGATAAGATTCCAATCAAAAAAATTCTTTATTTCACTCTTCCCTCATGGGTATCATGGGTGTCCATTTGAAAAAAATCTCAAATTTGACCATTGAAGGTTTTTTTACGATTTTTTCATACCACCTGCACCCATGTATGAATTTTGGTAAATTGTCCCCATTGATCATAGCTGAAGAAACCTTGGGGGTATGGTAATTTTTGAATTTTTACCTCAAAAATTGGTTTTCTTGGGTCTTCAGGGTCGTAGATTTCATATATGATCAAAAATCCAAATTCTAGATAGTTAAGTCGTTTTGCTCCGAGCACACCTCATTATTTACATCTCGAGTATCAAAAAAAATGGATTAGACAATTAGTGGAACATATTGAGCTCCGGCTATTTTAAAATAAAATCATTTCTATTAAGACTAGACATGAGCAAAAACATTTTTAATCTTATTAAAAAAAATTTTTAATTTTTTTTTCTAGGTTTATGAACTAGTTTAGTTTCATGCTCAATTTACAAAAATCATATTTTTTTTTGAACAAAAATTCGGTTTCTAAGGTAAATGTGAAGGTTCGAAAAAAAAAAAAATTATAATAACAAATTGAATTTTAGTTAAAAAATTTCTATTTCATTTGTATCTCGACATTTCCATAACCTAAATTCTTTTTTAAACAAAACAAAACAAGAGATCTAGTTGCGTTTTTATCAATTTATTTTCGAATTATCACAAAACATTAATCAAAAAGTTTGGTTTGAAAAGACGTACAACAACAACAACAACAACAAAAAAGGACAATAAACAAAACGATAGAGACTAAGCAAAAAAATTAAAAAACGAGAGAAAGAGAAATCACAATTTTGAAACGAGTCAACAACAAGACTTATAGAAAAAAAAATTTTAATAACAAAATTTTAAATGACATTCATAAAATGTTAACAAATAACAAAACAGTACCATCGTTAAAAACAAAGACAAACGAGTTATTCTATAGATGGTTGAGTAGACCAGAACGTACCGAACAACTCAAAGAAGTCATCAATTTGATACGTAGCACCAACCGCATACCACGGATCAACGAACTTAAATCTTATAAAAATGTAATTTTGTTATAAATTTGAGTTGATGGTTTTAACCTTTTTTGTTTAGGAATTGGAGACCCTGCCGAATCGTTCGTTACTGTCAAAGTCTCTTAACGATCAGTATCAATACCAACAAAATGTTTTCCAGAATACGAATAATTCACGGTCAAAATCTCCGCCGAGTATACACTCGCCGCCAATGTCACCCATTAGTCGTATGCCACAGAGCCCAAAATCTCCGAGACAAAAACACTTAAATCAACAACAAAAAACAACAGTAAGTATTTTAGTTGTTTTTTACTAAATCCTCAAAACAACAAAGTTAAAGGGGTCTTTTTGTTAACCGAGTAACAACAACAACAACAAAAATTAGGTTAAAAATAATTTTCTATGTCGAATAAACTATGTTTAATATGTTCGTGTTAAATTTTAATTGTTATTGTTACCTTTCAAAAATTGTTCAAATAGTTTATTGAGATTATCTTCGATCGATCATTTTTTTTTATTTTTTTGTTGTAAAAAAGTTTTACACTTGATAATTTTAAAGATCAGATATAAATAATAATACTCTCAGAATAAAATATTTACACGTGAAAGTTTAAAATTGTTTTTTTTTTTGTTTAATTTTGTACTCGAAAAGGTCAAGACGCAGAGTTTTGTATTCACTCAATTTAATTTTGTATTCAAACACGATTTAAAAAGGGGTTTCGGGTGTTAAATGGTCGAGATAAAATATTTTCCTGTACTATTTAGGTTTCGCTTAACTTATCCCTTAGTGTTTAAATGTTTAACTCAATTTTGTTTCTGCTTTAAGCGCTTTCGTGCAGGTTCTAGAAAAAAAAATAAAAAAAAGTAAGACCATAATTATTTTCAGGATTTTGTCTATTTTAAATCAATCACATCAAAATGGGTATTTTGGGGCATCCTGAGGGCTAGAACCATAAAAAACGCGAATATACACGGATATTTTCATATTTTCAATTTAAATAATAGGATATCAGATCTGCAAAAATAAGTGCGACCTATCGGCTGGTAGAATATGTATGAATATATAATTACCCAGAAGGGAAATCCCGATACCCTTGTACTGGAAAAAAAAATATTTGACTTGACGATAACTGTTGTAGAAATAATGAAAATTGATGTTGTCAACATTTCCGTTCGTAATAATTAATGATAAAAGAGGGGTCCATGGAAATGACTTTATGATACTTGACAGACTCAAACTTGTTATCCATTTAAACATCAAAATTAAACTTTGAAACAATGTAATGTAATGTATTCACATCAAATTTCTGGTTATTGTAAACTTTTGATTATTGGCTACGTTATCGGTGGTCTTTTCGAAAGCCGATTACACTTATGTTATAGTCAAAAATCATTTTGATTAAACAAAGCTGTAACCTGATTGAGGACTATTCATTGTTCAAAATTGAGTCTTTTTTGTTAATCTGTATTGAGCTTCTCAACTTAATTCAACAAGACGATGTAATGAAATGAAAGAAATTTTCGGATCGATTGTAAATACAGTCAACTCACAATTAGATCACCCCATTTTTCCTTAAAATTGGAAGTGATATAACTTGAAGGTGACATAACTAGATTTCTTTTTAATGAAATAAGTGCCATGTGTAATTAGAATAAAGCTAATTACTAATCTGAGAGGCTTTTTCACCCAAAAGAGATTTTAACATGTCAAAGTTAAACATATCAGTAAGTAGCTTATCCTGTCCTCTTTTAAATGAACTATAAATAGTTAGCACAATAAATAATCACAGGGTTTAACTTATGATTTAAAGATGGTATGCCTTTTTTTTGTTTTTCCTGGAAAAAAAGTAGGGTCCAGAAGATATGTTCATACACTTAATTCTTATAATTCATATCCCAAATTTTTTAGTCTATTTGAAAGAGGACAGGATATGCTACTTACTGGTATGTTTAACTTGGACATGTTAAAACCTCTTTTGGGTGAAAAAGTCCCTCGCATAACTGCCCCATTTTTATCCATTTACAGCAAAATTACTTTGACAGGCCCTGTAGAATAGGTGATGTTTGCGATATCTAAACAATATACATTGGCTTGTAGAAGAGTGAATAATCTATAAGCTGAGGGGACTTTGCCTATCAATTTACAATCGCTCCTAAAATTACTCCATTCCACCGCCTCAAAATAAATTTTAAATTTAAAAATTATTTTTTTTAGAACTTTTTGACATTTTTTTTAGTTTCATAAGAAGTTCGAACAAAGTCTAAAATTTTGTCGGATTAAAAATATTATTTTTATCCAATAGTCACAAAGAGTCTCTACCTTTATATATGTGAGTCTTTTATTGAAAAACACTTGAGAATTTTTATTAAAAAATTTATTGGTCTCAACAAAAAAAAATCAATTTTAATACTTTGATCTTAAAAACAAAAATGATATATGGACCATGAATGCAAATTATGATTCGTTCCACCCTCCCCTCCCGGTTAATCTTATCATTAATAAGATATTTAATCGACTTAATTATTCTTTTTTCAAGTTGAACTTGAAATAATATAAAATTATTACAAATAGAAGCAACAAGAACGAAAACTTTATTTTTTAAAGTATTCATTCTTTTCATTTTCAAAAAAAGAAAACAAAACGAAAAGCTTCAATTTTTGTTTCGATTTAAAATTAGGTTAAATTTTATGATAATCCAAGCCAGTATACAAAACAACAATAACTCAATAAGAACGAAACAACAACAACAACAACAACTAGAAAATGCAATAAAATATACTTAATTGTAATTTTTTTTCATATATTTTTTTTTGTAGATATTTCAAAATTCATAATTTTTGTTGTTGTTGTTGAGTTCTATCTTTTTTGTTTTCGTGTGTGTAGGAATTTCAACTATTTGTTAACAAAAACTTATACATTTTACCTATTAATTAATTTTCTTCTTTTTTTCTACATAATTCGGGTTACGATTTTTTAGTACCAGTCACACCTTGTGCTCGAATTCACAGTGAGTTAATTAGATTTTTACTTGAAAGTTTTTTATGTTTTAGAAAGGGTTCAAAAACACTCGAGTAGGATGAAGTAAATTTTGTTTTGGGTCTTTAGATAATTTTTTGTTTCGTTGATCGAGTTAAAATACCTTTCAACAGTAAGAAAAATTTATTGAAAATTAATAACTCGATTACACACTTAACTGAGCAATTTCATTTTGGGTTTGATTGATGTAGAATTTAGAGATGTACAAAAAAATCAAGAAAAATATTCTAATATAAAATTGTCAAGTAAAAAATGATTTTCCTTATTATAGCTTCACCCAAGTATTGCTTTAGGACAAAAAAAAATTTCACCACGATTAATCCTCGATCGAGCCTTTAAGCTTTCAGATCTTTTATTGGGAATAAAATGGTTGCAAGATTCAGTCGATGAAAAGCTTCCCCAATATCTAAATCTGTAATTTTTGTTATTTATGCAATCTGAGACCCCGAAACCGACTGAAATCCTACATGAACATTCGAATTTGATTAGGATTACGAATCTTATGGCCTTTTTTTGATCGTTTTCAGTCGATTTTGGCTCAAGGGAAAATTATTTTCACTTCGATGAGGGTACCAGCGTTAATGGGAACTTTTTAGCTTTCAGACCATATCTCGAAATCAATTATAGCTTTTTCCAATTATGAGTTATTGGGTGTTTAAACATAGCACCTCGACATGAGCCTGCAAAAAGCAGAATGATTAAATTTCTCTGAGATTTTTAGCACCGTAGATTACAATTGTAATGGTAAAAATGACGTATAGTGTAGACGTCTATCCACGGGTTAGCCGTTGACCGCCCGTTGGATAACGTGATATATTTTTTAAGCAGTTAAGGGTTATATATGCCCAAAAATCATAAAATATATATTGTTTGGAGTCTTTAAGGCTTCAAGAACATCTTCAATCAGACTAAATTAACATTTTCCTTGGTATAATGAAAAATGAAATATTGAACGTTTAAGGGTTAAGAAGCTTTTTGTAAATTTAGCCCCAAGCAAATATTCTATAATTCAGTTTTAGAGTCAAAGATACTTAAAAAATATTACATAAAATTTTTTGACTTTTAAAAAACAACACCTTGGTGTCTAAATTGTTTACAAATTCTTAATTAGAGAAAGTTCGTAATTTAAAACAAAAAGTTATTGATTTGCTTATCAATACCATTAAAAAGATTTAACATATTACATAACCCTTGTGTTTTAATAAAATTGTATTTTTTAGACTATTTATTTCGTAAAAAAAAATAATGTAAATTCTTTAACTTCAAGTGGAAATTTTTTTTGTATGTCCTTTTTAGTACGATAACCATGACTACTCGTAATAATCAATCACATAATTTACAATATCCTTCTAATTTATTATCACAATCGTCGTTTGCGTACGGTACACCATCATCACCGACTATATCTTTAATATCTTCATCGTCATCGCCTTCTTCTTCATCGTCCAGTCCCATTCAATTTATAACCCCTAAAATCGACTCGACTATGAACAAAAAATCCGCTTTATCGAACATAACAACCGCCATTTCTAAACATGGTGGAAAACAAAATAACCCCAAGATCATAAATTTAATCATGGATAACAATGGTGTCGCTTGTTCGTTAGTCAAATCTACCACTAATATTTATTACAATTTAAAAGTAGACGCAGCTACGTCTAAAGCTATACATTATTGTGACAAGTGTACCAATCCGGATTGTAAAGCCATACACAAAAATTTAACAAAACCGGTATTGTTACAAAATACACAATCGCCAATGAGAATTTTTCTTAGCCCTACTAGTCAAGGTTCTAATAACAATAATAAATTATCTGGTGCTAATATTAATTTTATATTTGAACGACGGTATCCGTTGGCTAATGAAACGAGTTCGTCTAGTACATCGCCGAATCATCATGGACGGCATATTGTTATTAGACCGGGTCATACGGATGACTCGTTTCCACTGCCTTTATCGCCTCAGACTCTACACAACGCCATTGTTCAACAGTCAACTGAAAATCCAAATCATTTTTCGATCAATCTGAATCGACTCAAACAAAATGAACAAAAACCTGAGAGTCCAAAAACACCTGACCCGTTTCTTATGTTTCCAAATCTTAATCTTAATAGTCTTAGATTTAAGAACACTTTGTTTTTAGATCAAGTAAGACCCCTCCTAAATACCCCTTAACTTTGTTGACAACATTATCCAATCAATTACATTAATATTTATCTTTTTGAAGGATCAAAGATCACAATCGCCTGGTTTGGTCAAAAACGACGAATTTCTTAAAAATGGTCTTGGTAAGATTCAAACATCAACATCGACTAGTCAACCAAAACTCGGTCAAAAACAACAACCACCACAACTTTTACAAACAAGTCCAAAACAAAATGATAAAGAACTCCTCAAAGTGAGTACATCTAGTATAGATACGGATCAAATCGATTTTATTAAACCTCAAAAACAAGAGGTTAAAATAAACGAAGTACAAAAACCAATAAGTGTTGTAAGTCCAATACAAGCTAAAAGTCAAGTTACATCTAAAATAGAAAAACTTGTTGTTAATAATAAAAAATTAAATATTCCTCAATTTCATTATCCGAATGGTAGACCAGATGATAAAGTGTTTAAATATGATTCTGATACAATGAAACAAGCTTGCTTGGAATTTAAACAATGTAAAGATGGTAAAATGTTTAAAGATGAGTTTGCTCAAGTATGCAAACTTATTGGCATACCTAAATTTTGGAAAATATTACTATTCAGAGCTTGTACAACTACATCTAAATTAAATTATTTAACGTATACTGCCTTTGAACAAACTTGGTTAAAGTAAGTTTTTAAAAGTTCAATTTTGAGTTCTTTTGCTGAAAAAAAATGAATGTTAGACATGGATCGAAAGAAGGCTGCTCTTTCAGTTAAAGCAAACATTAAACAGTACATTTCTGACAGCTTGCACGTAGTACTCCTTTGCATACATTTTTTGCTCCGGTGAAAATCGGTGAAAATAATTTTTGTCACTTTCTAAGGTATTCCTTCCGGATTCAACTAATGGACAAGTGCTTACAGTCTCCGCACTTTAATCCGACCAATTTTGTTGAGAACTTTTCTATCGGATTATTGAGATAAAATCCAATAGAAAAATATTACATTAAGAATTTTCAAAAGAGGATTCCGAGGCGAGGGTCGGATTAATGAGGTAAAGCTGCATTTTAAAATTTTAGATCATTTATCCTACTTCATAAAGGTACCCTAGGTGTTTTGATGGGGCAAGATTTTGTTGAATTAAATAGTGATTTTCAGTTGCAACTAAATACGTTTTTCTCCATAAGGAATGACACGATAAAACACCTAGTGTAGAAGCAGGAATCTAAAATGGTATGAAAATGTTTTAATCCAGTTGGTTCATTCGTCAATTTCCAACATTTACGAATCTCGTGCCTTTTTTTTGAGTGATTTTAGTCGATTTTGGCTCAAGGGAAAATTATTTTAAATTCGATGAGGGTACCAGCATCAATGGGAACTTTTTAGCTTTAAGACCATATCTCAAAATCAATTATAGCTTTTTCCGATCATGAGTTCTTGAGTGTTTAAACATAGCACCTCGACTTTAGGCTGTGATTAAAATTTTAAGGAATGAAATTTATATCAATTTCCATTAAACTGAAGTTTTCTTGGTAGTAGATTACAGTTGAAATATTAAAAATAGAAGGTTGGTAGTGTTGAAGTTTTGATCCAAGTCCTGATGCGAATAGCCATTCTTTTTTTTCAATAAAATTAAAATTAAAATCTTGAGTTTACATTATTTTTAATTTAGACTAAGTCAAATGTGTTTTGATAGAATTTCATTATTCATGAAATTAATATCCCCGAATACAAACTACATAGTATACGAAGATTGGGAGCCGTTGTTACAAGACATAGTCGACTCACATCCTGGCTTAAAATTTTTACACGATCACAAAGAATTTCATACTCGATACATAAAAACCGTAATCGCACGCATCTATTATACAGTTAATCGTTCATGGTCAGGTCGTATAACACCAATCGAATTAAAACGTTCAAACTTTTTAACAATCCTTGAAAATCTTGAACACGAAGACGATATTAACTTGATAAAAGATTATTTTTCATACGAACACTTTTATGTTATTTATTGTAAATTTTGGGAATTGGATAAAGATCATGATTTGTATATAAGCAAAGAAGATCTTTATCGTCACAATAATTATTCAATATCACCACGTGTTATTGATCGTATATTTTCAGGAACTGTACTCAAAGGACGTGATTGGCGCGAAGGTTTAATGTCATATTACGATTTTGTATGGTTCTTAATAAGCGAAGAGGACAAACGTAATCAAACAAGTATCGAATATTGGTTTAGAGTATTGGATATTGACGGCGATGGTATACTCAGTATGTACGAATTAGAATATTTTTATTTAGAACAAATGGAACAAATGAGAGAACGTCAAATAGAGTATATGCCTTTTAATGATTTATTATGTCAAATGTTAGATTTAGTTAAACCTCATGAAAATGGTAAAATACGTCTCAAAGATCTGAAACAATGTAAAATGGCCAATGTTTTTTTTGATACATTCATTAATTTGGAAAAATATTTGGAATATGAACAAAGGGATCCGTTCGCTAATATGAAGGATTTAGATGGACCTGAACAGTCTGATTGGGAAAAGTATGCTGCTTATGAATATGAAAATTTAGTCTCTGAAGATGTTAATGGTGATAACCAAGAGGGTTATAAGTAAGTTTACATTTTTTTTCATTAATCAATTCAAAATGGCGGATTCAAAAAAACTTGTCCATAGACTTTGACCTCTTTATAGACCGCCAACCGAAAAGCTAATGGATATATTGTAGTAGTAGTAGTAGTAGTAGTGTTGAGACTGCAGTACAGAAATCTATACTAACGCCTTTCTGAATTTAGCTCTATAAGAGCTGTGGCAGTCTTTCTTTTCTTTCTTCGTTCCATACCAAACCCTTCTTTGTCGATACCCGCTTTAAAGCCATTAACTGTTTCTACGTCGACAACACTTTGCGATAAAACATTCCAATTTGAAGCCACTCTGTTCGTCAAAAAGTTATTCTCTCTCTAGCTTCATGTCATGTTTTCTTCTTAGGTTCAGCTTCAAACTTGTGGCCATGTTCACTCCTTTCACTAGGTTATTCTTCTCATAACCGTTGACTATTTTGAACATTTTGATAACGTCCCCTCTTGTTCTTCGGTCTTATAAGCTCATTAAGTCTAACGGTTTCTTCTTCAAGCATTTCACTAGTTTCTTAGCTCTTCTTTGGACTCTTTCAATAATATTTATGTTAGCTTTCGTTGAAGGGTTCCAAATACTTACAGCATATTCAAGATGTGGCCTCACAATGTATAAAAATCTAAATGTTTGTTTGTCCATACTTACGAAGGAATTCTTAATTTGACCTAATACTCTGTTGGCTTTAGAAGCCGCTGATGAACACTGTTTGTTCCATGTCCTGACTAATCATTTTTTTTGAAGTAATTATGACGAAGATTTTGAAGACGAGCCAATGATGTACAATAATCAAAATCAAAATGGCATGAACCCATAGAAGAGATGAAAAAAAGTTTAACAAAATGGAGCTCTATATAATGACAAAGTGTGCATATTGAATGCCGGTGATTTAAAAAAAAAAACAAAAAAAAAATCCGGGACACTCGATCAAAAGACTAGAAAAAATAAATTCTAATAAAAAAAAATGTAAATTTTTGTATATTTTTAAAAATTTGAAAAAATTTTTTTTTTTATTATCGAATCACTTGCTTGCCCGACGAGACGTTTTTTGTTTCAAAGAGATTATTTACCGTTTTACGGTGCTTCAAGACTAGAAAGTTTTTATTTTTATTTTTTTTTGAAAAGATGATATTTCAAATCGATTAATGACAAAGCGATGGAATATTTTGTTTTTCAAAATTATTTTTTTATCATATCATTTTTTTTTTTTTTTGGGTGTGTGTGTAGGACGAAATTAAGAAACAAGAAAAAACAATAAGATTTTTTTTCACCTTCTTTATTTATCTTTAAATAAAATTTATATTTTTTAAAAAATAAATTTGTTATTTTGGTGCTTATATATATAAATAGAATTGAAGATTTTATCTTCTCTTCTTCTTCTTCTTCTACTTTTTTTAAAATTAATTTAATTATAAAATAAAAAATTTTATTGAAACTTTCACTAATTTACATGAAATGAATCCTAAGGTTAATGCTAAAACACGGACCATCGCTTTTCATATGAATAAAAGGAGACCGATAATCTTGAACTAAAGGTACCAGTGCTTAGTTATAGTTACTGGAAGATAGAGCATAAAAAGTTTTACCAGAAAAGGGATCTTTTTCTGAAAAAAAATGATGGTTCATCGGTATTCTAAAATTTATAGGTCTTAATTTTGCAAGAAAGGAAATTGAATTTTCTATCTGAAAATCGGTGTGCGTAAACTGGCCGACCATTGAGGATGGAGGAAAAGTGGCGTTTGTTTTTAATGGTTTTCTTTATTTGAGCGAGTGTGTAGCCCGAACCGAAAATCCCAGAGCTAAGCCAAGTTCAAGGCCAATCAACAGGCTTGTGCCCTTGCCTAATCAAAGGCTGATTAACTCTCCATTTATTCAATAATTGAACTTTATTGAACTTTTTCAATCAATTTAATGTCTTGATTGAAACTCGGATTCCATATGCTAACTGCATAATCCAAATGAGGTCTTACCAGGGATTGATATAGCAAGAGGAAAGATTGACAATCTAAATGCTTGAAAGTCTTCTTAACGATTTCTGGCATACGATTTGCCCTATTTTTACTAAAAGTCTCAGTTAGTATCGTCGTTGATCAGTTTTCAAAAATAAGTTCAGAAGGAGGTGAGATCGAATCCTTGCCGCGTCAAAAAAAGCGACCAAAACAGTATATTCACAATTTATTCTTATTCTTTGTTTTTCTCTATTTAAATTTTTCTATTATGGGGTCTTCTATGTGAAAAAGAAAACCTATGTGAAGAAAAATCTCAGTTCTCAGATATTCTCGGTTCTTAGAAACTTCTGAGAACGAAAACTTTTTGTGTTCTCAGTTGTTCTCAGATGTTCTTACTTATTCTTAGTTGTTCTAAGATCTTAGAAGATGAACATTTGAGAATGAATTTTGTTTGTGATTTTTAAAGTTTTTGCAATCGATTAAATAGCGCCTTTATTGAGCTTTTTGTTGATGACACAACTCTTACTATAACTGGAGAAAGGCTAGATGAAGTTCTCAAAGAATTTGAATGCGTTATTGAAGAATTGACTTTATGGTGTAACTTCAACAAAGTAGATGGAAACTGGAGTAAGACATTTTTCATGGTTTTCCAAATTGTAAGCCAAATTGGTCAACAAATTCAAAGCGTGTATTGAAAGAGAAGTGTTTAAATTTAACTAATGCAACGACTGCAATGGCCCTTAATTGAGCTAAGCGCTTAATTGCGCCGGTATGGAACGATCCATAGTATGGGCTGGCAGTCAACTAATGAGCCAACTGGTCTAAAACATGAACATTAAATTTTCGTACCAGGTGCATATATGTCAATTGTAGATCTTTTAGCCTGCTTCAAAATGGGTCATTGTATAAGGAGAAAAATGGATATAGTTGCAACTGAAAATCGTTTTTAAATTCAACTAAATCTTATTAATTGTTTTGAAAATCATCCTATCAAGACACCCAAGGTACCATTTTGATGAAAGATCTACAATTGACATACAGTCGAGTAGCACTTATATCACCCTATTTTTCAAGCCATTTTGCAGTGATAAAAATGAAATGTGACTTAACTGGAATCGATTTGCATTAAAAGTGACACTTTTCTCTTAATCTCTCCAGTGATATAAGTGTAATAGTGACTTAAGTGGATGGTGATATAAGTGGTATGAAAATTTACCGTTCATGTTTTAGATCAGTTGGCTCATTAGAAGACTGCGAACACAACTCCATACTGCAGTTTTTTTCTCCTACTACTACTACTGTGTACCTCATAGTATGTTTTATGTCACTTGCCAACAGACGGGTATTTTGACAATCATTTAACATTTTATTAAATTAAAAAATAGAGTTTTTTCATCTCTATAAAAATTGAAAAGGCTAAAAAAAATAGCCTTAAAAAAAAAGATTTTTTGTAACAAATTTATAAAAAAAAGGCTTAAAGAATTTTGTATTGTCTAAGACGTTTAAAAAATAAGTCCTTAGCAAAATCATATAGTTCCAAATCCAATGAGTTAAGTCTTTTTATTTTTTTCATTATTTTCTTTTTTTGTTGTTCACTTAAATCTTCATCATTTAAAGATGCATCACTCGATTTAATTTGTACAAAATCACCAGTTAATCTTAAATTTTTTGAAAACATTCTAGCAAATAAACGTTGTGTAAAATTCGGGTATTCGGCAAGACCAAAAAATTTAATCGATTGTAAATTTTGTTTAGCTTCTTCTAACATTTCTTCGTCTGTTTTATCTTCACAATCGTAACTCGAGTTCGATAAGACACGAGTTTGTCTATTATTAGCCAAATTGTACTCACAGTCTACAAAATCTTTCAAGTCCGAATCGATCCAATTTTTTTTACCTTCAAAACACTTTTGATAATGTTGATAAATACATTGATGTTTTTGAGAATCACCAATCCATGTCTCACCACGTTCAGCATCTTTCCATTCATTCAAATACCTTTTAATTGGATCACGTAAAACTGTGACAAAATAAAAATTATCTTGTTCAATTCGTGGATAAATTTTAGACACACAAGACTTTAACATTGTCAAATGAGGATAATACCCACATGGTCGATTGACAGTCTGACGACCCCAGTACCATTTTGAAGTCTCTTTATCCGAGTCAGTACACTTAAAAATCTTTATTATCTCAACACGTTTAACATCCGAGTTTACCCAAGTCTCTTTAGTCTCATTGTTAATGCGACAAGTTTTTTCCGAGTCTTGATAAACTAAATTTTGTGTCAAATACAAATCAAATTCAGCTCCATTTGTCTTTTGAATGTGAACAAACACAAGTACATTATGATTTACATTAAAATTAATAAGTTGATTTCGTTTGATCAAATTTCTAACGTCTTCCAAATCAAATAATGAAAATATAAATGTAAAACAAGTGAATAGACATATCTTAAATAACCCCGGTAATAAGATATGTTTGTAGCTTTTGATTCTTTTTTGCAATTCTTCCAACATTTTTTGCTTTATTTTTTTTGAGAAGATATAAAAGTTATTTTAGCTGATTTTTATAATATCTAAGAGATAAAAGCTTAACATTTTCCAAGCCCTTTTTTTTTGTTTCTATTTTTAGTATCATGGCACAAAAATTAAATTCGAATATTAATTCCATTGATTTGCGTTCTAATTATATTTGATTGGTAAAGACCCTCTTTTTTTGTTTTGTTGCTTTATTATTTTTATTATTTTTTGATTAGAAATTGTTTTATTTTAACAGAAAGTGGCTTACGCGTCTCTTAATTATAATCTATATTGAGTTGATACTGTTATCAATTAGATTAACTAACAAAAATTTCTCAATTACTTTAAGCAATTATGGTTTAATGAAAATGATAAACCCTTGATGACTTTTTGAATTTTAAGAAATACTGCACCTCTAGCTCCTTTTGCGTAGCGTACCAACCTTACCACCGTGCCCAAGGTACCCAAACCACACCCAAAGGCGTACCCAAGACAAAGCGAACATTGAATGACTTCAATCCATTTTTTTTAAATTTTCTTTAATTTTGAAAAGAGAAAACAAAAAAATTGATTCAAAAACATTGAAATTCTATTTTTAAGTATGATTATCATTACGGTACGGTACGGTTACGCAAATAGGGAAAGTTCGCTAGAAGTGCAGTATTTAAAAAATTTTCAGGTATCCGTTTCGGGATTTCACTTTTTGGTGATTAAGAATCACATTTACCATGAGATATTCATACAAATTCTGAAAGAGCATAAATTTCTCTTCAAGCTGATTGGTTGCACTTATTCTTACGATTTTGTTAATTAACTTTTTTATTGAAAAAACGTAATTTTCCGAAATTTTTTCACGTTTTTTTACCACGAATTCCGAAATGATGTTTTAAAACATTACAGAATTAATGACTCGGAAAAGCTATAATTGATTTGAAGATATGATTTAAAAGCAAAAAGGCTGCAATTGACGCTGTGATCCTAATCGATGGGGTAAAAACGGTAAAAAATTGGGAATTTTTTATTCAAATCACATTTAAACACAGGGACCCGCCATAACCATAGTTCTTTACTTTACGAACTTAAACAAGCGACGATTTTCAACAAATCTCATAAATTAATTTTTACATTTTTTTTCATTTTTGTACACTAGAGGTCGAAAAAGAATAGGAGTTTCTCCCTTTTACCTAAAATTCAGTAACCTTGAAAATTTCATCGGCTTTGAGTGCTGAAAAGCATAAAACCTAAGGTTATTTGTTTTGATCTCCATCTGTTTTTTTTTACCTAAATTTACTTCTTTCAACTGAAAAATGTCAAATTTTTTCCCGTTTTCACCCGACTAAGGCTTAAGATTAGGATCCCAGCGTCAACTGCAGCCTTTTAGTTTTTATGTCATATCTCCAAATAAATGTTAGCTTTCCCAAATTATTAGTTCTTGAACGTTTTTTCTCAGCGGCTTGTTATTAGGCTGATAGGTATTTTTGATTTTTTAAACCCATGAAACAAAAAGGTTTTCTGGGGTTTTCGAGATCGTAGATCACGTTAATAAAATCACAAATTCAGATAGCAGAGAAGTTTTGCGAATTTTTTTAATGGATAAGTCAACGCTATGATAACACAATTTTTTGTCAAATAATAATTTTGAAAATTTTCAATTTTTTTTTAATTTTACTTTTCAAAAATTTTTATTCATTTTCAAATCGGTTGCATCTCATTCACTTTTCTATTGTTCATGTCTTATCCATTTTGCGAATATTATGAACATAATTTTTAGAAGAGAGAACCAACCACAAAAAGATTTGCTAAACTTTTGCTCTCCTGTAAATTTTATTGAAATAAACAAATTCGAAATTAAGTTAGAGGTGTATACACATAAATCACCCGTTGATACAGAGACACTCCTTAAACAATACTTCAAAATAAACATTTTTTGTATTATAAAAAAAAATTTGTTTATTGATTCAAATTTCAAAAATAGAAAAACAAAGAAGACTCATGTTTCAAAAATTGAATAGAAATATGTTTTTGATTTAAAATGTTACACCAAATGTAAACATTATAGCGCTAATTGGAATGCTTATAAAATTTTTTTTGTTAACGCGATTAATAATTTTTTGTTATTAATGTTGTAAAAAATGTAGAACAAAAAAAGCTTTGGGATACAAGATTAAATTTTATGTTGATGATTGAAATTTAATTCTAGCGTTTTTAGCAACACGCGTTCATTTTTTACAAAGTAATAAGTGTCTTAAAAATATCCAACTCGATTTAAATTTACTGTAATAACCACTGTAATTGGAACTTGGTTTTAGAGTAAATTGAAATTGTCTGGGATATTTATAAAAATGTTGATAATTCTAAACGAGACTGGGGAGAGTCCTTGAATGAGTTCTTCTAGATTCGAAGAATCTAAAACTTCAGAGCCATGATCTTTCAGGAAAAGCTAAAAAATGAAAAAAAAATTTTGTTTTCAGAAACTTTATTTAACGAATAAAAAAATCAAATAATCCATAAAGGATCTAATATGAATGGTATCCATAGTACTTGTCATCGTCATCACCATAACGATCACCATAGTTTGGCTTAGCATTATATTTAGCTTTTGGTTTATAGTCATCTTCATAACCTCCTTTGTAGGCCGATTTCTTTTCGTAATCATCATTATCATTGTCATAACCATCGTCATCTCCATAACCACCATTGTATGACTTATCATCATATCTCTTACCATAAACTTTAGCTTTTTGTTTATAGTTATCTTCATAACCTTTTTTGTAAATCGGTTTTTTTGCATCATAGTTATCATTGTCATAATGATCATCATCTCCATAACCACCATTGTATGACTTATCATCATATCTCTTACCATAAACTTTAGCTTTTTGTTTATAGTTATCTTCATAACCTTTTTTGTAAATCGGTTTTTTTGCATCATAGTTATCATTGTCATAATGATCATCATCTCCATAACCACCATAGTTTGGCTTATCATCATAACCACCATTTTTCTTATCTCCATAAGTTGGTTTGTATTGTTTCTTGTTATCATAATTGTCTTCATACTTGTCATCGTTGTATTTAGTGGCGTATTTCTTCACTGGCTTTCTGTCGTATGATTTGTAATCATCAACTTGATATTCATTTGATTTGTAATCTTTTGAGTGGTAATCTGGTTTTTCATACTCTCCATATGAGTCATCATCTTTGTTACGATATGAATCAATTTTCTTGTTTGGATTACCACCATATTGTTTACCACCACGACGACCATAAAGATGACCAATTGGATTCGAGTGGTAATTACCAGAACCAGCACCGTACAAAACTGGATTGTAATTGTAACTAGTTGGATAAGCTGTTGATAAGCTCAATCCTAAAGCTAATAATAATGTTGAAATCTTCATTTTGAATTTTTTTGTTTGTTTGTTGGATGATCTAAACTGTTTGTTTCGACTTGTTTTTATAGACAAATTTTTCAAACGATTCAATGTTAAGACAGAGAGGGGTTTAAGCATTTTTTTTTATTTTTTAGTTGACACGAGTCAATTTTTACAAGGTCTCTAAATCAAAGCCCGATTGAAACATTAATAGAGAATCCACTTGCAAAAAATATTTCTTTTGTTAAAAATAAAGCGTGTTCTAATTCATGATTTTTTTTTTATTCAACAATTGAAAACGATACACCCACCCTCAAAACTTTCAAAGACATTTTTTTCTTTAGCCATTTTCATTTTTTTTATTTTTCAGTTGAAAATTTTTTTGTTTAGCTCTTAGAACGAGAACAAAAAATTTGAATTTCAAGCTAAGCCGTTCTCTTTCTCTTTCAAAGCACTTATGAAAAAGGTTTCTTCACCGGACAAGCGAGCTAAAACCATAAACAATTTCACTCACAATTTTAATGGAGCGGGCTAAGAGTTGGGGTTTTTAAATAAGGGGGTTGAAGCCAGGTACAAGTGCTTTGTTTGTTGAAAAAAAAAAATTTTTGAATTTTTCATTTTGACCCCTCTCTCTCTCTCCAAACAACAAAAAATTATTTTGTAAACTTTAGTGAAATTTTAAGTCACCATCTTGGTCGGTTTCTTTCAAGTAATTTTGTACCGTATCATTAGATGATTGAATACTATAAAATTGGACAAGAGAATGAGTTTCAGCTTCTAAAACTTGGCTTGGAAGTTTAATAAGTTAATGGGGGGGCTTGAAACACACTTCTTGACTTGTTCTTAAATTTTTTAAAAAAAATTTTGTTTCATTTTCTATTGCTAGAGAAAAAAATTAAAAAGCACGTGATCTTGTTGATTTTGATTGCTTTAAATCCCTACCCCATGTCAATTCAGATAAACAAAAGATCATTTTTATTGTAAAAAAAAATTAATGTAAAATTTTGTAATCTCTTAACCGCTTAAAAAACAAATCTTTGGCATATTGATACAATTCCAAATCCAAATTATTCAACTCTTTGATCTTGTCTATATTTTGATCACTTATATCACTCATATACAAATCAGCAATCGTAACTTCTGACTGTTCCAATTCTTTTTTTACTCTAAAATTTTTAGCAAACATTTTTAAAAATAATTTTTGAGTGTACTCTTGGTGATCAGTGAGACCAAAAAAATGTAAATTATTTAGATTTTCTTTAGCTTCTTGCAACAAAGTCCGATCGTCTTTGTTACACTCGTACTTTGAATTCGACAATAAAATAGTCTGTCTATTATTAGCCAAATTGTGTTTGCATTTAATAAACTCGTTTAATGTTACATTAGCCCAATTTTGTTGTCCTTTAAAACACTTGATATAATTTTGATAGATACAATGAGGTCGTTGAAATTTTTTTGATATCCAAGAATCCCCTGTTGCAACATGTCTCCATTCACTTACATATCTTTTTATCGGATCACGGATCATTGTAAAATAATAAAAATCCATAGGGTCTAATTGTCGATAAAATTTAGGTATACAAGATTTTAATACCAAGTAATGAGGATGTGTACCACAAGGCCAACCGAACGTTTGTCGACCCCAGTACCAACTCAACGAATCACTTGAGTGCTTACTCGATTTGTTACACTTGAACTTTTTTACAATCTCAAACCGATTTTGTTTTTTGATTTTAATTTGTTTTGTTTCATTGTAAATTTGACATGTTTTTTCGTCGTCGAAGTAAACAAGATTTTGTGTCAAAAACAAATCAAATTCACGTCCTGATGTTTTTTGAATGTGAACAAATACGAGAACATTTTTGTTCACATTAAAACTATACACAGTCAATTTCGGTTCGGATTTTAAATTGAAAAATAAGAAACATACCCCAAATAATGATGTTGCTAGTTTTAAAATGAACGAGAAATAAAAACACCTTTTCAATTTGATTGTTTTCATTTTATTTTTGTTTAAAAGCAAATTTTAACAAAATATAACCTAAAATGAAAAATTTAAATTTTCTCAAGCATTTTTTTTTAATTGCTTGAAATTACATAGTTTATTGAAAGATTCTTAATTTTTTGTTTTTGTTAAATAGTTTAAGTGGTTTCATTGAAAAAATTATTTATGGACTGAAGGTGGTCATTTCGCTGTTTTTTGTCATATTTCCTAAAATTTATTGTGACATGTGCATGTCATCTGATAAGAAATGGGTGGGGTCACTTCCAGGCGGCCTACTCCTCAAGAAAAGCGTATGCTGAGAAGCTGAGAATTTTTTTTAAACTTGAAAAGACAAGCATGGGGTAACATTTCACGAGGCAAGTAGGATAGATTGAAAGATTGTGAAAATTTTTTTTTAAAAACTGAAAAACAAAGTTGACAAAAATGAAACTTACATGATTTGTTTTTGTTATACAACTTCAGACTGACTTATTAAGACATTGAATATACAAATTTAGAGGGGCGAAACTGCAAGTTTTGGTGGTCGAAAGGTAATTTTAATTATTCAAATAAATGGGCAGTCTATTATATACTTTCAGGGGACAAGCTGATAGATTTTTTTTTTTGACCAAATAAAATTCCGTAAACGGCGAAAATTTTTTCGACAGGGTTAGTAGTAATCTTCCTCTTTTTTCATTTTTATTAAACTCGTTCTTAAGTGTTTTTGGCACAGAAATGATTCTAAAACTGGATAAAATTCTGAACAATTTGTTGGTTTTACTTCTGGTTCTTCTGGAAACTGCTAAAGGACTCAAAGGGATTTTTGTCCCAAAGTCCCTTGGGGACCGTGGGTACTAAATTATCAGTCAGTCAAAAAATTCAAAAATTTTTAATCCTTAAGTAAAACACTTGATCAACGCCAAAAATCGACTTCTAGGATCTCATTATCATCTCTGTTACATTCCCATGCAGTGTTTGGTATTTGGCCTGATGATACCAAGTCTGAGAAATTTCGAACTGAGGAAAATAAACTCAAGCTTAAAATTTCAAATTCTTCTTTATTAAATTTTATGAAAATAAATTATACAAGACACTTAAAAAAAATATTTAGAAAAATTATATTGAAGATCATAACGTGTTTTGATTCATTATTCTAAAAAATAAAAAAAAACGATTAAGATGTACCATTTAATGCCCTAAATTTTCATTTATTATGCGATTTTGAATTACTTTCATCAGGAAGTGATTCACTTATTGAAAATGTACTATGTCTAGAAATATCATTCGAATAAGTAGACGGTTGTGTATCGAACTCTTTTGAACCCATCGCCCAAAATTGTATCTCACCAGTTCCCAAAAAGTAATAAAACAAAGCTCCAATTAAGAACACAACAGAAGATATTGTGAACACTGAATTCCATTCGGATTTTATTTTATTCTCTATCAAATGTCCTGTTAAAATGGGACTTATTATACCAGCTAGTGTTGCGAATGTGTTTGTAATTGACATTAAAGCATTGGCATAACCAGCGCCTATGTCCAAGTGATTGACACCGAATGCTGACCATGGCATACCACCAAAACCAATTGATAAAGTTACGAATACAATGAGGAGTGTTGGGTTTATTGTAAGTGTCATGGCGAACATGAAAACTGCCTGAGCAACAAAACCTTAAAATAAAAAATTATGAGTTTTGGAAAGATGTACTAAGTTTTAAAATTACCAATGCAGCAGAATAATTTTCTAACTTGAGTGTATGGCATTTTACGTTCAATTAACTTGTCGGATAAATACCCGGATGAGTAAAGAACTTTGGCCATTATGAGATATGGCAGAGCTGATAAAAGACCGGCTTCGTCAATTTTAAAGTTTAAAATATCAGCTAAAAATGTTGGCATCTCGGTTAACATTGTGTAAAAACCCCAGTTTTCAGCTTTATAAAATAAAAATTAATAAAATATGTTATAAATATTGTTAATGAGCATATATGGGCGAGGGAATTTTTCTGAATGCCGTATAGCTATTATAAAACTTCAGTCTACAAAGATAGACTCATTGCCAACCTAAAATTGATAAAGTTATCTTCACTCCCGCTAATAGCTCCTCGATTCTATTTAACGAGGCGGCAGCTTCTTTAGAGGCTTTCAGGTTGCTCGAATGGCAACCTGATCAGAACATCCACCTCTATCAGAACTTCAGCTTTTGAATAAAATAAAAAAAATGACTGATCCTGTGCGTAAAGAAAATTAATCGCCAAAGACAAACAAAGGGTTTTGTAATCTTTCATTTGTTAGAGTAAGTTAAGCTCAAGGTACAAAACTTGATGTATTCCTACGTAAGAAATCCGAATTTCTCATAAATGGTAAATTTCTTCGTCTTTGTGGTTTTTGATTTTCAGTGACATTTTGGGCGTTTAGTTTATATCTCATAGGTCAATAAATCATAAATCTAGTCCCAAAATTTTGTTCAGAATTTTCTGCTCTACACTCTAATGAACCAAAAAA
Organism: Brachionus rubens; assembly: GCA_022207745.1. NCBI lineage: Eukaryota > Metazoa > Rotifera > Eurotatoria > Ploima > Brachionidae > Brachionus > Brachionus rubens. The sequence continues at coordinate 6,122,465 of JAJVHD010000001.1, read as the reverse complement.
ATAATTTTTTGGGATATTTCTGAGACATAATTTGGAATAACTAAATAAAATAGGCTTTTTTTCTATTTAATGCACTAAAAAATGATCATGCCAATATCTACCGTATTTCCTTGCTGATAAGTGCCCCCAAAATCGACCATTTGATCGAAAAAATAATAATGATGCGAATAGATTTTTGGGTTCATTTGGATTATTTCTGATAGAACTCAATGCGCTTTACCTGAAGATCACAAAAGTGAAAGTGAATGAATGTTCGTTTGTCTAGAAAAAGGGGGGTTTAGGGGGGCGCTTATCAGCAAGGAAATACGGTATGTATTCTGAAATTAAAATTTTTCTGTGTAAAATTTTACGCTCTTTCAGAATCGGTATCGTAAATTTAATATATGTTGATTTTTAACATATTTATTTACGATAAACCAAGACCAACTCTTGCTTTTAAAGTAAGGAATCGTCTATATAAAAATCGAAATTTCATTCGACCCCTAAAAATTATGCAATTATAGGTTTTCAGGTATGCATAACTTTGCAAATTCAGATACATTGGGATTTTTGAATAAGCGGAACCCAAAAAGCAGCATAAAATATGTTAATCAATGTCGATAAAAATAAATTATCTTGAAGTGATCCGCTTAGCCAATCTTTTTTAATTAAATTTTTATTTTTAGAATAAATTTCAGCTTTAGAGAAATTTTAATTACATTATTTTTGATATTCTTTGATCAATTTCAAATAATCCTAATCGCATTAATTTTTGAATCAAAAATAACGCTTTAACATAATTACACAGTCATTGAAATGATAATGAAAATAATGAGATACTTTGGGTGATCCTTCTAATAGATTTTAATAATGAACCCTTTTTGTTAAAATAAGGCTACGCCCTTGCTTTAACTATCATAGGTAGAGTGTAGACAGTAAAATATTACATTTTTGAAATGAAAATTTATTTTGTCATTAGCTTCCTACGAAACATCAAAAAAAAAGGAAATTCATGATTAATGGAAAAAGGAAATTTTACATACCCCCCATCCAAATCTTACACAATCAAAAAAACTTACCAAAATGAGCTACTACAATAGCCCATACAGGAGGTGATTTCAATATCTTTGACCATGGTATATTACTATAATCGGTAAAATTTAAACTTGTTTCAATATAAATTTTTTCCTCTTGTGTAATTGACTCATGCTCGAATGGTGATTCATAAATATTTAAAAACCAAAAAACAGTCCATATCATTCCCAAAAATCCAAAGACATAAAAAATCGCTTGCCAACTAAAATAGATACTAATCACACCACCGAGACTTAAAGCTGCTACGGAACCTATATACGAACCGGATAAAGCGAACGTAGCCAATCTTGAACGTTCATTCGGTGGACACCATTTTGACCATAGACAATGCATTGCCGGGTATATGAAACCTTGTGATAACCCTTGTAATATTCTCAAAAACATCAAGTAATTTGGTCCTAAATACGCTGCACCAGGCATTAGGAGACACAAAAAAGCGCTAACGCCGACTCCTAGACCATAAAGGTATCGCCCACCGTAAAAAGTAGATAAAAAAGCAGCTGGAATTTGGGTGAATATGTAGCCGTAGAAGAACGAGGATAATATATAGCCTTGTAATAACGGAGACCATTCGCTTGCGGGTAAATTAAGGGTGTTGTTCTCTTGGATTGTAAGGTTAATTGATGGCTTGGTTGATTTTGACATCTCGACTATGGCAACGCTCAAATTAGCTCGATAGACGTAAGCAAAAAAAAATCCAAAAAACGAGTACAGAGTCAAAATGTGACGTTTTTTGATCGATTTGAACCAGTAACATGGTGTCGGTATAATTGTTGGCTTCGTTTCGGTTAAATTTTGTGTAGACGAATAAATGGGATGTGTAAGGATAGGTTTGTTTTCCATCTTAAAATTAATGTTGACATAAATTATTCAGAGGGTTTTTCTATTAAATTGAGCTAAATGTTATTTTTTTGTTTATTTCAAAAAAAAAAAGAAGAAATGATGAAAGTTGAAATGCAACTGTGTTTTTTTTTGTTGTAAAAAAAATCGATAAAATTTATTTAGTTGAAATTTATTATAATTTTTTTTGTTTTTTAAATGAAATTGTTTTTTTTTCCTATAAGCGGAAGTGATTCAATTTTTTTAATTGATTGTTAAGTGTTATTATGTATTAAGTTTTGTTTTTAGTTGAATAAATCTGATCTTGTTTTAACATTCGTCTTAAATTATGTTTATTCCTTAAATAGGAAACATATTTAATTGCCTGTTGATGCCATTTCATAAAAAAATTAAAATCACGGACTGATGCACCTAGAGGTTCTGTTAAGGGAATCTGTTAAGAACCAACGAAATTATAGAGGACTGTCGATCCCTTTTTTTCAATAAAATTAAATAACGTCTTTTTGGAAAATAATAGAGGGTCGATTGTTAGATTTTTACAAAGTAGAGCTGCTAGACCTTTCTATAAGACGGATGGTCTCAACTAAAAAACGGTTGATTTTAACGAGGCTGGAGTTCTACTCCTTAAAAGTCTTGGTTAAGATGTTATTCAAAGTTATGGTAATAGAAGAAGTGGGGGTCATCTACGAAAGAATCAATTAATCTGAACCATGGTATAATTTAATGCTCACTACGTTGATGCAAATAGTCTTCTTGAAACTGATACCCTGGATGTCTTGGTAGGGTTATTCCTTTTAAAGAGTAAATAAGGTTTAGTTTATTAGCGATTTTCAGTTGCAACCAGCCTTTAACACGGCGGGCATGCGCCCGCCTCTTTAATGGCTGGCAGGCTAGATAAATTGGAACGTTTCTTTTGACCCACTATACCCCCAGATCTCTTATTATGATTTAGATTCAAAGCGGGCAGATTGATCGTAATTCAATTTTTTTGACTCTCGAAATAGACTCAGTCACACGCGGATGGAGTGGCTTTTGCTCGCTTCGCTCGTCTTGTGCAGCTTCGCTGCTAACGGTGCTCGCCTTTGGCTCGCAAAAGTTTGACCTTTTAAATGGTTAGTTGGGCGCCTTCGGCGCCTTAAGAGGCATCGCTTCGCTCGCCTCGGTGGCTTTTGCGCGGCTTCGCCGCGTTTTCAAATTAGTGCCGCTTCGCGGCATTGACTCTCTATACAGGCTGGACCGTCATATTTTAGTTTAATTATCTCGAATTTTCGCGGATTTTCGCGGTTGTGTGTAAATTCCTGGGACTCGCGGAAATTTTTATTTTGGTCTAGGGATCTAGGGGAGATGATTCTCTACATTTTGATATATTTTTCACTTTCATTACCATGTCTCATCACACTCTACAATCAATTCTAAAATGATATACTTTTAAACTCAGCCTTGAAAAATTGAGGTTTTTAAAAAGTTTGGTACCATAGGGGGGTATAATGAGTATATATCGAATCGAAACTAAATACATTGGATTATAGTTTAGAAGTTTCTCTACAAAATGAGCCCACTCTTAGATTTCTCGGATGAAAATTGAGGTCACACGGAAGCTTCAAAAATCGAAAAAAATGACATTTTTTCGACTTTGGGAGGCTATATCTCGAAAACTAATATGGCTTCCCAAGTAAAGGAAGGGTGCATTCTGAAGCATTTTTTGTGCTCTTTCAGAAAATATATAGATATGGTATGATTTCGAAACTTTGTCACCCCCATCCTTTAACATGGGAATTTTTTTAAAAAGGTCCGACACTTCCGTGCACCCCTGGATACCCTAGAAAGGTTCCTGATTTTTTCCTCGCCCAAATGGTACGAATGGGGACGCGTGCCCTACACGCTAGTATGCTTAGAATTGTTCCAGTGTGTTGGGTTAAATAGATCTAGATTAAAGTAAAATTCCACTTTTCCGAGCTTATGCGTTTATTAGAATATATACCAGCCTTTAACACGGCGGGCATGCGCCCGCCTCTTTAATGGCTGGCAGGCCAGATAAATTGGAACGTTTCTTTTGACCCACTATACCCCCAGATCTCAGTAAATTGCTTTGATTGTAAGCGGGCAGATTGATCGCAATTGAATTTTTTTGACTCCGGAATAGCCGCAGTCACCCGCGGTTGGAGTGGCTTTTGCTCGCTTCGCTCGTCATGTGCAGCTTCGCTGCTAACGGTGCTCGCCTTTGGCTCGCAAAAGTTTGACCTTTTAAATGGTTAGTTGGGCGCCTTCGGCGCCTTAAGAGGCATCGCTTCGCTCGCCTCGGTGGCTTTTGCGCGGCTTCGCCGCGTTTTCAAAATAGTGCCGCTTCGCGGCATTGACTCTCTATACAGGCTGGACCGTCATATTCTTGTTTAATTATCTCGAATTTTCGCGGATTTTCGCGGTTGTGTGTAAATTCCTGGGACTCGCGGAAATTTCTATTTTGGTCTAGGCATCTATGGGAGATGATTTCCTACATTTTGATATATTTTTCTCTCATATTACCTCTTCTCAAAACACTCTACAATCAATTTAAAAGTGATATACTTTTAAACTCAGCCTTGAAAAATTGGAGTTTTTAAAAAGTTTGGTACCATAGGGGGGTATAATGAATATATATCGAATCGAAACTAAACATTTGAGTTTATAGTTTAGAAGTTTCTCTACAAAATAAGCCTACTCTCAGATTTGTAGGATGAAAATTGAGGTCACACGGAAGCTTCAAAAATCGAAAAAAATGACATTTTTTCGACTTTGGGAGGCTATATCTCGAAAACTAATAGGGGTTCCCAAGTAAAGGAAGGGTGCATTCTGAAGCATTTTTTGTGCTCTTTCAGAAAATATATAGATATCGTATGTTTTCGAAACTTTGTCACCCCCATCCTTTAACATGGGAAATTTTTTAAAAAGGTCCGACACTTCCGTGCACCCCTGGATACCCTAGAAAGGTTCCTTAATTTTAAAGCGCCAAAATGACATCAATGGGAACGCGTGCCGTAACGTTTTTGACGCTTATCTAGTCCATAGGTCGAGCGGTCCAATAGATCCTGATCAAGTAGAAATTCCACTTTTTCGTCCTTACGCGTTTATAAGAATATAGACCAGCCTTTAACACGGCGGGCATGCGCCCGCCTCTTTAATGGCTGGCAGATAGTTTTATACTTACCTTATTTTTGTCTCACTATACCCCCAGATCTCTTATTATGATTTAGATTCAAAGCGGGCAGATTGATCTTTATTTTATTTTTTTGACTCTCGGAATAGCCGCGGTCACCCGCGGTTGGAGTGGCTTTTGCTCGCTTCGCTCGTCTTGTGCAGCTTCGCTGCTAACGGTGCTCGCCTTTGGCTCGCAAAAGTTTGCCCTTTTAAATGGTTAGTTGGGCGCCTTCGGCGCCCTTAGAGGCATCGCTTCGCTCGCCTCAGTGGCTTTTGCGCGGCTTCGCCGCGTTTTCAAATTAGTGCCGCTTCGCGGCATTGACTCACTATTCAGGCTGGACCGTCATATTCTAGTTTAATTTTCTCGATTTTCACCGGATTTTCGCGGTTGTGTATGACTCGCGGAAATTTTAATTTGGGTCTAGGCATCTAGGGGAGATGATTCCCTACATTTTGATATATTTTTCTCTCATATTACCTTTTATCCTCACACTCTACAATCAATTTAAATATGATATACTTTTAAAGGCAGCCTGGAAAAATTGAGGTTTTTAAAAAGTTTGGTACCATAGGGGGGTATAATGAATATATATCGACCCGAAACTAAACATTTGAGTTTATAGTTGAGAAGTTTCTCTACAAAATGAGCCTACTCTAAGATTTGTAGGATGAAAATTGAGGTCACACGGACGCTTCAAAAATCGAAAAAAAAGGCAATTTTTCGACTTTGAGGCGCTTTATCTCAAAAACTAATATGGCTTCCCAAGTAAAGGAAGGGTGCATTCTGAAGCATTTTTTGTGTTCTTTCAGAAAATATATAGATATGGTATGATTTCGAAACTTTGTCACCCCCATCCTTTAACATGGGAAATTTTTTAAAAAGGTCCGACACTTCCGTGCACCCCTGGACACCCTAGAAAGGTTCCTTAATTTTAAAGCGCCAAAATGACATCAATGGGAACGCGTGCCATAACGTTTTTGACGCTTATCTAGTCCATAGGTCGAGCGGTCCAATAGATCCTGATCAAGTAGAAATTCCACTTTTTCGAGCTTAGCCGTTTATAAGAATATGGACTAAATCCATTTTTCTCTTCAAGAAAATCTCTTATCAAGACACATATGGTACCATTTTATTTTAGGCCGATAAATGTTAGTTACGGCTAATTTGCGACAAAGATTACCGCGTAAACAGTCAATAAAATAAAAATATGAAATTATTGCGAGGAACTAGCAAGCCGTGACGAGCTTTACAGTCAACACAGGTCCCATTGAAAAAAACATTTAAAATGAAACAAAGGAGGATCTAACTTTAAAGATGAATCGCCGATTCCTTAAAATAATTTTTCACACAATCAATGTGAATTGAAAGCTGTTAGATTCCTGATACCTTATTTTAAAGAGAAGGCTGAGTCGGTCAGAATGAGGTATTTTCCGACTTAAAGTGAAAAAATGTTTTTGTAGAAACCCTGTGTTAAAGGTCAAATTTTCTGGGTACAAATAGAGAGGGTTTACGGTAAGAGGTTATCCTTTTACAAAACTCAAAACTAAGCCTTTTTCCGTTTCAAATTTTTGAAATAGGGAAAAAATGTAGTAAGAATCATCAGAGTTTGCAAAACCGTGGATCCGACACTTGTTCAAGTACTTATTAAAGTATTCAATAGTGAACTAAATGAAAGAACTGTACCTTCAATAAAGAGAACGGCCATACCTTCAGTTAAGGAAAGGACCATGTCTTCAACATAGCTTCGTTAAATTATCTAACGTCTCGTTACTCACATATAAAGCTTTGTTTTCAGTATTTTTCGGTTTAAAATACCATAAAGGTCTGATTTTGATAAAAAAAAACTCCTAACTAGCCCTAAAAAATGAATCCCTACATGTGTCAATTTTAGGTTTAAATGAAAGCCCATGACTTAAAACATAAAAAAAAATAATCATTTCGACTATTAATTTAGGTGTATGATACACCCTCTTCTTGATCGTAAATTACTAAAACAAAAATAAATTTTGAAAAAATTCTTTACAAGTAATCTTGAAAATTATTTTCATCTGTTTTTTTATCTTTGAAAATATATCAAAATCAGACAACCAGATGTATTTGGAGAATAAATTTTTATTAAAAGAATCGAAGACAATTTTTTTTAAGAGAGCGTCAGGATAATCAAGACACCACACGTTTACAGGGCATGAGCTTTTTTAGACTCATCTAGGTTCATACTATCTACAACAAAAATAAGTGCCTAATGACTGTTTGATACCACAGGGATTGAACAAAATTCTAAACAAACACTCTAACAAGATAAATTAGGGTTTTTTTTTTTATCAGTAAAATCGTTTTCTCAAAAAATTCTCTTGATATTTATTTTATGACATTTCGTAAATTTTGAAATATCACGAATTTGTTTAAAATTATTCGATTTAATTAGAGACTAATACGTAGGACTCGGATCTCAAAAAAAAAAACAAAAAAATTTGAAAATTTTATTAAAAATTGAAATACAAAAAATAACTTAAAAAACTTCTAAAGATCTTCTTTAACTTTATTCTTAACAAAATAACTGTCATACTCATCATCATCTTGATCTCTTGGTATTGGTGTATTACAATTACCGTGATAAACATTAATATCACCTTGACATGTGTAATACTCATCGATTACTTCAGCGTAACCATGTTCACCCCACCATCTACACAATTGTCTATTCCATTGACACGGTAAAACATAAAACAACTCTTCATGTTCCATACCAAGTAGTGTAAAAAAATCTTGATCTCCCAAATGACCTTTAAAATGGTACTTCGAAGTCAAGTAGTCAACAGACTCGTGGGTCAATAACTTTTGATACAATTCAGATTGACGCATTTTTTGTAAATCAAGTAGTAATACACCACTGTTAAAACCAGTGAGTCCATCTGGTGGAGGGTTGCCAACTCGAGTACCTGGGTTCTCTTGTCTATACTGCCAAAATAAATGTCTGTAAACAGGTTGACCATCACGGGCTATACCGATTAAGTTCGACTCATTAAACTGGGAGAACAAGGAGTGTAACTCGCCAATGTCTCGTTTAAACTTCAAATCCGAGTCTAAGAGAATCATTTTTTTAATGTTTTGATTGAAAACTTTGTAAAGGCCAATTGATAAAAAAAAGAGGGAGTCTCCGTAATACGAAGATGGACTATGAGAAAAATGATTCTGCATATTAGAGACGAGTTCGTGCATCTTTTTAGCCAAACCATCAGCATCAACTGATTTTAAATTGAATGTAATTTGAGGTTTTTTTACTTTGTCTATAATGTTACGCGCTATGTATTGACTTTCAGTGTCACCAATAATGTAAAGATTTAAGTCAACACTCGAGTATTTAAGAATTGATGACACGCATGTTTTAAATTTTTCAATTAAATTATCATTACCACCTGCTTTAGTGAATATTATACCAACGTCAACGGGACCTGATGCCGTTAATACATCGATTAAAAATAAAATTATTAAAAAAATAAACTTTTTCATTTTTCTAAAAAAAAAAAATTTTTTTTTAAAATGATTGAAAGTTTACTTTCTATTCAAGAAGACCTATTTTTGTGTTGAAGTTTGATCTTGTTTTGTTTTAAATGACCCTCTTTTTAGAAAAAAATGTGTTAATCCCTTTTTAAATCGTTTTGAGAACTTCTTAAACCTCTTTATATTGTTCTAAATCAAAAACTATTTTTTGTTGCCTCAAATATCTAGTTGGACATGACTCGTCCTAGAAAAGAAGGGCCTTAAACGAAAGACAGAACGATCTTTATAGGACCTGTACACACCTGAACGTCTCTAATCTTGTCTTAAAGCCTTAGTTCTTGACCATTTTAAGTAAAAATAAAGATCGGTTATTCCGGCGTACACGGTCCGGTTTCCGCGGAAAAAAGCCTCTACTCTATTTTTTCTCGAAAATCGACTTTTTTTCAGTTATCTGTTCCGGTTTTTCTCTTCTGGGTCGTTAGATCATGTATATATCATAACTTATTCATACATAATCTGATAGAGGAAAAAATTTGCTATAAACTGAATAGTCGGACTTATTTTTCCGATCTAGAATGTTTAAAAAAGCACATTCGACAAAACCTCGGAATGGGAATTTTATTGAGTAAAACGGGGACCAAGCATTTTTTTCCTCTCGAATAAAACACTTAGGCGTGTGTAAAATTGAATTCTTTACCAGAATTTATATGATTAACATATCATATTAGGTGACTTTACATAGAAACTAATAATTTTCTAGAAACACCTCTCTCAAGGGTCAGCATCCTCTTTGTTATGAATTTGATTTTTTCATTAATGAAAATTGGTAATGGATTTTGGGGTTTTCATAGATGGAAAACAAGAAAACAAAGTAAGTTTTTAGAAATTCTCATTACCTCGTTAAGTCAATATCTTAAAAATCCCAAAGCATCAGTCCTAGACAAAAAAAAAGTTGTTTTTCAACCACTAAAAATCATGTTTCCGATCAAATATACACTTATTTTCATCAAAAAACAAGGGTGTATTGGTTGAATGCACCAAAATCTTTTTTAGCTAAATGATCGAAGGCCAAAAAAAACGCAAGATATATACATTTTTAGATTCTCTATCAGAAAAGCAAAGGTGTTTTAGGGTGTCTCTAACAAATAATTTAAATAAAAAATTTATCCCTTTTAAATTTATTTATTCACAAGTAAGTGGGCTAATTTCGTAGCTCTCATCGAGTAGAATAAAAAAAACTTTTAAAAAAATTCGAAGTGTGACATCTACACCATGGTTGTGGTTTTATTTAAATTAGGGGTATTGCCTTCACAGAATACCGCCCTCGGAATGCCTCGGAACAAAAATTTTCTATGTCACAAGTTGGAATTAGACAAAATTCTTAACAAACTTTTATCATTTTTTTCCTCAAAAAGCTGTACAAAAATGTTTTAAATAAGTAACTTAAAAGCCCAATAAATTTTCAAGATAGAATGAGCTACAATTTAAGATTTATTTTTTTTTCGTCGATTGACTTAGATTAAACTTAAGGCTCATTGTTTTATATGAAAAAAAAAACTAATCGGATTACTAAATGTTTAGACTATTAAAGCAAAGCAAAAAACAATCCAGAGTAAACATTCGGTTTTTTTTTCACGTCGTTGTTGTTAGACAATTAGAACGTCGTAAATATAAAAAATTTTATAAGAAATAATTTTTTTTTAAACTAGTCGTAGTATACCTTTACTTTTTTGTTGTTGTTTTCGTGAAATTGCATACTCTTGACCTAAAATAAATATTTCAAAAAAAAAAATCGATTTTTATGTCTGTTGTTGTGCTATTTTTTTGTTTTGTTAAATCGGAGACATTCATTAAGAGAGTATTTTTTTTGTGTTGTGTTGTATGCGTCTAGAATGATTTCTTCTAGACTAGTTAAAATTTTTCTTTTTCTAGAACAACTTGATCATGTTTGTTAATAAAAAAACTGAATCCTTTGAGATAAATTTACTCGAATCTCATGAAGGGTAGTCTGACTCTGATTATTTTTTACTCAAACACACCTGTTCTAATTCTATAAAAAATCTTAAAATATGTTTTGTCACTTGATTTGAGTCTCGATTCACCTAATACAATTATACATTGACTTATAAAAAAAGTCACAAAATGAACTACTCTAATCCGGACTTTTTTCGATACTCCGGCAAAACTTACTATTCCCGTGGACTAAATACAGAAATGCTTTAAATAAAAAATCAGAATAAACCCTACAATAAAAATATTGTCTTTGCGTTGTACTCAGACTTACGTACCAAGGTATTGGGTATGAAGGGTAACCCGAAAAATACGAAATTTTTGATTTCAGGTATATTCTGGGTTGGCAAACCATAAAATTTGGGTATATCTGCCCTAAACCCAATTATTTTCAAGAGAAAAACTAAAAAATCTATAAAATGTCCAAATTTTAAAAGCTCCCCAACTCGAATCTAAACCTGAAATCCAAAATTTCTGGGTAACCCTTACTCTATCCGAACCAAAAAACTATAATTTTCGGGTAATTCACCTAATGGCTTAAAAATTATCGGATTCATGTCTAGTTGCACCTTTGAAAAATTTTAGATGAGATGTTCAAAAGTCCAAGACGGTTTTGTGATCATTAGTCTGTCTGTCCATGAGCCCAATACATGCCGCCGTGAGTCAGTTAAGCCACAATCACTGAGTACCCGTATCACGGTGCATTATGCGATTCATAAAACTGCTATTCTAGAAAATGAATCATATAGATTTCAAAGCCAAGCAGAAGCATATACAGTGTATCTTGTGAAAATGTAACGTTCCAATTTGAACGCGTTCCAAAAAAGAACGGAAAAAAGAACACCGTTCTGCCTCCGTTCCAGTCCCGTTCAAATCCCGTTTCGTTCCGTTCTGAGATCCCGTTCCCGTTCCGTTCCAGATTACCGATCCGTTCTCAGTTCCCGTTCCTGTTCCAGATTACCGTTCCGTTCTCAGTTCCCGTTCCAGATTAACTGAGTACGGAACGGTTTTCTGGAACCGAACGGGAACTGGATCTGAGGACGGAACGGGAACGGAACTGTTTTTTCTATGACGCGTTTTTTTTTGGAACGCGTTCAAATTGGAACGTTACATTTTCGCAAGAACCACTGTAATACAAACGTTTAGTCGATTGGAACTGAAAGACTGAATATGGTTTAAATAATAATTTTTTTCTGATACCTACTACATGGTAGGGTAATATAACGTGAGTCTTAGAGATACAAAACCTTTTTTTAGATATAAAGGACACTTTCAATATCGTCATGATGCTTCTTAAGCATTAGTGGTGCATCTTGATTAATTTAATCGAATGATTTGGTCGAAAGAATGAGACACTAACCCCAGATGAAGTTTACTACTGCCTATATCCTTCAATATTCAAGAGTTAGGTGTTGATTTCTTACCGACCCCTCATATTTTTATCGCTTCAGATCATTAAACTCTCATATTTTTAGTGATTTTGGGAAAAATTAACCGTCTCTAATTTAAGCAGCTGCATAAATGCAAATTCCGGATTGAGGCTCATTTTGGGCTAGATACGATTTTACTGAAAATTATTTTTTTTGTTGTTTTTTCACCATATTGATCCAAGGAAAAGATTTTTTTCTTTCGAAGTGGTAACCATTGTCAATGGGAGCATTTTAGCTTTCAGATCATGTTTAACACCTTGGCATTTGGCTGCAAACAGTTGAGGGGTAAGAGTAAAAACGACAAACGTTTATTTGAAACCCTAAAGACGTCCTAAGTCAAAGGCATGCCGACGTCCTAAGAAGTTAAAGTCGATAAAAAAAACAATTGCAAAACTAAGTTGAAATAAGTTCTAAACGAATACTACACTGAACAAAAACAAAAATATGTGAAATATTTATTCCCGACTTCAAAATAAAAAGATGCTTGAAATTTCATAATTTCGAACTAAAAATAAACAATTAAAAAAACTAACTTGTTTTTATTATGGTTGGTTATGACCCGAAAAAAATAAATCTAACCACTGAACAACAAGCGTATGTAACAGTGACAAGTGCCATTCTAACACGTGCTCTTATTCAACCATTTGATGTCTTAAAAATACGTTACCAAGTTCAATACGAACCTATATCGAAAAAATCTCAAATTTCAAAATACAGATCTATAACACAATCGTTAACGACTATAGTCAAAGAAGAAGGGGTGTTCGCTTTATGGAAAGGTCATTTAACCGGTCAATTGTTGTCTCTTTCATTCTCAGCACATTTGTTATGGTTCGAAATTTTGACACGATACGCGTTTACACTCAACCCGAGTCTAATCGAAAATGAAAAAAAAAAATTTTTGTCTAATTTTGTATGCGGGGGTCTAGGAGCTAGTATGACTGTTATTACAAATCAACCAATCGATACAGTTCGAACTCGTCTAGTGACACAAGGTGAACCTAAAGTTTACAATGGAGTTATAGACGCGTTTCTAAAAGTTTACAAAACCGAAGGTATTCGAGGTTTTTATCGTGGTACTTTGCCTAATTTAATGTTAGTCACACCTGAATCTGCGTTCAGACTAGCTATTTATCAAGTTCTTAATTCAATGTGGGAGTATGTTAAAGATAAAAAAGATGCAGGTGCATTACAATCGAGTCTCAATGGGTCAATATCGGGTGTCCTAGCAAAGACAATTGTTTATCCGTTTGATTTGAGTAAAAAACGACTTCAAATTCAAGGTTTCGAAGATGCTCGTAAACATTTTGGAAAAGTAAATTTTTTGAAAAAATTGTAAAGTGAGACATTAACATGATTTTTTGTTTAAGGTTGTTAAATTTAATGGTTTATGGGACTGTTTTTATTTGACTGTTAAAAATGAAGGCTTCTTTGGCATTTATAAAGGCTATTTGCCAAGTGTTTTTAAAGCCGCTTTTTCCAGCGGGTTGGCATTCTTTTTTTATGAACAATTGACTAATTTTGTACGAAATTTGAAATATCGTTGAAATAAAATTTTTGTTGATTTTTTTAAAAATTGACCTTTTTTTGTACTCTGGCCAAACAACAGTATCTCAGACAGGCACGTACCAACATAGGGGCGAAAAGGAGCATTCGACTCTCCAAAAAAAAATAAGGATAACCCCTTGGTGAAGGCCCACATATTTTAATGAAAACGCTTATCAACTACTATTAACATCACTAAGTGTGATTTGAGACACCTTATTAAAAAACCTTCCATTTCTAACTTTCAACGTAAAATAAAACCACTGTATTTGTCTTTGAGTGTTTTTCTTGAACAAGAAAGATTGAATTATTTCACCAGTGGTGCTTTCACCATTGAAAAGCGTCTACCTTCTTTTATTTCTAGAGAAGACGGGTCTACTAGCTCTTTTTTAAAATTTTAATTTTCCTCAAGAAAAACTGTTACTAAATTGTTCCAAATTAGCCTGATGCCATGGGTTGAAAAACTTAGTAAAAGAATATGGCTAATGTCATCAAAGGGTCTACTTGGGTGCTTTTTTTTTGTAAAAAGTATCGTCACTATCTGCTTTTAAATCTCAAGGCGCGTGTTTATCAATTGAATGGGGAGTTTTCAACATAAGTCTTCGCATGATCTTTTTTTCAGACCAATGGTAGGCGCATCTACTTACTGTATAAAAACTGAGATTACAGGTTTTTAAAATTATGAAAACTTTTGATGAAAATTTTGGAATATTGCTGCTGTTACGTCATTTTTAGAAAAAAATGCATCACAGCAACAGCAGCAACTCTCGAAATATGTCAAGTAGGAAGTGCGAATTTCCTTAAAGTAAGTAAGGCACAAGCTTGGTTCAAAAAGTTTAACAGTGGTGATACTATCCTTCGAAGGAAGAAAGAGTCTGGAAGTCTAGTAAGTTTCGAACATAACGCCCTGCGTACGACCGTAGAGGGCAACCTCCGGTTTAGTACTCGCGAATTATCAAGTGACCTTAGCACGGCCATATTTCCTCACCTTAAGCTGATCCATTAAGTTATAAGACACTACCGAGTTGTTCTACACGATTTTATACCTTGTGATATAAATCTGTAGAAAACTAATCAAAATCCTCTTGATGAAATAATAATCACTTGCAATGAGAAATGGATCTAATTTAGAAATAATGATGATAGAAACCAGAGATAGGACCCATCTCAACCAGCCCTAAAAGTCGTTAAAAAAGAATATTCGAAAAGAAGGTAATGTTGTGCGTTAAGTGGAATTACCAAGAGGTAATACACTTTGAACTGGTTCCTGATGGTCGTACGATAAATCCAAATCTTTATTGTAAACAATTAGAACGTATGTATTCTTCACTTCTAGCATTCTTTGATAATCCGAAAGCTTGTTTCTTCAAGATAACGCGAAACCTTCGAAAAACCATGAAAAAAAGAGCTGGAAGGGATTGAACTTCTCCCTCATCCAGCATATATTCCAGGCATTTCATCTTCTGATTATCATTTTTTTTGCTCTATTGCCGAAGGAGGACGGAATTTTACTAACCAAGACCAAGTTGAAGCTGGATGCCTTAAGTTGTTCAGCTCAAAAACCCAGGAATGGTACAAGAGAGGTATCGAATCGCTCGCTGATAGATGGCTAACGACCATAGAGCATAATGGTCTTTATTTTGAAAAAAAAACGCGTCTTTTGTTTCGACTCAGTAGAAAACTGCTAAGGAGTCAACAGTTTCAGCTAACAAAAATCTTAAATCGGAGTTGGGAACTTTTGAAATTAAAAAAGTCTTGAGAATGAACCTTGACTTAAAGACTTCTATGCCTAAAGTACGGAAAACTTCGGAAAAATTTAATTAAAAAAAACACTTTTTTAATTTTATTTTAAATTCTTTTTAAACTTAAAAAAAGAATCTTATCACGTGATTGAGCATTTAATTTTATCGAATAATCAATAAATTAGAATAACAAAAGAAAATATCTTCAATTTTGTCCTATTTTTTTTTGTATTATCTTCTACTTTTTTAAACCTCCTTTCTAAACGCCCAATTAACAACAACAACAAAATTCAAAACAAACAAGGAAATAGTCAATTGTTCTTTATCAAATATTTACGATTAATGAGACTCATATGTCTCAATTTAAAATCGAGATATAAAGATAGAGACATCCTTGTAACTTAAATAATTTATTTTTTTTTAATCCACCTTTATTGAGTATTTACTATTGAAGAAGGGAGAGGTTTATTTTCTTTTATGTGCTCGCGTCCGTCAAACCGACAGACGTGTCTAACTCTTGTTTATTTTAAACGAACTCTTTTTGGGTACCTTGTGAACTTTTAAAATTAAAATTTTGTTGTGTAAATTTTATTTCAAGTTTAAAGCGGAAAAAAAAGAAAAAAATAAACAGATTAGTTTTTGACCAAATCTTTTAATTTATTTTGAACGATGCTAACTCGATTGATTAACGTGGCTGATTTTAATTCTTCTTGACTTATCTAAGAAAAAAAAACAGTGGATAATAATCTTGTTTTTGTTTCATTGGTTTTAAAAACTTACAATTATAGGACGATAGCCCAATTCTTTAAGCAATTTAATCTGAAACATTAAAACACCATTGAATTTTTTGTTTATCAATGTACTGTCTTTTGAGTTAATGTATTTAAACGCAACTTTAATTTCATTTTCACTTGTTTCCAAAGTTCCATTTTCATTAAAATATTTAGCTAATTGACATGGTGCACCGGTTTTATCGACTACCATTAAAGCGTCAATATAAATACCAAATGGAGTCAATAGATTTACTTTAAAGTATTTTTCGATTGAACGGAAACTTGATAATGTTGATACTAGTGTGTCGTTTTGACTTGTTTTTGGAGCCAATAACTTAAAATAAATGGCATGTCGTGTAATTTTATTAGAAAGAGTTAGTAGATAGGGAAAATGACTATATTGAAGGTTTAGTATCTGGTCAAGATCTCATCAACTCTGTAGTCGTTTACCTTCATGTTTATTCGCTAACACAATTGAAGATAAAGGCCGGCTACACTCTCTTCATTAGTTTATAAGGGTTCGAGAAAATTTTAATTTTTTATGTAGGGTGTGTCTGAGGTTGATGATCCATTAATAAAATTGACAATTTTTTATTTTTAGCGCCTTTTTAGGCAGTTTGTAAATATCCTAGAGGTTAAAAATCTCAAGCCGATATTTTTTACAGAATTTTTGTTTTACAGACTTATCAGTAAAAAATATTCTTCGGAGAAAATGTCAAAAAATACTAAAAAGCAGTCTTTTTTTCGTTTTTGAGTCTCTTTTGAAACTGTTTTTAGTCATGTGTAAAATCTTGTGCTCTATCAGAACCTGTATCATGAATACAAATTCGGAATAGTTC
Source organism: Brachionus rubens (assembly GCA_022207745.1). Taxonomy (NCBI): domain Eukaryota; kingdom Metazoa; phylum Rotifera; class Eurotatoria; order Ploima; family Brachionidae; genus Brachionus; species Brachionus rubens. Next base: position 6,105,536 of record JAJVHD010000001.1, on the reverse strand, counting down.
TAGAGTGTTTGGAAGTCAACTCGATCAAGGGTTGTCTAGTGAGGCCGAGTGGTAAGAGTCGAGTCCAATCGAGCGAGAGGTCGAAGGTTCAATACCTGTTAGAGTAAGAAAAATTTCTGAAATCGTATTGCCACAAAATGAGACTGATTTGTTAAAAAATCAGGCTTGCGAGTCATATTGACTTAAAATAAGTGTTCCGAAAAGAGCTCTGTAGCTCTATGAGTTATGGCCTTTCAGTCGTAGAAAAAAAAATAAAAAAAAATTTACAAAAATTAACTATTTTTCGACACTCGAAAATTTGTTTGCGGTTTCATTGAAAACACACTTATGGAGCAAGTGTTTTCCGTTAGGCGAACTTAAGATCTATTTATAAACTTCGCTGAAAAAGGATCTATCATCACTTGTCTCAACCGTCATTTTTCTTAAGTCTGTTAGTACCTTCCTTTTGCAAGTGGTAAAAGGCGAATTTTTCTTTGAAAAAACTCTTTTTCCTACAAGAAGGTTAGCTAGCTAGTCTTGTTAGCAGAGGGCCAGATGTTGGATCCCCTCTAGGAGTGAAAATTTTTGACTCTTTCTATAGTAAGGTTCGATCGAAGCAAAAGGTCCACACTATCTAAATAAGTCATTTTTAAACGAATTCCTGAGATTTGTAGAGAATCGCTTCTTGTATAAGAAGATACAAAAAAATCCCTTTTTTTACCGTTTTCACCCGTTTTTTGCTTTATGGAATTTTTTATCCTCATCGACAATCGTCCCAGCGTCAATGGTAGCTTTTTAGCTTTCAGAACATATCTTTACATTAATTATAGCTTTTTCCAATCATGTTTACTAAAATGTTTAAACAAAGCACCTCGACGTTTGGCTTCAAAAAGTGGGAGGGTAGGGTCAAAATTTTCGATTTTTTACCCCAATAAAAAAATTAATTTTTTTGGGGTTTTCGGGGTCGTAGATTATCGTCGTAAAGTCAAAAATGACTTATTTAGATTGTATGCTCCGACCGAACCTCAAGAAATATTTCATACAGAGTCGAAATGACCAGTCTAGCCAGATACCAGACAGCTGAGATCCGTATCACAGGGAGGCAAAGTGTGCATTATTTCTAGCTGAAAGAGTCTGTAGTCATGTACCATAGCTGTAGCCAACAAAAAAAAATAAACATACCTCAGTATAATCCGAAATGGAAAAATTATCTGGTAAATTTTGTCCATCATACGAATCCATACACAACATTGAATACAAATTAATATTTAATAATTTCAATAGAACAGCTTTTGAAATTTTTTTTTCATCAGGTCTATCTTGTACCAAATCTTGCCAAAATTTTTCTCCCAATACTTCATTAATCAATTTAGAATTAGGCACATCCAACGAACACAATGACCAAACATAATTTAACAAACTCATTTTATCCTTTCGATCGTTTAAATTAAAATTTTCCAAGCTTATTTTTTGGGTAAACGCTTTGAATCGATCACTTGACGGTTTAAAACTTAACCCACCACAACTTGTGACAAAATTTATAACAAGTTTACTCATATCCGAGTGTTTGTCAAGTAGGTTAAAAACATGATTTAACAACTTTTCGTCTCTAAGTTGAAGCATTCCAATCGATGATAAAATCGATAGAAGATTTTTTTCATTCTTTTCCAACCATTGTTTGTTCTCATTTCTCTTCAACTCATCACTTAACGCCTCGAGTAAAAATTTATAAAATTGTTGATCATGATAATTTAAAACCCCGCATGATAAAAGACACTTTTGTATCGAGTCAATATCAATTTGTTTTAGTTTAGTTAAATTGTAAGAGCACAACTCGAGTATGGTTATGTCACGTAAACGATAAATTGATTTTGTGTTTAGAATATCGACCCAATCGGATTGTTTTAAACTTTCGGATAACTTTAAAAGTTTATTGTCAAGTTTTTTTGATGTTGTAGGCTCTTGGGAAAAAATTTTCATGGCCAATTTTAAGTTATTGTAATTTTGTATTTCGTCTAAACGTTCACGAATTGACGTTGTGTAACTTCGAACTGTATCGAGTAGTTGCATTTTGTACAATTGAGGTGTACGGAGTAAAATCAATGTTTTGAGAAGCTTTCAAGAAAAAAATTAATTAGAATAAAAAATTTAGAGATGACAAGCTCCCGAAGCCTTTTACAGTTTTCACACGAGTATGGCTTTTAGGGTTCTTTAAGGAAAAAATTCCTCTGGTTCAAACAGCTGCATGAAAATTCTTCGGCATTATCGGTCTCCTTTGGATTATAAAGAAAATATGGGTAACCAGTTTAAAAAAAATAGTATGGTCTATTTGACTTAATATTTCTTGGTTTTAGAATTAAATAATGGTTTAATGTTATACCTTAAAAATTACAAAATCACTTGCACTATCACATTGTGAAAAAAATCTTTTAATTTCCATCTTTCATCTATCGAAGCAGACCTCCCAAAGTCATAAAATATTTTCAGAAAAGTGTATAAATTCTGTTAATTATGTTACAAAGAAGCAAAATATTTTAAATGTTTTATTTTTAAAATTTAAAAATAGATTCTGGTAGAAGAGACAATTCTCTATCTTCTAATATATATTAAGTGAGCATATCTAAACTCTAAAAGTAAAAAAGTTAGTTTGAATAGAGTACACTTTTTAAAATTATAAAAATCAAAAAACAAAGTAAAACCTTTTTGGTACTAAACCTAGCGGCGTAGCCAGGATTTTTAAAATGGGGGGCTCTGATCAAAAAGGGACGCAAAAATTTAGAGTGTATAAAATTGATTTTTTCATTCTCAAAGTTTTTGTACAGTCATTCTAAAATAGTTTGAGCGTTAAGTAATTGAATATTCTTAAATCATTATCTGTTTTATACGTTCTAAGGCTCTGAGTCAGTATTTGAGAGGATAAGAGAGGTGCTGTCAAACTTTGACTCTAATGTTGTAGAAGCCCATAAGGAATCGTGCTTGTAAGCGAATATTAACCAAAGTTAAGTCCTTCTAACTTTTCAAATAAGGGGCTCAAATTTTTTAACTTAGGAAGGTTTGTTACGATAGATGAAACATGGAAATTAAAAGATTTTTTTCACGATGTGATAGAGCAAGCGATTCAGTATTTTTAAGGTATGGCATAAAAACATTATTAAATTCTATAACCAAAATATATTGAGTCAAATAAACCATATTTTACTAAACCGATTACCCACGTTTACTATTTTAATGATCGTCTTTTCACGATAAGTACTTTAGAGTATCCTATCGATTTGAGTACAGTGGTTCTTGCGAGCCTATAACCGAGCATCCCAGATAAAAATGGGCTATATATCTATGTAGATCTCGTTGAGAGCTTTCGATTGATATATAAAAAATGGTGGGTGTATACACCAACTATGGGGTTTTATGAGGGTCCTTTAAGACTGAAAAGTGAAAACTCAGTTTTCTTCCCCAAATAACTTCACAGGGGGTCTAAATATGGTATAATTTAGTAGCCCTTCATTTACTCAACCTTATTGGAAAATAATTTTGTGCATACCTCACTTCGTGTAAAAGTTACACCTCGGTGTATGTTTTTCAATGGTCCATAAATGACGACATTACTTCGCAGCTTTTGGTAATTAATAAAAACTTGGGACGGAACCACTACCTGGAAAGGAACGGAACCCTTTCAAATCACCGTTCCGTTCCGGCTGCAAATGGAACTTAACATTTTCGCAAGAAACACTGTACCAGCGTCAATGAGAGCATTTTATCTTCATAATAATACTAGCTTATTTCAATCATGATTTCTTAAATGTTTAGCATCTTGATATCAAATTAAAAAAAACAGAGGAGTGAAATTTTTGATTTTTTTACTCGCATTAAACAAATGATTCTCTGTGGGTTTTCGGGTTCTTAGATTACAGTTAAAATATCAAAAATGATAAATTCAGAAACTATGACTTAGTGTGTCTTTAGAAGCATATTCCATGCATCTTGAATGAACCTTTATTCCCTCTAATCTAGGGAAACAACTAGAGTCCTTTTTAAAATCTTAAAGGTCTCGTCATATTTCAGTTTATATCAAAAAAATACAAAAGATATAGACAAGATTAACACTAACCTGTTCAATACTCATAGCATTCATATTTTTATTTAATAAATCTTGAACACGCTCGTATTTGTTCGAATCAAATCTTAATATAAACTGAGACGATGTGAAAAATTCATTCACATTCATTCTATCCAACTTTAACAAAAAAATAAAAAATAATCGTCAAATTTTCAATCTTAAAGTCTTACATTTTGAACCAATAAGTTTACAATTGTACTCTTCAAAGGATCTGTACAAAAACCCTCAGCTACACTAGGGTTTTGTTCATACAAATCAACCATTTGCTTTAAACATAAACATTATTAGAAACCATCTTAATCTTCAAGTCCTTAACTTACTTGACATGGTACAATCAAGTTTTGATAAGACGTTTGATTTTGTTTAAAACTAGTTATAATATTGTTATAAACCTCTTTGCCATTGGTAACATCACTCTGTTTAGTCGATGTTTCATTGGTTTCAACTTTTGGTTTATCGAATAAATTTTTAATTTTTAGATCGGATTTTTTCGTCTCATTTTCGGGTTTGGTAAAATTTTTGAATTTTTTTTGATAATCATTTTTAAATTTACGATCAAATTGTTGTTGTTTAGAATCTTTACGTTCGTTTGGCTCTGTTTTAACTTGATACTGTTTCGATAGGATTAGATTAGTTGTGCTTATGTGGCGAATAATTGAGTTCAATTTAGGCAAAGCGTTTATTCGACTTAGCATTTTTATTTTTTGACCAAAGCATAAATTTTTTTCAAACAAAAAAGTAATTCAAAATTATTCGTTTTGTTTGATTTTTTTTGTTTCGTTAGATTTAATATACATGTGTTTGATAGTAAATTTTTGTTGTGCGTGTTTTGTTTGAGTGTTGCAATATTTAGTAACTTTTTTCTCTTTTTCGATGTTTAAAATTTCAAAAAAAAGTCAAACATCGAAATGGTCCTTGTTCTCGTAAATTGTTTCACTAAGGACAACCCGATTAAGCTTTCACCTTCAGCCCTAATTTAGCTATAGCCATATCTGAGAACGGGTGCTTAGAAAATTCAAAATTTTAATCTTATCTTAATTTTGGTGATATTGTCTTTTTCAACTTTAATTGCTCATAAAAAGAGTCGAAATTTAAAAAGGATCTCTTGGGATTTTTGGAGATTCGTCTCATTATAAAGCAGATTCTTAAAGAATATTGTTATGGGTGGTCCTCTGTGACAAGATACAATTAGATTGAAATATTTCCTTTTTTTCTCGTTTTAGCCTCAGTATCGATGGAAGGTCAATTTTTTTTTCTGATTGATATGGGTACCTGCATCAACAAGAGCGTATACCATATATTCATATTATTAGAAGGTTTTTTCAATTATGAGTTTTGAGCTTCAAGTGTTGGAAGGGCATTTTTTTTCTGGCCGTTTTCACCTGAATATGGGTTTAAAAAAAAAATTCGATCGATCATTGTCCCAGCGTCAATTTCTGGGCGTCTTATGATACGCAAATCTTAAAGAACGGGTTGAGAATGGAATCTTTGAGGAACGGAGCTCCTTGACCCTTTTTATATTGGAATATCATAAAATGGGGTTTTTATGCCGCTTCGCATTGACTCGGTATACAGGCTGGACCGTCATCTTCTTGTTTATTTTCTCTATATTCGAATATATTCGAATACCCGAATAGCCGAATACCCCTTTGAATGGGCATTCGAATACCCGAATAGCCGAATACCCCTTTGAAAGGGCATTCGAATACCCGAATAGCCGAATACCCTTTTGAATACCCGATTAGTTGGAAAAAAAGATTTTTTGGCCATGACTGCTCTCTATCAACTTGTTGAATTTATTATCATTGAACTGAACCCCCAGAAATTTTCGGTTTTTTGAAGTTTTGGTATTATAGCAGGGTATCATATCATACATACCTTTTATGAGAAATATCTTGTAATTCATTTCAGACCTTTCTGTAATAAGTAAGCTTTTTTTTAGATCGTTATGATGAAAACTCGATTTACACTCGCTTCCTCAAGAAGCTAAAAATGGTCGATTTTTCATCTTTTGGAAACATGTAGGCATGATTTTCATATAGGTGCCTTAGATACGGAGAATAGGATTCTTTTTCATTAAAAATTAATAATTGGAAGTTTCGAATTTTTTTTATCGCCTTTTTTAAATTGTGCAACACTCAGAGGCGTCAGGGGTGCCAGAAAGTCTCAAGCCGATTAATGGGTGATTCCTGCCGGGATGGTAAGCAAACCCTAAGACACTTGTACATTGATTCTTCAATTTCAACTTCAATTTCAATTACTATAACTCAAAAATCCTTTTCCTCTGTCATCTCAGTTAGGATATGAAAACCATTTGGATTGTTCATTTGATACTCATGCTTGAATCTGTTCCCATCAAGATACATTGTTTTGCACTTCGATAAATTCAGTTCCGTCGACCATAGTTTTAAGTCTTTTATAATTATGAGGTAAAATAATTGTTAGCCATTTTTTATTGAAAATCAATTTTTTAAAGAAAAAAAAAACATATTTTCTTTTACTAAATATTTATTAATTTCTCAAATTTAAAATGTAATTATGTTTTTTATTTTTAATTCGTTTGAATCATCTCTATTTAAAGGCTTTTTTAAAAAATTAAATTTAAAAGGTGTTATACAATATTAATTTTATTTTTTTTTGCTGAGACAAAAAATGAAGGGTGAATTGCATTTTTGACTTTTATAGAAACATGATTTCCACACGAGACGATTTCAAGCTTGAGACCTAAGAACATGCAAACAAAAAAATGCTTAAGAAAGCGACTTTTTTGAGACTCTAAGACTTGAGACTTGACAAGAGACATGATGCAACCTATACCGTAATATCCAGAACTAATATAAAATAATTCCTTGAACATAACTGTTCCTGTTCAAGACGCTCAAAAAAGTATATTTTTCAGTCAAAGTGTTTTGTTTAAACATTCAAGAACTCATGATTGAAAAAAGCTTTTCTTAAGATGAAGATATTGTCTAGTCACAAAGGACCCCTTATTTCCATATTTTTATTCACCTGCTTAATCTGTGTTTTCTGAATGAAAATGAGATTATTTGTATTCAAACATTAATGACCAAGTTAATATTCCAAGTTAATTTTCCTTTTGGATTAAAATGGAACCCAATATGCATATAACGAAACCCCATTTGAGTTAGGAGAAATTAAGCTGTGTATGCAAAGCTTTTTGTTTAAGGTTCATTAGATTTAAAACTTGCTATTTGAATTTGTTATTTCTGATATTGTTATCGTAATCTACGACCACGAAAATCTAAGAAAACCAATTTTTTCATAGGGATAAAAATCTAAAATTTTATCCCTACCCCTCAGCTTTAAGCTGAGTATGCAGAGGAATAGAAACAACGTGTCTAAAAAGATGCACCTTTTAAACGGTTTACAGAGATTCTAAATGGAGTTAAAAATCATAAGTTGAACTAAAGTGGAAAGCTCAAGCTGTTTGTCATTCTGTTTCACTCATATGTGAGTCCATAAAAACTCTGGATAGAGAACAAGGATCCATTTTGATTTTTGAATGAAAATCAAAAAAATTTTTTTTGAAATTTTCAATATAAAAATTATAAGACGGTGTACAGTGATTTTTGCGAAAATGTAACGTTCCGCTTGGAACGCGTTCAGAACGGTCTTTAAAAACAGTTCCGTTCTAGTTCCAGACGTTTTCCAAAAGGATATCGTGTCCTTTCCTAAACTCGTTACCCTCTAAGGAAAAACGAGAAACTGCCCGGAACCTTTTGGAAAACTTCTGGAACTATAACGGAACTGTTTTTAAAGACCGTTCTGAACGCGTTCCAAACGGAACGTTACATTTTCACAAGAATCACTGTAATGGGATGAATGAAATTTTCGGAACAATAGTTAGGATGTAAAATCTATTTTTTAAGTGACCCTTCTTCTTGTAGAAAATTTCGTCCTCCACAAGCCGATATATTTTGTTTATGTTCTTATTCATATCGGCTATAGTACACACCCTGCCAAAGTGATTTTGAGTTAAATGAGGACTTTTTCACCCAAAAGAGATTTTAACATGTCAAAGTTAAAAATATCAGTAAGTAGCACATCCTGTTCTCTTTTAAATGCACTATAAATGGCTAACAAGATAAATAATCAGTGGGTTTAACTCATGATTTTAAAAAGGTATACTCTTTTTTTGTTTTTACTGGTAAAAAATGTATGGTCCAAAAAATATGTTCATACACTTTATTCTTATAATTTATATCCCTTTATTTATTGTTAATTTTAAAGAGGACAGGATTAGCTACTTATTGGTATGTTCAACTTTGACATGTTAAAATTACTTTTGGGTGAAAAAGTCCCTCGCATAACTGTCCCATTTTTGTCCATTTACCCCAAAATACCTTTGAGAGGGTCTGTACCATAGGTGATGTCGGCGATATCTAAACAAGATATATTGGCTTGTAGACGAATGAATTATCTATAAGCTGAGGGGTCGTTGATTTCATTCACCCCATTAGCCGTCAGACTCAAAAAAATTCAGCTAGACTTGTAAGTCTGAGAATTCTTTCAAAAGCAACATCCCATATTGTTATCAATCATATTGACAACAAAACTAGATCACAAAAATCTCAATCGAGGAAATTTTTAAGATTCAACAAAAATCTGTGTCTCGAACAATTTGTGATCATCAACTGACTCGAAATAAAAAAAAATCACTTTTTTTTTTATCGACTCGTAACAAAATCATCATAAAAAATTATCTTTCTCTTTTCGTTTCATTACGTAATTAATGTGACTATAAAATATTTATTTTAACAAAGATGTGTTTATATTTACTCATATCAATTTGACTAGGATTGAATTTCTTGTTATAAAAATCAATAATTTTTGACAAAAAAATAAGGTCCATAGACTAAAATGTCATATTTTGTCGTCGATTCGAAATAAACAACGCCTATTATTAATTAGAGGGAGCCTATATATCTTAAGCTCAACAACTCCCATAGCCATGTAAATATTTATAGATTAACTCGAAAAAAAAAATGATTAAAACCAATTAAGAAACAATATTTATTTAACTTATTTTAAGGCGTTTAATTTTTTATCGTTTTCATATATTTTTACTAAAATTTACAAGAGTATCATTTTTTTTTCGTTTTTGTTTCGTTCTTGTTTTTTAGAAAAAAAATTTCATTTATTTGATCGAAATTTTTGTTGGGGATTTTTGTTTTTAAAAAAAAATGGTTTATAAACCTTATTCCCAGTATAGTCAAATAATAAAATTTGATGAACTTTTATCACCCGATGGTCATTGGGAATTGTTAGAAACAATCGGTGAGGGCACTTATGGTGAAGTTTTTAAAGCTAAAAATGCGACTAATGGTGAATTGGCAGCTGTTAAGATCATGGAGTCCATAAACGAGGTTATTGAAGAAATAGAAGAAGAGTACATTGTACTCCGCGATTTGTGTAATCATCCAAATTTGCCAAATTTTTACGGAATTTTTATGAAAAAATGTAACGAAGAAGATCAGTTATGGTTGGTTTTAGAACTATGCAGTAACGGGTCAGTGACTGATCTAGCAAAATCTTTGATCAAAATTGGACTCAAGTTAGACGAGTCCTTGATCGCGTACATACTCTCTCAGACTTTAAGTGCTCTTGAACATTTACATAAAAATCACGTGATGCACAGAGATGTCAAGGGTCATAACATCTTGATTACTGAAAGTGGCACAATTAAGCTTGTTGACTTTGGGGTTAGTGCACATCTTAAAAATTCGATTAGTAGACGAAACACGTCTGTCGGAACCCCATTTTGGATGGCACCTGAAGTGATTGCGTGTGAGCAACAAATGGAGTATGAGTACGATTGTCGAGCTGATATATGGTCGTTGGGAATAACAGCTATTGAATTGGCGGATGGAGAACCACCGTTGTCAGAGCTACACCCAATGCGGGCTTTGTTTAAAATACCCCGCAACCCAGCGCCTACTCTACGCAACCCTAAAGACTGGTCAAATGATTACAATGATTTTGTTAAACGATGTTTGGTAAAAGATTTTGAACGTAGACCAACAGTTGATGAGCTTCTTAAACACCCGTTTATAGTCAGACATGCATCAAAAATGGATTTGTTAAAAGATCAAATTAAAAGTCTTGTCCAAGAGCAAAAAAAGTACATGCTTGAATTGAATAAACTTCCAGAAGTTACTACTAAACATGGGAAATTCAAGTCAAAACGTAAATCAAAACGACATTCGCCCTACACAGTTGATGATTTAGCGACTTTGGAAAATTTTGATGAAGACTCAATAGTAACTCAATTGTTTAATCGATTTATGCAAGGTCAAATCTACACGTACATTGGAGATATCTTGTTAGCAGTTAATCCGTTTACACAACTCGGAATTTATAATGAAGAATGGTCAAAAAAGTATCAAAATGGCTTAAAAAATGAGAATCCACCGCACATATTTGCGACTGCTGATTTTACGTACCAAGCTATGATGCATAATCATACGAATCAGTGTATCATAATAAGCGGAGAGTCTGGTTCTGGTAAAACTGAATCGGCTAATTTGTTGTTGCAACAATTAACAGTTCTTGGACGAGTAAGATATAAAAAAAATAGATTTCGGTCAAAATAGATTGTTTATGACATTATTAAAAGGATTTTAAGTAAAAAATAATGATTTTTTAAGATTAAGTTGATTCCGTTAGTATTTGTACTCGTTTTTTATAAAGCTTGTTTTTCTGGGAATAGCGTTGCAGTTACAATTTTAGTTTTTAGGCTCTTCTTGGAACTTAACGCTATCCCTTTCATCTCGTTTTCAACTCATTTTCGTTAAAAGGAAGTTTTTTTTTTTCTTGATATACAGTGTCAGTCTGAAATTATTAGCCATAGAGTCCGACTCTGAGTGTGAGACGGAGTCTAAGCCATTTACTCGAAGAGAAGAGGCTCTGTATTAGATTTAGAGTCGCGTAATTTCCGACTCAGGCTCAGACTCCAAAGTTAAAAAGTTCGGGCTGGCACTGTAGGCTCAAGCATCAACAAGAGCATCTTAATTTTCAGAACATGTTTTAAACAGAACAACTTGACTGGAAAATATACTTTTTTGAGCGTCTTATATAGAACCAGTTAAGGTCGAGGCATTCTGAAATTCCTTCTGGACATGAAGATTGCACAATTTCAAGTGCTGATAATTTTTTTCCGAGCATAAAGAACTATCTCTTCTAGCATCTCCAGTCTTGGAAGAAATTATCGATCTTTGGCCGTTTTCGTTCGTTGGAAAAGTTCCTTTCCCGTTCTTTAATAGTACCATTCCAGGTAATGTCATTATCCCTTTTTGCATTTACCTGCTTCTTGCAGCTTTAATTAATAAGTGAAGAAAGTGATGTATTTATCCAATCAACACTCGTGACTCTATTTTAGCTTGAAAACAGCTGTAATGAGTGTTTTTTCTGACTGATTCCATCTATGCCTGTGAGATTTGAAGCATGGTAAGATGAGCCGATACTTTTCTAGAACTACATTAAGTCTTTCAACAAGTGTTTTTTTGAAAAACCTGGAAGTATGAACGAAAATTTCTCGATACTGTAATTCTAATATAATTCTCCTTCAATCTGATACCTCTCAGAGAATAAGAAAATTTGCAATAAACATGGATTAAAAGTTATTGATGTTTAGGCTTTAAGTAGACAAGAAGCTTTAAGATACACACATATGTCTTTTCTGGGACCCTTGAAAAACTTACTCTGTGATGTATTTTTTATTCGTGTGTATCACTAAAACCGAGCATCCCAGCTTAAAATGGACTAAACATTTATGTAGATCTGGTTGAGAGCTTTCGATTAACATGTAAAAAATAGGGGATATATACAACAACTTTATGGGGGTGGGGGTATATGAGGGTCCTTTAAGACTGAAAAGTGAAAAATCAGTTTTCTTCCCCAAATTAACAAAGGGTCTAAATATGGTATCATTTTGTAGCTCTTCATTTGCTGTACCCTGTATGGAAATAATTTTTTGCATACCTCACTTCGTGTAAAAGTTACACCCGGGTATATGTTTCAAGGGTCTCTTTTCTGAAGATTTATTTTTATTGATTCTGCAACTCAGCAAAATTAAATATTTTCTATTTTTGCAGAGCTCATAAACAATTTACAACACACTTTTAAAAGAAAGAGATCTTATTTTTCTATTCAAAAGGCTCCAACCAAGTGTTTAGAAGAAAAAATTCTACAAGTAAATCCATTAATGGAGGCATTCGGAAATGCTAAAACTGTTATCAATGACAATTCATCTCGTTTCGGTAAATACTTAGACATGATATTCACTAAAAATGGCCGTGTTATTGGTGCACAACTCCACGAGTATTTATTAGAAAAATCCCGAGTTGTATCCCAAGCTCCGTAAGTCAAAAAAAAAAATACAAAAAATTAAAATTTTTTTTTCTAATATTTATTTTAACAGAGGTGAACGTAACTTTCACATATTTTATTACATGTATGACGGATTGGTAAGTGATACACAAAAGCTTAAATACCATTTGAGCTATGACACAAAATATAAATATCTTAGCGATGTTGATCCATCTCAAAGTGTTTCAAATCGTTCTAAATTTTATACTATACATCATTGTTTTGAGACTATTGGCTTCAAATCTCAAGAGGTCAATTCAATTTATAGCCTACTAGCTGGAGTCTTACACCTCGGAAATTTAATATTTGCCCAAGATGAAGGGGTTCATAATGACGGAAAGTGTCGTGTTGCTAACAAAAATTCGTTGATAATAATCTCACAGCTACTTGGTGTTGATGAAAAAGAACTACAAGACGCGATTACGCAGTGTAGTATTGTAACTCGAGGTGAGACTGTTATTAGACCCAATTCAATGCAAGAGTGTCAAGCTGCAAGGGATTCAATGTCCAAGGGTCTTTATGGAAGACTTTTCAGTTGGATTGTTAACAAAATTAATTTGTTACTTCAACCAGCTGTCTATGAGTAAGCTTAATTAAATCTTAGAGGGGGCAACTAGAATTAAATTTTTCTTCAAAAAAGGACCGAGGATAACATTTCAATAAGTTTATTAGACATTTTTGGTTTTGAAAACTTCCCACGTAATTCATTCGAACAGCTATGTATTAACATAGCCAATGAACAAATCCAATATTATTTTAATCAACATGTATTCGCATGGGAAATGCAAGAGTACATGAACGAGGGTATAGACGGTTCAGAAATAACATTCGTTGATAATCGTCCCGTTTTGGACATGTTCTTGGCAAAACCAATGGGTCTCTTAGCCCTTTTGGACGAAGAATCCCGGTTCCCAAAAGCAACCGATACGACTCTAGTCGAAAAATTTCATCGCAACATCAAAGCATTTTGTTATTTCAAACCAAAATCGAACGAATTGACTTTTACAATTCAACACTACGCTGGTCAAGTACAATACGATGTGTCGGGATTTTTGGAAAAAAATTGTGATTACGTACCACCGGAAATCGTATGCTTACTAAGACAATCGGAAATATCATTAATTAGATCTTTGTTTCGTAATCCATTGACCAAAACTGGTGAGCATCCACCTAATATTCTATCTATTTGTAAGTCCCTATAAATTTCTTATAAACTTTGACTCTTGACATACTCTCCCCATCAAACCTATATGACTCAATATTTACAAAAATTATATTTTAAGGCAATTTGGCTTACGGTACATACAAAACAAGCGGGTCATTTGAAAGTTATGAAAGTGCTAGTAACTCGAATGTTAAATACGCTCGTCCAGCTGGTAGCAATAAGACAACATCAACAAGTCAAAGTCGCGCTCAAGCAACCGTAGCGACTTATTTTAGATATTCTTTAATGGATCTCTTGTCAAAAATGGTCGCTGGTGCACCTCATTTTGTCCGTTGTATACGACCTAACAAAGACAAAATCCCCGGGTACTTTGACTCGGAGACAGTTAGCATTCAATTAAAGTACACAGGGGTTCTCGAGACTACTAAAATTAGACGCCTTGGGTACTCGAATCGGGTGTCTTATAATGACTTTGTTAAACGGTATTCAATTTTAGCTGACCCGTTTCGGGTTAATACGTTCAGTGCTACTAAAGAATCATGTGCTGAGATATTACAAAAACTTGGTCTTAAAAGTTGGAAGATTGGTAAGACTAAAGTATTTTTGAAATATTATCACGTAGAACAATTGACACGTTTATACGATGATATGAATCATAAAATTGTGTTGATACAAAGTGCTGTTCGTAGTTGGTTGGCTCGTAGAAATTTTCAAAAACAACGTTATGTTAAAGTTAAAGCAGCCATGGTTATACAAAGACATTTTCGAGGGTACAGAGTTAGAAAATGGAATAAAGAATTGAAAGAATGTAAATCAAAAGCGGCGTCTTTTTTACAAGCTCAAATAAGAGGTTACTTGGCAAGACAACGTTTTAAAAAACTTAAAACAGCTCAATTACAATTTAAAAATTCAAAAATTCGATTGTCATCTGAAAAATACTTGAGGTGTATTCGATTGATTCAAAGCTACTGGCGGGGTTATGCTGTTCGTAAACTTTATAAAGAGCTTAAACTTGACCGTGCCGCTAAAATGATGCAATTTGGGTATTTTTGTGAACAAATTCAATTGTTAAACAACGATGCTTACATGACAATGATTAAAACAAATTATCAAGTTGAACAATGTGATTTACATCATTTACCTGGTTTACATGGTCTCAAATTTGAATTACAAAGTAACAAGAATTATGTTGGACATCATCATAATAATAACAATAATCATCATATTCATCATAATCATCATATATCACCTGTTAGTAATTCGTCGTATAACCCGACTGCTAATCAAATAACAAATGGTAAGTTTTCTTGGATTAATAAAAAGTTCATTTTATTGAGTATTAGTTTTGTTTCGATTTATTTTATGTTTTTTCATTTTTTAGCTTTTTTCTATTTCACCAATCAAATTAAAAAGTCTAAATCAATTTGAGTAAAAACTGTCTGAACATATTTTTTTAGTTTAGTGTTGAAAGATCGAACCCTCGAGCGTATCCAATAACGCTCAAGGGTTCGATCTTTCAACACGTTTAATGTTTTTTCCAGAACTCGGGAATTGTAGCAAGATTCTGTAACGAATTTAAGGCTCATTTCGGGTTCATAAGATACAAAAATCTTGACTGTCTGTATTGCAACTTTTAATCAATCGGAAACTCGAGCGATTGGACCTAGTCTAGTGTTGAACACTGGACATCATCAAAAGAACTGTTGAACTGAGTTGATTCTTCGACTAGTGCTTTTACTTTATCTTCAGTAAGACGAATACCATCTTTTTAAAATTCAAGTCCAAAAAACACCGCCTTGGAAACTCCAATCACATATTTCTCATTCACCGTGAGACCCTTTTAATTGCAATTTATCGACTCTCTCATCATGTTGTAAGTTACCCTTGCCATAAACAACAACATCATCCATGATATTTTTTACACCCGTTAGATCTTTGATCGCTTATTCGATCTTATGGTGGAATATTTCGGGAGCGGCGCTTATACCCATTAACAACCTTTTGTAACGGTAAAGTCCAGATGACGTGCTAAACGATATCCGCAAAATCATCGTCCGTTGGTAAGGTATACTTAGTTTTTTTAATTGCTTTATTGGCAGGGCTCGCGTCTAACACAAACCGTAATCGACCATCATGTTTGGGAACTGACATTGCTAGTAGTAGCAATCTCGTCGGTCCTTGAGCTCTTTAAAATATTTCATTCTCAAGGCCTTTGGCAACAGCTTCTGGATAGGTTTAACAGTCTCATCGATGTCAAGCTTTAACTTACAGTCTTTCAGCTTCCCAATTTCGCCACTGAAGACGTTTGGGTATTTTGACTTGTAATAATCAATTATCTTCAATCTAAGCTATCAATAATTTTCTCAACTCCTAACTTCTCAGACGTTCGATAAGACACAGTCCAGATGCGTTATTCTAAGTCAATCTGCCACAAAACTGTTCAGAGTGTCTGTCAGTCAAGAGAAGACACAATAGTTTGCTTTCATGAGCCGTACTTTCTTATTCCAATAAAGAATTATCAATATTTTAGACTTGAGGAATAATGGAGACTTATTCAAAGTTCTTTTAATAAGCGTCTGGTTTTCCGCGGCTCTTTGTCTATGACAGGGTCTTTTTCCGTTAATTAAAAGGACTTTGAATAAATCTACATTATTCTTTCACTTTACAATATTGAAGATTCTTCAAAGGATAAGAAAGTTCGTTTCAGCTAGGGGTTTTATGTAAGCATTCTTTTCTAAGTAACAAATGCTTAATGGGTAAAATAAGGGTTCTATAAGTCAAGAAATCGGGATACATTGAGGATACATTGAAATTGACTTCTTAAACTGCTTTGAAATCTGTTGCGTTCCTCTTTTAAGACCCCAGCCTCAATTAGGTTAAGGGTCACGGTGTAAGTTTTTTTTTAAAATTTTAAACAAAAATTTTTTAAAGAAATAGTAAGCAAAATAAAGAAGAATCTTGAACAAAAAGCGTTCTTGATCAGCAAACAACAGACCGTAAACTTATTTTTTTAAAGTTAAAAACTTTGGTTATAAAATAATCTATTTGTTTTCCAAGTTTGACCAAGAGAACAACATATCATCACCTGGTTCGGTTAAAAATCAACCAACTAATCCTCCAAGCAACAAAGTCCTTCATCAAATAAACAACTTTAACTCTCAAGTCATAAATCCAATTAATGTCCAAATAGCTAAACCCCAACAACCATTAGTCCAAAACTTTGCCATTCGTAATAGTAAAATAGCTCAAAAATTTTTAATCAGCTCAACTGGTAACTATTACGAGTCTATAGCCGTGACTAATCAACAACAAATTAATCTTAACAATTTAAACAATGTCAGCAATCCTTTATCAAAGTAACCCACCTTAATTTTAATAAAATTATCCGGACTTTTTTATAATTAACAATTCAAGGAACCGAGTGATTGCAAAATCAAGTTCGAACCTAAATGTTCAATTACCAATCCCTGTTTTAAATTGCTCAACAAGCATGAACACTATAAACAACCAAAATTTAGTTACACCTCAAAATCAAATTATGTCAACTGAAGCTCAAATTTTAACAAATGCATTAGTAAGTGTAAAAACCTGACCCTGTTTGGGGGTTGTTTAAAATTTTGTTTTTTACAAGAACTTGGAAAGACGACCATCATTGGTAGACACTACGGTCAATAGTTACAATAATTGTATAATCGGTGGTCCTGCTGAAATGTAAATTTTCGAAACAACTTAAACCGAGTAAGGGTTTTAACCAATTTTTAAACTAAAGGGTCAAGTGTCAACAATTGCCGACACCAGATGCAAGTTCAGCATTGACACCATGTGAACAAAGAACATGTGAAGACATGAACGACGAATCGCCAAAGTTTAATTTTAGAGCATTGTTACGCAAAACCGGTCAAGATTTAACAAATGGAAGTACATTGTCAAAGAAAAAAGCAAATTTAGAAGCAAGACAAGTCGATTTTAGAAATGTTCTAAGAAATCGTACCAAATCAACTATTGAACAATGTAAAATGATACAACGTTTAGTTCCAAGTCATTAAGAAAAAACAAAAAAAAATCCAAATTTACAATTGAATACTCAAAAGTTTTTAGATTAGAAATTTTGGGAATTAAATTTTATTTATTTTAAAAAAAGAGAGTTAGATTTTATTTATTAAATTATTTAATCCATTTTGGTTTGTTTTTTTTTTTCTGTTGTTTAGGGTTATTTTAAAATAAAAAAAAGAAGGAATTCTTTTTTTCTTTTTTTTTGGTTAAATCTCTCAATTGAACTCGTGATTACCAATCTTGCAATAAAAATTTTTTAAATTTTAATTTTTTTTTATTATGCAAATAAGTCATCATTTACATAAAAGAAGAAATTCAAGGATCAACGAACCGATCCTCCTCCACTATTGAGATTTCAACGTTGGACATAAAAAGGGGACCAACTTTATTACACCTAACGCTTTGTCCTATGATATGCCAGTGTCTCGAACTCATTGTAATTTTTTTTGGCATTAAATCTTGAAAACCTTCTTCCAAAATTGCGGAAACTCTTGTTCTACTCAATAAGTACATTTTTTGCACCATTAGAGACAAACGCTTTTCGCGATTGTTAGAGACTTATAGACTTAATCTTTTCATCTCAAGTCGTTGTATATCTTTGTAATGAGCATTCTCATTCATGATCTTTAGTGAGGAGAAAGTTTCTATTTCAAGTGGAAAGTTTCAGTCAGAAAATATCCCCTATTGCCGAATCACATAAAAATTTGAAGGAGGCTTTGTAAAGCCTAGAAATTTTGTCAGCATCAAAATAGAAACGAGTTCTCTTTTAAAATAAGTCGAATGCTGAATTTGGTGATCCAAAAATTCTTTAGTCACCAATAGGATACCATCAAAGCATGGGAAAGAAAAAAATTTTTTTAAACATTCTGAAATTTTTGGCTCCTTGACCGGATTATTTTCATTTATTTGTTGTTATGGCTTAGAATTTTAACTATATTATCTATGAAAGATCAAATCTTACCTCAATGAATGAAAAAAACCCGTCATATGGTCTTCTTATATGACGGGTAAAAAGTGCCCAGAATAAAAAAAATGTATCTCTAGTGACTTACTAACACCAAAGATGTAAGTTATAATTTGCTTAATTGATAAAAAAAAAGACTTGGAAAGGCTAAATCGCGGTTTTGGCACAGTTGTAAAGTATGAAGCTAGTATTAAAATTAGGAAGGAGTAGATGAAATTGTAAAAAACAAATAGGTATGTTCTCTGAAAAAGTAAATTATTATTTGAATAAGTTTAAAGTCGGTTCTAATTCACCTTCTATGGATTAGTCTTCTTAATCGTGTAGGCTGTAACATAATTAACATAACGTTTGCATCTTTCAAGGCTCTTATTTTTAATCACAGCAACTCGCGAGTCCCAGTACGATGATTTTCAAAGTTGTTCTAGAATCAGGTCATCTTATGTATTCTCGGATAGTTTTAAAAACTCTATTTTTTGTTTGAAAAAAATTGATGTGGTCCAGTCAAACCTTTCGGACGTTCTCAGTAATTTTATTTTAGAAAAATGAGTGTCACCCGAGGCAAAGTCGAGAAATTTCTCAATTCACCATTTCGTCTTTTCCTCAATTCAAAATTTAAAATTTTTCAAAATTGCAAAACTAAATTAAAAATGCAAAAGTTTCAAAAAATTTTTTCAACTTTATTTTTTTTTCATGCACTTAATTTTTAAAAAAGAAGTAGAATAATAAATTTATAAATAAGTTATAAAATAATCAATTATTTTGATCTCTAAATTTGATAATTTTATAAAAATTAATGGCCAATCGATTCGAAATTATAATCCAAACGTCTGCATGTGTATATCTAGATTATTTATTTATTTTCTCGTATTTTTTGTCAATTCCAAACATTCAAATAATACAAACCGTACTCTACAATGTCTCTTAGTCTAAAATTTTATCGAAGTCTATGAGAGGTTCTATAAGTCGAATTTACGCACGCTCAACAATCTTAAATTTGAATCGATTGAAAATTATCATAATCACAACAGATAAAAGCCTTTAAAAAATTTAGGTCTTAAATACGAATGAAGCACTTATTTACGTTTAACTTATTGCTTATTCGTCGTTGACACCGATTGTAATGAAAACAAATGTTTTTTAAGAAAACGAATGACTTAATCGAGATAAAAAAAACAACGCAATGTTTCCTTGATTCGTTACAATCGCTAAAATCAAATTGAATTTTATATTAGCGTGCTATTTCAGTGTTCTTCAGTCAAGACGAAATTGGAATTTTTTTAAAATATTAGCTTTAAAATATTAACGCAAGACTTTAGCTATTGCAGATGACAATGCTAAGCGACACTAATTTGAGGTCGATACGCCAGAAACAAAAGAATTTTTTTTTAATTTTTAGTCTTATTTATATTATTTCCATTTCATGATTAAAAAATTATCAAATCTTATTCAAAATTTTTTAAACAGATTCGGTGGACCAAGTTTATTGGTCTAAATGTTTTTGCAACATCAGAAAGCCGAATCGAATTTAAATTAATATTAAAATAATAAAAAATTTAACAATCAAAAATTCTCATTTTTAATTTGCGAATTAACCTTTGAAGCTTAAAAAAACTGATAAATTAGGAAAAAGCCACGCTACTTTGTGGCTATTTAATAACCCTTTTCGAACTTAACGGAATTTGCTCCATTACGGTGAAGGTGCGGTGGTACGGTAGGTACGGTGGATATGTATTGCAAAGGCTACGGTAAAAAAAACAAATTTTTTGATTTCTAAAAATTAAAAAACAAATTTTTTTTTTGATTTTTATAAAACATATTATGTGTGTTAATGCTTTTCGGCTAATAACCCTCCGTTACAGTTTAATATAAAGACTATTCAAAAGACTAAATCATGCATAATCTAAATAAGCTCAAAAAAATAAGGACGATTTAAGATACCTACTGATTTTTTTTATTGGAAAAACGAGAAAATCATTAAAAATTAGCATCTTTCAGTCTATTTAAGGTTGGGTTTTTTTATTGTTTTTGATTAGGTTACTATTATGGAACACTCTTGATAATCAAAATAAATAAGAAGACATAAACTCATAGGGAAAAGTACGATATTAAAGGTAAATTTTATTTAAGGTATCAATTTTTATGCTTTTGGATCTTTTTAAAAGGACTTGGCATAGCACTGATCGATCGTATCGATACTACTTCTGGATTGGTAACTACGTTGTCCGATTTACTCAGTTTGTTCAACGAAATTTCGGTAAAAAACGACTAGACCGCTAAAATTAAAATATGATCTTATCTTGTTACTTGACTAGCTGATTTAATATCATCTTATTTAAGAGACTTTAATAAAAACTAAGTAAGAATAAAAGATTACGAACTAACAGAGTTCTTTTATTGATTCTATGAAATTCCATTAAGCAAACCCGCCTCCATCAACATAATTATTATTATTAGTACTTCTCATAACTCTTAGATATAAAAGATAGAATGAACTAAATGCATTTAATATATTTAAGCTTAGAACAATGTATATTTATTGTATAAGAAATCACAAATCTAGATAGTGTGAACAATGACTTTCATTAAATTCAACTTATTTATAAAGTGAACCCAAGATGCAAAAGGAATTTGTTAATTTTTTTTTCATATCCGAGCTTTTAGGCATCTGCGATCGACCTGAAAACGAATCAGTACGCAAAGGCAAACTAATCAAATTGCTTTAACAAAAATCAAAAATATTTCAAACAAAAAGTAGACTTTGATTAAAAGGTTATTTTTATTTTTAAAAAATCTTAGAAATTCATGTTAGGGAAGTAAATTTATCGCTAAAAACTAATCAATATTCTAATATCAAATTAGTCAAAAACTGGAGTCATAGAAGGATTTTAATATTAAGTTTTATTTGAAAAATATTATAATTTAAAAAACACTGATTGACCTAGATCTTTAAAAAATTATCAAATTTAGAGATCAAAATAATTGATTATTTTATAACTTATTTAAGAGGGATAAATTTATAATTCTACTTCTTTTTTAAAAATTAAGTGCATGAAAAAAAAATAAAGTTGAAAAAAATTTTTGAAACTTTTGCATTTTTAATTTAGTTTTGCAATTTTGAAAAATTTTAAATTTTGAATTGAGGAAAAGACGAAATGGTGAATTGAGAAATTTCTCGACTTTGCCGTCACCCGACTGACCTCTAAGTAACAAAAATGCCTAAATTGTAAAATAAGATCCATCGGATAGTCTAGTCTTAACTCTAATCGGAAGGTTTGTGATCAATTGAGATAGCACGGAAGTTAAGTTCCTTAATTAACTTTATCCTCGTAAATTTTTTAATGCAACATGTTTTATTTTTATATGGGTTCTTATCATTATTTCGAAATTTCGTAATCGATTTTAGATAAATTTTTTTAAAAAATTTAACATCTGTTTCATTAATCATTAATTCAAAAAATATTCAAAGAGCTTCAAAATTCGCTTCATCCAATTTCCCTTTTTCAATGTCGCTTCTTTTCGAATGATAATAGGAAAAAAAAATGATTATTTTTACTTGGTTATTTTTAAGTCCAATTAGCTTAGTCGATTACCAAAACTAACATAGTTGAATGCAGACTCCATTAAGTTTGGTACTATTGTACGAAACGGTTACAGTACTATTGGAAATGGAACAACCTGATTTAAAAAAAAAACACTTAAGCTAAAATTACTTTTAATTTACAGTTTAAAAATAATATTTTCAGACCCTTTGGAAAATCAAAAAAACTACCCAATCTTTTTTAAATAAAGATTGCTTTTTATTTTTATTTTTTCTATTTCTTCTTTTTGAATCGTCCTCTTTTAACGACTGGTAGGGTCCAACCACTGGTTTCTGTCATCAGTATTTGTTGTATGTAGATTCATATCTCATCGCAAGTAATTACCCTTCTAAAAAATCATTCTTTTAGAGGATTTTTGGTTTTTTTCTACAGATTTCGATGCGACGTTTAATATCAAAAGGTAGTAGTAGTAGTTGTAGTAGTGCTTTTTCTATGCAGATCTAATATCTAGTAGAACAATCCTAGACTTAATTAGCTGCAGAAGCTGTTAGGCTTCTTAGCCGGGTAGGCCGTTACAGAATTTTTTTATACTCGCTACGTTTGCATTTTTCGACGCTCTTATTTTAAGTCACAGCGACTCGCGAGTCCCAATACGATGATTTTCAAAGTTGTTCTAGTATCGGGCCATCTAGAGAATGACTAGTTGATGATTCTAGTCGGATCGTTTCCAAGCAGCACAACACTAATGACACTCATCCATTTCCATTATTATTTTTTCTAAACGTTACAATTTTTTTACTCGACAAGGATTCGAACTCGTGCCACTAGCTCCCAAAGCTGTTGTTTTACCCACTCGGCCACGACCTCTCAGGTGTCAAATCGTGTGGAACAACTCGGCAGCGTCTAATAATTTTATGGATCTACTTAAGGTGATGAAATATGCTCGACTGTGAAGTGCTAAGGTCACTTGATAATTCGCGAGTACTAACCCGGGCGTTGCTCTCTACCACCGTACGCAGGGCGTCCTGATCGAAACTCATTGGTCTTCCAGCCCCTTCTTCCTTCGAAGTCTAGTATCACTACTGTTAAACTTATTGAACCAAGTTTGTGCCTTTCTTACTTTAAGCATATTCCCACCTTCTGCTTGACATATTCCGTGATGTGCTGCTGTTGCTGTGAAGCATTTTTTCCAATAATGACGTAATAGCACCAAAATTTGAAAATTTCATCAAAAGTTTTCATAATTTAAAAAATACTCAAAATTTAGACTCATCATCTTGTAGAGCGTTCAATTTTGTTTAATACAATATATAATATGAATTAAAGTTATGAAGTTACATAAGAGCTAGAACCAATAATAAATTCCCAACTAAAAAACGCGAAATTATATGAATCACCGTAATAGAATAGTACTAGACTTCATGGAGCCTACGGGTTTACCAGAACGAGTGAACTTTCGACTAGAAACATTCAAGGACTAGGGCCATCAATATTGAACGGCTCACTTACAGTACATTTCTGAAATAAGATGATATGTTTCAGAGCATTGCTTAAGACGCTCACACGCATGTTCTTGCGTATTATGTTAATTTTGCGGTTACAAAAAAATCAATTTCAAAAAATCAACAACGAAACAAACAAGGCAAAGCTTCGGAGCATGCTGCGCATTACTTAGACAGAGTGTCGACTCATTTCAGAAATGTAATGTAGTTTCTCTAAGATTTGAATACAATTATATCATTTTAAGTCAGGAACGTTAGATACCCTCAATGTAAGTAGCTTTCGCTTAGTGAAATAAAAAATATTCAAATGAAAGTTGATGGGGGATACAACTTTCTAGAGACCAGTAGCAATTTAAGATGTAAAATCCTTCTTAATTTTTTGATGTTATTTTAGGGCCACGTTTCATCAACTAAAGAAAATATTCAAAACAGTGATCAAATCTGGATTTAAATTAAAACACAACAAAAAAATCCAATTTAAATTTTTTAAACTTTTTTATTACTTTTTTGCTCTATATACATTTTTTTTAAAATCTTTTCTTGGTTCTATTTTGGACAAGTAGAGAAAAAAAAAACTTTACAAAAAAGAAAAAAACCACACGCGAAAAAAAAAAAACAAAAACTAAAAAACAAAATAATTTTTTTTCTAAAAAAATCTTCAAAAGAGGCAAACATGAAAAAAAAAAAATATAAGCTCATATTAACATAAATTTTGAAAATTAACCATAAACGATTTTCTTAGCTTCTAGACCAATCTTTAAGGTTACTAAGTTTTAAACTGCTTCTAATGGAAAAAAAAAATAACAAGAGAGTTTTTTTCGACTCCCTGAGAACACTAAAAAAAATCTTTTTACACTTAAACAAACAAAAAAAAAATGTCAAAATTTTTTTTAAAACTTTCGCATTTTCTTGTTACTACCGGTATCGTGTTTTTGTATTCGTGAACTTTTAGCATCAAACATTGACGAATTTATTGAATTTTCATCATCTTCGTCATCGTCTTCATCACTTGTAAAATCATCTAAATCATCATCGTCTTCATCTTCATCAGTCTCATTGATAAGCGAACTATGCGTAAACGACATGTCTCTTGAATTCGAGTCGTCTACCAAATACATCTTTGTCTCACTTGTATGAACTTCTTTCGTGTTCAATTGCTCACGAAGATTATTAATAGAGACTATTGTTGGATCGGTTGAGTTAAACGAACTTCCAATCGCTTCTTGATACAATTTGTTAAATCGAGCAGTTGCCTCTCTGATCTGGAAAAAATAAAAATTTAAATAAAGTCTTAGAGGATTTTAAGTTTACCTCTTTTTGAAGATTCGAATTTTCAGTGCACAAAGTCGATCGTTTCTCTTGTAAAATTTGAACATTTTCTTTAAGACTATCAATTGAATCAAGCTTACGTTTACGACATATCTGGGCAGCGACTTTATTTTTACCCCTACGTCTAATATCTTTAGCGATTACAATTTGATCATTAGTCAACGTATATTCTCTTATTAAATCATTAAACTCATCAGCACTTGTATCTACAATTTGTTTTAATGTTATTGGAATATTGTTATCACGGAGTAATTGTTCATCACGTGATGCATGTTTTTCTGACTTTTCACCATCAGTTTTTTTCATATTTTTAAGCATTTTTTTAAGTTTATTTTTGTATGAATATGGATGATGTATGGACGTATCCTCGTCTGAATTACTAGTTGCCAAATATGTGTGATTGTGAATAAAACCGTTCAAAGCTGGGGTTTGTATGGACGATGATGTTGTCGAATTAACATTATTCTTAATTGTTGATAAAATCGTATAATTAGGCTCCAATTCACTATCTACCACTTCTTGCTTTAAAAAAAAAAATTTTAAAAATTAGAAAAATTTTTTGACGGTGATTATAAATTTCTAGGAATTTCAAAATTAGAAAAATATGGGCAACAAAAATTCTCTTTAATCATTTTTAATGGGGTTTTAATTAGTCATTTTTGTGATTGTGTCTAACTTTATTCGAATCCTACGTGCTTAAGTCTGTATCTAATCAAGAAGGACTTTTGATTAAAAAATGTCAAGTTAGTTTTGTCGAATTTTGAATTTTTTTTTAATCCTAAATCTCGACTGTTATTTTTTTTTAAAACGCACATGGTTGGGAAATTAATCTATCAGAGACTTAAACACGATGCCTATACATAGACTTATCCCTTATGCAATCCTAAGGGTGTGCTATATTTTTACTTGAATCTTTAGATTAAAAAATGTCAAGTTAGTTTTGTCGAATATTGGAATAATTTTTTAAACTGTAAATTTTGTTGATAGCGCACATTGGTTTGAAATTAATCTCTACAGTCAAGAACACCCAAAACACTAATGGGGGACCCGTTTAACTCATAGTGTTAATGATTATGGTGATACAATTTTTTCATAACTCATGATTTATTCAACCCTAATGGTGTGAAATAAACTTTTATTAGACTCATCCTTACCTTTATGTAATCTTCTTTTTGATGAAAATCTATACTCATTTACCCCCTCAAATGAAAAAGTAAGCAGACTTTAAAAATAATTTTTGAAGTTTAAAATTATTCGCTAGTGTAACGTGAGCGAGTGAAAAAAAGAAATATTGCTTTGTAAAAAAAAAGGTAAAGAGAGAAAAAAATTTGCTTAGTCATCGTCATTATATAATTCGAAAAAAAAATTTTTTTTTTCTTACTTTAAATTCAATATCATAAACTCTATTACTATTTCTAAAATTAATATTTTCTTCATCAGCTAATTTAATTTTTGCCTTGTCATCATCACTTTCATGTTCAACACTCGTATTAAAACAAATTTGTCCAGTTGTTAAACTCAAATATTTCATTGTTGAATTTATTTTTGACGCATCGTCTACATAATTTAACAACTGATTCAAGTCTAATTCATTTGATTTATTTCTATTTTCACCACCTTTGTCTTTATCATGCATCATTATAGCTTGATCCAACATGGATTCAAATTGTACCGTATCGTTATAAATTGTGTCGTTAATCAAATAATTGTTTGGTATCATTGGTGGACTGAGGACAAATGTTTGGTTGTTTTCGTTCAAGTTAGACAACATTTTGTCATCCTGGATCTTGATTTGATCAAAACTGGGTTCGATTATATTCTCCGAATCGACTAATAATTGGTTTATCCAAGTCTCATCCAACAAGTTTTCAGTGTCTAAATTCGACAGACTTTCGTCTAGATTAGTCGTGTTTAGATTCAAATTTTCGTTCAATTTTTCCAATTCTTGATTAATGGAAGCCTGACTCAAAAAGTTTGGATCAGTTCGATTACTCGAGTTTAAATTACTCGCAAAACCTGTTGAATCCTTGATTTGAATTCTAGAGTACTCGGTCTTATTCGAATCATTTGTCATGAGTATCAAAAAATACTCACCAGTGTCTTCTTCGAGCACTAGTTTATAACCATCGGGTACACAATTGTGCTCAAAAAGATCAGTTGTGGCAAGTATATCAGCATTTTTTTGTGTCTCTTTATAAAATTCGACTTGTTTTGAGTTGTTCTGTTCGGGATAGTAGTTGTACTCGAACCCATTTGATGCTGAAGTTATACCAAGATCAATGTCTTGTTGTAAAATTGTTTGTAAATCGATTTCCATTTCGAAATCCTTTGAAAAAATTTCCTAAATTTTGTTGTCTAAAATTAATCGAAAAATGTTTCAACTAAAAAAAAAAGTAAACCTCTTTATTAAAAGTATTATCTTGGATTAGATTAGTTAAAAAGTCTTTTTGGGACGGTGTTGTAGGCAAAAAAGTGGCCGGTGCTATCATTAAGCTTAACCGGTTGTTCATAAGTATCTCATCTATATAATCATAAGTGTTATTCAAATCGTATAAATTTTGTTTGATTATGTAATTGTGAGTGTTATAAGCAAAATGTTCCAAATCGATACGGTTCGTAGTGTGACGTAGTACGTTTGCCAATAGGGTCAAGCGAAGCAGAGTCTCAAAAAAATTCTTTTTAATATTCCTCATCTGAAAATTAATTTTATTTAAAAAATTTTTTTTTGAAAAAAAAATGAAATATTTTCCGAAAAACGTTGCCTAGCATTATTACGAAGGGCATAAAGAACATTCTATTTAAAATGTGATGTAATTACATGTACCCCTCCGAAATAATAAAGCTGGCAAATTCTTATTTCGTACTAAAAAAAAATTTTATTTTTTTTTTTTGAAATATTTCTATCTTTCATTTTGAACATAATTTTATATTCAAGAGGTGTCGTCATTTCTTCTAGAGAGAGTAAAAGCACACTCAAAAATTGAATCATCTCTGTGTGTATGTTTAAAAGTATTAAAAAATTTTGTCCTTAGTCTAGACTCTCGGAGTTTTACATCTCTTGAAATTGATTCTAATTTGACCAAAAGGACTAGCGATATTCAAAAAAATTATGAATATTAATTCTCACCCTCCTTGAAACTTTCATAATCCCCGCAATCTTTAAAATAAAAGCATGAATTTTTATTTGACAGCTATTATGCATTTATAAAAATTTGAAGTTTTAAGTTATCTTTGCTTTATGCAAAAACTTTGAGACCTTAACACTTTGAGTGCAATTAAACACTATTGACAGTTAGATTTAAAACATAATTTTTCATTTCAGAGGGGGTTTGGGATAGCTCTTCTAAATTTGTAATCAAAAACGCCATTTTTATTGTTTGAATAAAATTTGATCAAAAAATAACTGAATGGTCTTCTACTGTCTAAAAAGAGGCCTTAGACATTTCAACCTTTCTGAAACCCTTTTTCCAGTACTGTCGAAAGTTGATTGGTCAAAAAAACGTTACAAACATTTTTGAACCCCTCTACCTTTGTCTTAATAGGACTTTATGATTGTCTTCAATGCTGTTTTAATCCCCTCTCATAGTTTTTATGATTTTTATTGAAATTCCCTTTTGACGAAGATCATTTCCAATCGAGTCCTTTCTGGAGTTTAAAAAGAAAGTTAAGGGAGGTTCAGGGTATTCAATCAACTTCTTGAAATTGATGAGTCTTTGAAGTCTTGCTAAAGCCCCTGAGCTCAAATGATAAAGAGCTGAACTCCGAGATATAATACCAGGAACAGTATACTTTTCTAAAAGTTTTAGGCCTAAAGATCTGAATAGTTTTCGAGGATTTCAACGAGCAAAAAAAGTAAGATGAATAATATATTTCTAGAAATCAATTTAGACAGTCATTTTTAAAAATAAGACGAGTCTTTCGAAATTACAAAAATTAAAAATTTTAATGTCTCAAGACCCTAGACCCATATTGGCAAACAAAAAAATGAAGACTCATAAAATTGATGACTACTTACCCAGTTATCGATTTGGAACTTTGCATTTAAAATTTAGAAAAAAAAATTCAAAAAAAATCAAAAAAGGTGTTTTAAAAAAAAATGAAAAAAAGTTAAAAAAAATCATAATCAAAAAAATTATAATTTATTTTTGTTGTTCAGGTATTTAACGACGAAATATTAAACATTAAGTCGAAAAAAAAAATAAACTTTGAGTTTACTCAAATCCGGCAATTCGAGAAAATAATTATTTTTTGCATTTTTTTCTAGTTTTTTTTTTTTGGAAAAAATTTTTTTTTTTTTATTTTCTAGTTACCGATCTAGAATGATTTCATCAAAATTGAAATCTTATAATTTTTTTACATAATTATTATAATATTTTAATTTCGCTGAAAAAAATTCGCTTTGATACACATTCACGTGATTTTTAGTATAAAAATAGAAGCGTACCTATGTACTTATGAGTTTACCTTATACTTTTTGAATAGACTCACTTTCATCATAATTAAGTTTAAAAATTTTTAATCGAGGTAACTTTTAAAAATAGCGTTACACGATTTGAGTAAATGTAAATTCAAAAAATAAAAGTATAAAAATATTTTTTTTTTGTGAAAGACTTGACCT
The DNA here is from genome assembly GCA_022207745.1 of Brachionus rubens. Classification (NCBI taxonomy): domain Eukaryota; kingdom Metazoa; phylum Rotifera; class Eurotatoria; order Ploima; family Brachionidae; genus Brachionus; species Brachionus rubens. The sequence continues at coordinate 6,075,882 of JAJVHD010000001.1, read as the reverse complement.
AAAAATAAACAAATAAAATAAATTGAAACTAAATAGCTCTAAAAACGATGGGCAACGCTTGCAGGTCGAAACAAATTTACGATTGGCGATAAAATATCTCTTTTGTTTTCAAGCGTAAAAATTACTGAACTTAAAAATATTAATTCTTAAGTCCTAGAGTCGTAAGTTGTATGTTAAATGGTATGCAGGTACCGGAGTGCCTCATTATAGACACCAGGGGTCTTAAAATGTGACTGAAAAAAATTGGGTCTCAAATTAATTAATTTTTAATTTAAATAAATTTCAGACCCTTTGTTTTTTCTGTCACATTTTGAGACCCCTGGTGTCTATAATGAGGCGCTACCGTATATGTATTGAGTACTAATTGTGTGTTATTCCAGTAAAGTCTAACATGCTGCCACACCCCACATTAGGGTGGTTCACTAATAATAATAATAATAAAGTTTTAAAAATTGATTTTTGTAATACAAGACTCCAAGTTTTAATGAGATGCTAAGTATAGAGCTAAAATTTATGATAATTTTTTTAATCAGAAACTATTTTGTTTGAAAAAAAACATTTTTCCTAAAAAAAAGTTATTTTTCTCAATCTTTAATTTTCTGATTTTTTCTTTGAAAATGCACTCAAGACAAAAATAAAATTTAAAATGTTTAACCTTTATTGATCTTAAATTTTAAAAACTTTGAAAAAGAAAATAATACCATAAAATCGAATAAAAATTAATTATAATTGAAAGTTTAGATAGAAAAAAATTAAAATTACCTTTAAGCATAAAAATTTTTTCAATCTGATTGAGACTTAAGTCTAGTCGAGAATTAATCGTAAGCGTATAATAATCGGAATTTATTGCCTGGTTACCAAATGTCATGCTTTTTCATAGACTTTATGGGTAGTTCAAACAATGATTCGAATCGAAACGAGAATCATATATACGAACTACAGTGAGTTTGCAAAAACGGGCGCTATGCTCTATCTCTTTGATGTGCCATCAAGATTATACATCAAAAAAATTTTTGGAGTCACATCATAGACAAAAGCTTTCATATTAATATGATACGAATTAATTTTTCACTAACCAAGCGGCTTCGGGACAAAAATCAATGAAGACTCACCGTCGATTTAGTTAACTAAGTTTTTGATAACTTCCATGCTATCTGAATTTTTATTTCTGATATTCCTACCGGCAACGAAAATCCGAGAAATCAAATAAATTTTTGTCATGGGGAAATCAAAAAATTTAGCTCAGCCCATCAGCTTTTTGCAACCAAATGTCATTTTGCTTTATTTAAACATTTAAGTACTCACGATATTAAAATAATATATTTGGTTTGATGATATGGTCTTATAGCTAAAAGGCTGCCGTTGACGCTGGGACCATGAAAAAAAATTACCTGAAGCCGTACTCGGGTGAAAAGCGGTAAAAAGGGCATTTTTAAGTAAAAACACATTTGCGCCTCGGAAAATCGCGATATCCATCTTTTTTCTATGCATCTTTATAAAAAAGAGACGATTCTCTACAATCTCAGCTATTACTTTTTTTACTTGAAATTCTCAATCCTCGTATAGAAAAACACAAGATAACATACCTATATGTACCCATAAACTTAAAGGTATTGGGTAGGTATAGGTAACCCGAAAAAATCAGGTTTTAGGTCCGGGTCTGGGTTGGGTAACCCAAAAATTTGGGTATATTTACCCAAAACCCAATTTTTTTCAAAAAAAAAACACCTAAGAATCTATAAGATATCCAAATTTTTGGGTTACCCAACCTAGACCCGGACCTAAAACCTGATTTTTTCGGGTTACCTATACCCACCCAATGCCTTAAAATTTATGAGTACATATGTCTGCTAACTTGATTTGACAACGTTCGAATCCTTTCTTGAACATTCAAAAGTTTTCAGAACCTTTCAAAAATTTCCGGGACCTTTTCATATTTTTCGGGGATTTTCATAAATTTTGAAACAAATTAATTTTGATTTTGAATTATAAATTTTAAATCCCGGAAAATTTCGAAAGGTTGTGAAAGGTTCAGAAAACTTTTTAAAACTTTTGAACATTCGGACGAATTGGAATGAACGCGAACGTTCATTTTTGGAACTTGTGAACGACGAGGTTAAGATGTCTTTCTATAATTAATATTTTATTTTGAAAATATGTTTTGGGTGCTAAAAGGGTGAAGTTAATATATGTTTTCCACGGTTTTTTGTTTTACGAGGATTCACAATTTTAAGTCAAAAAGTATTTTCAAATTCTCCGATTTTTCGGGAACCACGAAGGTACATAATTGTAGTTGGACCATCAACGAAGTTATTGCATAAACCCTACTCGGTATTTAAATAGAATTTTCGGTTTCGTTTAGAAACATGAAGAGTGTTGATTTCTCGCGTGTAATTTTTCATTTTGAAAGAAAAAAAGATAACCATAAAAAAAACCTTTAATTGGTTTGAAATATTCTTGGGAAACGAAATAATGTCTCCTAGCAATTCTTAATTTAAAAAAAAAAAACTAAAATTTGATAAAACATAATATTTTATTATAATAGAAGTAACAAAAAAGATAATTGCTAAACGAAAGACTTGTCAAATTATAATTACCAAAGTTTGTTACACAATTTGATTGTTTAACCAAAGTCTGCCAAAAATATTAAATTCAACAACCACTTTAATTTTCTAAATTTACTTGGTTGTTGCCGATTTCTTAACTAGTTGGAACAAAAGTCTTTTTAAGCATAAAAATTGGTAGTTAGTTGTTCAAAGACAGTTTTTAATTTATGAATGTTTTTTTTTTTTTTTACGTCGATTTATTATTTGCCTATGTGTTTTCTAAACGTGAATTCAAATGTTAAATAATAGAGAAATAGTTAAGAGCATTGTTAACATCATTAAATAAAAAACTTTTTTTTTTTCTAATTTAAAAACATAGGTTTTAATTAAACATATTTTTTAAAGCCACTAAAATTATGAAATTTCACTTTTAAACCACGTGTTTTAAGGTTCATAAGCTTTAAAATTTCATAAAAAATTTTTTTTGTAAATTTATTTTATTAAAAAATGTAAAAAATTGAGAGAAAGTGATCATCAAACAGTTAGTTCTAGGATACCTAGAGGAACATGTTTTGTATCAACAAAAAAAATAGAAGCTGCGCTTTTATTATTTACATCGTTTATTGTTTACGGTTAGCAACAGGATCGACGACAGCATCTTCTGGATCTACAGCATCTCGGTTGACAACATGGTTCACAGCATGGCTCACAACATTGTCTAGAACATGATCCATAATACGAACGTGATGGTGGATAATAATAATCATCGTATCTTGGAGCTGAAGTAGTCATACCCATTTTAAGAATTAGAAATTGTTTGATGAATTTTCTCAATCGACATTCATTTGATATTTATAATGAAATTCAAATGTTCAAAAAATTGGAATCTAATTAAAGTGAATGTTTGGATACTAAGAGAATCAATGACAATTGGAATATACAATTTTTAATTTTGTATTCTATTTTTTGTGTTTGTTTGTATTTTATTTATTTAGTTTCTCAAAAGGATTGAGTAAACTTTATACACATTTAAATTATTAATGGAATCAAGTTCAAAACTGTAAGATAAGAATTCTATGGAAAGAGAACAACCATGATTCGATTGTATTTTATAAAAGAATTATTTCAAGTCAATTCGAACACTTAAAAAGATCTTTCAAAATGACTTCAAGTTTATTGTTTTAAACATTTATTCGTTTTTTTTGAAGCTTAATGTTTTAGTCTTAGCTTTCTCGGTACGTAATGATTTAACTAGCTATGGTAAAAAATTTTCCAAGTTTTTTTTCAACCTATTCAATTTGGAAGCAGACAAATATTACCCTAAAAAACACAAGACTTAATCCTGATAACTATCCAGTATCACTTAGAAGCACAGTGTGTAAAATGTTAGAAAACTTTCTCAAAGAAAAGATGATATCACATTTATTTAAAAATGGGCTTTGTCAGCATGTTTCCAGCATGATTCCCGGTAAATCTTGCTGTACCAATATACTAGAAACAATGCATCTAATTTAAAATTTATTAGCATCTGGAAATTCAATTGACGATTGACGTCGTGTATTCAGACTTTGCAAAGGCACAATTTATCAGCCTTATGGCTTTGAGGTTAAAATCTGAAATAAATTTTCTACAAGAAAGTAAACAGAAAATTGTCATGGGCAATCTTGAATCAGAATGGCTTGATGCTACCAGTGGAGTAGCCAGACAATTTTGGATAGTGTGGCGAAGTTCTGTGTTTACTAGATAAATAGATGAATGTCACTAGATATTATAATAAAAGATAATTTAGATGATACATAGAACTATTTTTATTAAATCATAGAAAATATATTTGATAGACTAAAATTATAAATTAATACAAAAATATAGTAATCTATGGAACCAACTTTTTGGACTTCTTTTGTTTGTTTTTTTTATAAATAAATCGACTGAAAAATCATGCAAATTATTTAGAAATTATGCTGATCATAGCAATGGTTAACAATCGGCGTTTGACGTTTAACTGGAATGTCGGCTTGGTCAACTTGTTCCACTTGAAATGCCCAATATTGAACTAGCATTAAATTTTTTTTTAGGTTGATACGGATTTATTCGATTAGAATTTTGAACATCACGATGTCAATGTGGTTAAACTTCTTTAGTTAGACCACTTATTGAGTATAAGCCTATGAAGTCCTTATCTTGAAGGTGATAAGAAGGGGCTAGAAAAAAACCAAGGTAGTATAATATCGTTAAAATTAAGAGAGATGTTTTGTTTTAACAATTTATTCAAATGACTAAAGAATAAAATAAAAATATAAAGTTTTTATAAAGACGCTTGTTTGCTTGTTCGAATAAAAGCAAACAACTTATCCCTTTCCAAAAATAACTGTTTGTATTTTCTAAAAAGTTTCTAACATTTGTAATTTCATAAACACGAGTTTAACTAAAATTTTACTAAAACAACTAAAGCTAACTAAGCTCAATACTGGGGATACTGCAAGGTAGATCCATGAGACTGAGTAAGAAGCTGAATTATCAAGAATGAACCTCATGTCACTTGATACAAGAAGAAGAAGAGGTGATTTAACTCAATTTTTCAAGATCATAAATTGTTTGGAGGTTGTCAATTTGATGAATGACATCAAGTATGTATAACTCAGCAAAAATAATTATGATTTAAGAGGTCATTCAAAAATGGTTACAAGAGAAATCATCAAGAACTTTCCGGCGCGTTATATTTTTACAAACAGAGTTGTTAACAATTGGAATAGTCTACCAAAAAATGATGTGGAAGCAGTGTCATTAAATTATTTCACAGTTTTAACAGCAGTTATTTGAAAACAATTATAATATTCAACTTCAGGAATATTATATTAATAACGTTAACCTGTATTAATTTGAAAAGACAAGGTCATTTCAATATTTCATGAGTCCAGGTAAATTTGCTTCCTTTTGATTCAAATCTGTAACTATTTACTTTCATAGTTCATTATTTACTTTCATTTAAATTGTTGGGCTTTTTATCATCATCTTTTCATGCTTCTACAGAAACTATGTCTTAAGCAATCTCGTTTTAAAATAGCACCCATCCAGCCGAAGGATCTTTATTTGAAACTATATTTAATGGTTGAGGTGGTATAAAAGGTGGTATATCGATTGACATTGAATGTAAGCCCTCAAATTGGTAACTCAGTGTCTCCTCATGGTGATTTAGACAAGTCATCATTACTTAATTCCAAGTTAATTCAAGATGAAAGAAGCTAAAAAAAATTATTTCTGGTAAGTTATTTATTAAGAAAATTAAAAATCTACCGAATTCGAAAAAATAAAAAAAATACTAAAATCTATGGAACCAAAAACATTTTAAAAACTCTTGTTGTGTATTCATAATATGTACCATAATTATTCTTGTAAAAATATCCACCAAATTGATAATTATTATAATAGCTACCAGTCGCGTCAATACTCGTCTCACATGTTTGACAATAATAAATTTGACCTGGTGGAAACCAAAAACCACCATTGAATTGAACAGCTCTATTGGAATATGGGCCATAATTATAAGCTGAAAATTCCATGTTATTGTGATTCAAGAAACCGTTTGCATTATAAATAACTGGGGTTTGAACTGTAAGTTTATACTTTTGAGCTTGATTGCCAACTCTGAATATTGAATACTCTTCAACGAAAAGACCGTTTTGTGTTTCTATTCTCAATTTATAATTGTACTGATTTGTTACTTTGTGTAAAGTGTCTAAACCAATCCAAAAATTTGATTGACCATCTGAGAAACCCTCAATGTAATCTTGCATTTTTCTGTAGAAAAACTTTGGTTGTGCATTTACTCTTGATGCAATCAAAATTCTGTGCTCCGGACTCATCAAATAAGCATAATTGAATCTGTCCAACGAATCAAAGAATTCAATTTTTTTAGTTTGTTCATTTGTTGGTAAAAACAAACTAGTGAACGAATTTCCTTTGTCAATCAATTGAACGCTCGTTTGAATTTGTTGAAATGGAATACATGAAGATGTGTTGTTTAAATCAATTATGTTTATAAGAGTATTTGTTGTACAAAATGAAAGCATCAAAACATCTGAACCACCATTTCCAATGTGATGAACTCTTGATGTTTCAATTTGTACTTTATTACTGAATTCACGTGTTGACCATGAACCAATACTTGGTTGTTTATAAGGACAATTGACAAATATTTGCACTCCTGTTATTGTAAAATACAAATAAAATCCATTTGTTATTTGTTGAGTCAAATGAATGTTTACAACTTGACCATTGTTTGAAATTACTTGAAATTGTCCATTCAAAAATGTGAATGAATAAATAATATTTTGATTGCTTGAACTAATCACAAATGAAAAAATCAATGTTCCAACAAGATTCAATTGACCTGTAAAATGAATAACTGTGCCTGGTAAAATGCTAATTACATCTCTACACTTGAAACTTGAAAGAGCTGATTCTAAATTCATAAAACCGTGAGCGTTTTTGAACAATCGAATCTCTCTCATTCTTGAAATTGTCTCAGACGACCAAAACATTTTGACTCGATTTGATCTTGGACAATCAACATATATTTGAATCTTGTCTTTTTCATTAAACAAGAAAAACAATGTATTGATTTCAGTTACTTGAAGATCAACAACTTTTTTGCTTATATTCTTTTGATCACTGCTAACAGTTTCAAATATCAAACTATTAATTGATGGATTAAAGGACAAAACAAGTCGATCTCCACCACCAATTTGTGACTCGAATACAGTTGTTATTTCAGATCGAGCTTCAACACCACAAAGTTCCCATACAAGCACAATTGAATTATCAAACATTATTGTTTCATAATTTGGAAGAGATATTGTTGTAGTACTAGAAGATGTAAACAGAGGCGTTGTTGAAAGAAGAGTGTAGAGTGTTGTTGATTGTAAACTAGCTGTGGTATAGTTATTTACGCTTAAAGTAATATTTTCAAAATCTGTTGTATGCGTTACATTTAGATTTGTATCGTTTGTTACAATTTCAGTTGGTGTTAATTCAGTAATGGTTGTTTGCTCAGTGGTTTCAACTACTTGCTCAGGTGTACTTGTTTCTCCTGCAACATTTGTTGTTGTTTCATCCAGGGTAAGTGGTTCAGTGGTTGAAGTTTCATGCTCGTTTTCAGTAGTGACATGTTCAAGTGTGGTTTGTTCACCGGTTGTCGTTTCATTTTCCGAATAGGTGGTTAAATCTTCCAATTCGATAGAAGTGGTAAGACCTTCCTGCTCATTTGCGGTGGTTTCATCTACTTGAATAGCAACAGTAGTTACATCGACAAGTTCTGCAGTTGTGATCGCATTAGTCGTTGTAGTTTCTGCATCGGTTGTTTCCATCTCTTGTTCTGTTGTGGTTGTTTCCATCTCTTGTTCTGTTGTGGTTGTTTCCATCTCTTGTTCTGTTGTGGTTGTTTCCATCTCTTGTTCTGTTGTGGTTGTTTCCACCTCTTGTTCTGTTGTGGTTGTTTCCATCTCTTGTTCTGTTGTGGTTGTTTTATCCTCTTGTTCTGTTGTGGTTGTTTTATCCTCTTGTTCTGTTGTGGTTGTTTTATCCTCTTGTTCTGTTGTGGTTGTTTTATCCTCTTGTTCTGTTGTGGTTGTTTTATCCTCTTGTTCTGTTGTGGTTGTTTCCATCTCTTGTTCTGTTGTGGTTGTTTTATCCTCTTGTTCTGTTGTGGTTGTTTTATCCTCTTGTTCTGTTGTGGTTGTTTCCATCTCTTGTTCTGTTGTGGTTGTTTTATCCTCTTGTTCTGTTGTGGTTGTTTCCATCTCTTGTTCTGTTGTGGTTGTTTTATCCTCTTGTTCTGTTGTGGTTGTTTTATCCTCTTGTTCTGTTGTGGTTGTTTCCATCTCTTGTTCTGTTGTGGTTGTTTTATCCTCTTGTTCTGTTGTGGTTGTTTCCATCTCTTGTTCTGTTGTGGTTGTTTTATCCTCTTGTTCTGTTGTGGTTGTTTTATCCTCTTGTTCTGCATCGGTTGTTTTATCCTCTTGTTCTGTTGTGGTTGTTTTATCCTCTTGTTCTGTTGTGGTTGTTTTATCCTCTTGTTCTGCATCGGTTGTTTTATCCTCTTGTTCTGTTGTGGTTGTTTTATCCTCTTGTTCTGTTGTGGTTGTTTTATCCTCTTGTTCTGTTGTGGTTGTTTCATCCTCTTGTTCTGTTGTGGTTGTTTTATCCTCTTGTTCGGCAGTTGTAATCGAACCAGTCTTTGTAGTTTCTGCATCGGTTGTTTCATCCTCTTGTTCAGCTGTAGTTTCGCTTTCCTTTTCAACAGCGGTCGTCTCATCGATTTGTTCTACAGTAGTGGCTCCGTTTCCAAGTTCAAAAGTGTTTTTTTCATTTTCACTAGTGGTTCTATCGCCTTGTTCATTCGTCGTTTCATTTTCGTCTAAAGTGACAATTTCTTCTTCTAGCTCATTTTCTCTTCTCCATTTAATATTTTCAACGTCTTTGTCTTTTAAAAATTTAGTTTTGTTTTTTAAAATTTCAGTTCTAAATCCTTCTTCAAAACAATTTGATATTCCCAAAATTACAGACACTAAAACCCAAATAAAAATATAAATATTTTTCATTCTTGCGTCCTTTCTGTTCATAAAATTATTTCGATTTTATTTTTTCATTTTATTCAATTTAATTTATACATTTCTTTTGACATTAAGTTTCTTTCTCGTCATACTTCTCTTTTTTTTTCAAAAAGTAAGCATTCAAAAAATTTTGATAAATTATCAAAATTTTTTTATCAGATTTGGTTTAAAACTTGTCAGCATTTAAAAAAAAAAAAGAAAATTTTTCTTTTTCTTCTAAATAATCGATAAATTTCATTTTAAATTTTTTTCGATATAAACTTTTTATTTTTTTAAAGATAAAAAATAAGATTTGAGTTTGATTTCTCTTAATATTCACCCATACTTCATTCGGATCTTAATTATCTTTTTTGATTTGATTCTGGTCAACACTTTAATTGACATTTTTGAATTATAAAATTCCAGAAATTCCATAAAAACTTAAACAAAGCCATTCTTCAATTTATTTGATTTTGAATAAATAGTGGAATCTCCTTCAAACTTTTTTTGATTCAAATCTTTTTTTCTGGGATTGATTTAATGAATGTAATTGGAATTCAACGAAAGAGTAAGATAAAATTAGTGTAATATCAATGTAAATGCATTAATACTGTTTGTTATGCAAAAAATTGAAATTTACTGGGTATGGACATTAGACTAGTGTTGGTCGCTCGATCTTTTGCGACCATGAGACGAAATTTCAGCTCGATTGGATCGGCAAACACTAAGGTTTGATTTAAATAATTCCAGAAATTTTTAAAAAATTGCAAAGCAAAGCTCTTAATAACATTTTTTCATAGTGAGCTCCAACTTCAGTCTACACTTGTTCGACCAATTTGGTTTAGAAATTTTCAGTTGGTTAAGAGAAAATTTTAATTATTTCGACCATAAGAGGATCTTGAATTAGAAAGAGTAAGATTAAAGAGTACAGAAAGTAAAGTCATTCCGACATGAGAAAGCGCATTCTAATTTCGTGCTCCCAAGTTATTCGTAATTATAAATTTAAGGCTATTTTGTTTAGCCCTTTATCACTTATAATTGCAAACAATAATCAAAGACACGCTTCTTTTAGGCCTTACCAACTCCAGTCAGATCAATGTATCAGACCCCTTCAATCCGAATTCATGAACTTTTTGAAATGGAAATTTTGAACGACCGGTGCTACAGTAGTGATTTAATAGGAGGATTTTACTAAAATTTACGTAAATTACCGTAAATTATTGTTATATTACCCAAAAAATCACTGGCATTTTTTGGGTCAACATTTGAAATTTTGGTGTTACCAAAATTATCGTAAATTTACCTGAAATACCGTTAAATATGGTAAATTCCGAATTTTTTACTTTTGTGAAATTACGATATTTTACGTAATTTATGGTAAAAATTCAATAATTTACGGTAATTTACTTAAATTTTAGTAAAATCCTCCCATCAAATCACCACTGTATTTTTACTCAAGAAAATCTTGGAAATTCAGGTTTCACTTATCGGGATCCTATTCAGGAATCAAAATCTGAGAAAAAAAACTTGAGGTCTCAAATCCAACAGTAATTATTTAATTTCAATAGAAAAATTTTTGATTTAAATTAATTTTGGGTGATAATTAAGTAGAGAGTCGAAGTTTTTAATAAAACATTTTCAAAAATATGGAGTCTTAATTTTCTTAAAATTTCAGTTTTTTTATAATTTTGATTAAAAAATTTAAATTCTTGATTTCAACTAAAAAATGTTCAAGGTTGTTTAAAAATTAATCAAAATTTTTTGAATCCTAGAAGAAAAAATTTATAAAATCGATGCTTCTTATCAGTCTAAAAGAAAAAATGAAAATCGATTATACAAATTTTTTTTAAGACAACAAATGTCTAAAACTGATATAATTTAGAAAACTTAAAAGAGAAGAGAGTGTGGTGTATTTCTCAACCTTTTATTTATGGCGTATAAAAGCATCAATTTAAAAATAAAATTTAAAGCAAAAAAAATAAAAAAATGAAAAGTCAAATATTGTTTTTCGTAATTATTTTTTTGGTTCCAGTATTGGCAAAACAAAAATTAGAAAAGAAACCAAAGAATGATGAATTTACTGCCTTGGCTGAATATTCTAAATCAATTACAGTGGTATCTGAATTTGGTGTAATTGACTATAATCCATCAATGGTGCTTGTATGGGAACTTTGTGGTGTTGAAGCTCGATCTGAAATAACAACTATATTCGAGTCACAAATTGGTGGTGGAGATCGACTTGTTTTGTCCTTTAATCCATCAATTAATAGTTTGATATTTGAAACTGTTAGCAGTGATCAAAAGAATATAAGCAAAAAAGTTGTTGATCTTCAAGTAACTGAAATCAATACATTGTTTTTCTTGTTTAATGAAAAAGACAAGATTCAAATATATGTTGATTGTCCAAGATCAAATCGAGTCAAAATGTTTTGGTCGTCTGAGACAATTTCAAGAATGAGAGAGATTCGATTGTTCAAAAACGCTCACGGTTTTATGAATTTAGAATCAGCTCTTTCAAGTTTCAAGTGTAGAGATGTAATTAGCATTTTACCAGGCACAGTTATTCATTTTACAGGTCAATTGAATCTTGTTGGAACATTGATTTTTTCATTTGTGATTAGTTCAAGCAATCAAAATATTATTTATTCATTCACATTTTTGAATGGACAATTTCAAGTAATTTCAAACAATGGTCAAGTTGTAAACATTCATTTGACTCAACAAATAACAAATGGATTTTATTTGTATTTTACAATAACAGGAGTGCAAATATTTGTCAATTGTCCTTATAAACAACCAAGTATTGGTTCATGGTCAACACGTGAATTCAGTAATAAAGTACAAATTGAAACATCAAGAGTTCATCACATTGGAAATGGTGGTTCAGATGTTTTGATGCTTTCATTTTGTACAACAAATACTCTTATAAACATAATTGATTTAAACAACACATCTTCATGTATTCCATTTCAACAAATTCAAACGAGCGTTCAATTGATTGACAAAGGAAATTCGTTCACTAGTTTGTTTTTACCAACAAATGAACAAACTAAAAAAATTGAATTCTTTGATTCGTTGGACAGATTCAATTATGCTTATTTGATGAGCCCGGAGCACAGAATTTTGATTGCATCAAGAGTAAATGCACAACCAAAGTTTTTCTACAGAAAAATGCAAGATTACATTGAGGGTTTCTCAGATGGTCAATCAAATTTTTGGATTGGTTTAGACACTTTACACAAAGTAACAAATCAGTACAATTATAAATTGAGAATAGAAACACAAAACGGTCTTTTCGTTGAAGAGTATTCAATATTCAGAGTTGGCAATCAAGCTCAAAAGTATAAACTTACAGTTCAAACCCCAGTTATTTATAATGCAAACGGTTTCTTGAATCACAATAACATGGAATTTTCAGCTTATAATTATGGCCCATATTCCAATAGAGCTGTTCAATTCAATGGTGGTTTTTGGTTTCCACCAGGTCAAATTTATTATTGTCAAACATGTGAGACGAGTATTGACGCGACTGGTAGCTATTATAATAATTATCAATTTGGTGGATATTTTTACAAGAATAATTATGGTACATATTATGAATACACAACAAGAGTTTTTAAAATGTTTTTGGTTCCATAGATTTTAGTATTTTTTTTATTTTTTCGAATTCGGTAGATTTTTAATTTTCTTAATAAATAACTTACCAGAAATAATTTTTTTTAGCTTCTTTCATCTTGAATTAACTTGGAATTAAGTAATGATGACTTGTCTAAATCACCATGAGGAGACACTGAGTTACCAATTTGAGGGCTTACATTCAATGTCAATCGATATACCACCTTTTATACCACCTCAACCATTAAATATAGTTTCAAATAAAGATCCTTCGGCTGGATGGGTGCTATTTTAAAACGAGATTGCTTAAGACATAGTTTCTGTAGAAGCATGAAAAGATGATGATAAAAAGCCCAACAATTTAAATGAAAGTAAATAATGAACTATGAAAGTAAATAGTTACAGATTTGAATCAAAAGGAAGCAAATTTACCTGGACTCATGAAATATTGAAATGACCTTGTCTTTTCAAATTAATACAGGTTAACGTTATTAATATAATATTCCTGAAGTTGAATATTATAATTGTTTTCAAATAACTGCTGTTAAAACTGTGAAATAATTTAATGACACTGCTTCCACATCATTTTTTGGTAGACTATTCCAATTGTTAACAACTCTGTTTGTAAAAATATAACGCGCCGGAAAGTTCTTGATGATTTCTCTTGTAACCATTTTTGAATGACCTCTTAAATCATAATTATTTTTGCTGAGTTATACATACTTGATGTCATTCATCAAATTGACAACCTCCAAACAATTTATGATCTTGAAAAATTGAGTTAAATCACCTCTTCTTCTTCTTGTATCAAGTGACATGAGGTTCATTCTTGATAATTCAGCTTCTTACTCAGTCTCATGGATCTACCTTGCAGTATCCCCAGTATTGAGCTTAGTTAGCTTTAGTTGTTTTAGTAAAATTTTAGTTAAACTCGTGTTTATGAAATTACAAATGTTAGAAACTTTTTAGAAAATACAAACAGTTATTTTTGGAAAGGGATAAGTTGTTTGCTTTTATTCGAACAAGCAAACAAGCGTCTTTATAAAAACTTTATATTTTTATTTTATTCTTTAGTCATTTGAATAAATTGTTAAAACAAAACATCTCTCTTAATTTTAACGATATTATACTACCTTGGTTTTTTTCTAGCCCCTTCTTATCACCTTCAAGATAAGGACTTCATAGGCTTATACTCAATAAGTGGTCTAACTAAAGAAGTTAACCACATTGACATCGTGATGTTCAAAATTCTAATCGAATAAATCCGTATCAACCTAAAAAAAAATTTAATGCTAGTTCAATATTGGGCATTTCAAGTGGAACAAGTTGACCAAGCCGACATTCCAGTTAAACGTCAAACGCCGATTGTTAACCATTGCTATGATCAGCATAATTTCTAAATAATTTGCATGATTTTTCAGTCGATTTATTTATAAAAAAAACAAACAAAAGAAGTCCAAAAAGTTGGTTCCATAGATTACTATATTTTTGTATTAATTTATAATTTTAGTCTATCAAATATATTTTCTATGATTTAATAAAAATAGTTCTATGTATCATCTAAATTATCTTTTATTATAATATCTAGTGACATTCATCTATTTATCTAGTACCGTAAATATTTGTTTTTTAACGCTGCACTAAAAATCAAAAATACTCTAATTATCCAAAATTCTCATGCATTAATCCAAAATTTCCGTGGATTAATGCATTGTTAAATCTTGAAAATACATGTTTAAGCCAATCTTTACAAATCGAACACACTATAACATGTGATCGATGGTAAGAGGTGCCTGCTCTATAAGTCTTTTTTTGATTTTTAATGCAGCGTTATAAAACAAATATTTACGGTAACATTAATCCTATGCCTTTTTCTAATTATTAATTTTACATCAATAATCGAATTCGAAGTTGTTGTCAGAGTGTCAATTTCTGACAATATATTTATAAAATGGCTGGTTGAAATCTTTACCCTGAAGACTAAACACACTTAGCGTCGAATTAAAACCAATATGATTTCAGAAAGTATAGATTTATTGAAAAAAAAATAACAAAACAAAAGCATTTAAATTAAAATAACGCCCGCCCAAGTTTAAACAATAATTTAACAAAAAAAATTAAAATGAAAAAAACTTAAGCATCCAATAAATGATTCAAATTAGATCGATTCATTTATAAAGCTCATTTTTTTATGACTAAACATTAGTATTGCTTGCAATCTTTAGGTGTTTGATTAATCCCACTTAGAGTATCAGGTATTGGTTCACCATCACGTCTAACACACCAACATGTAACTTTATTATCACATTGAGTCGCTTGAAAATAACCTTCTGTATCACACATAGGTGCGTATGTTTTACTTGTTAACGATTGATTAAAATTTTTATTCAATTGATTAGTGTAAATTTGTCTTGAGTCTTTGTTTAATCGTACAAAGCTACACTTGGCACGTATGCCTTGAAAACATAAACAAAATTCTTCAAATGAAACTAAATTGTCTCCATTTTCATCACATGTTTGTTTCAAATCATTCAAACATAAATCCGTTTTGAACTCGTTTAATCGAGACCATTCCAAGTTGTCCAACAAACGATTATGATTAAAATCAAGTTGTGAAAATAAACGACAAACTGGCTCAAGACATGAAAACTCAATTGCATTTATTTTATCAATTTGTTGTTTCTCATCATCTCGTAAACTATCAAAAATTTCAAAAAGACTTATCTTTAGGAACGTAAGACCCATATGAGTACAACCTTTAGACAAAACAATTTTACGTTTAGTCGTAGTAGTCATGCGTGTAGTGACTTCCCGTTTAACTTTTTTCGGTTTATCAACACACTCGTACGGTTTCTTTTTATCATTAGGTCGATTCAAACATATTTGAGTTGATTTACAAACATTTTTGTCACACGGACCAGAACTTTTGTCCAATGTGGCATAAACAATTTGAGTTTTATTTTGTTTAGGCTTAGGCTTTGGATCCTTATTTTGATACAAAATGTTAACGATTAACTTTGAGCCGTCTAATTTACGTTGTTGACTTTTTGTTTTCAAAGTTTTTGACTCAAGTGGAGCCAACTCATTGTCTTCAGTTAAAAATTCATTAAATTGATTTTTACATTTGATTATGTGAACTAAATTCACAAAAAATATTAAAATTATTATGTTGCTTAAATTCATTTTTGTATGATCAACACTTTATCATTTTAATTAACAACAACAATTTTAATTTTTTTTTTCTAAAAAATAAATTTTAAAATTATTATGACTACCTGGCTGTTTTTTTGTTAATAGTTTTAAATAACCCTAGGCAATCTTGAAGCTGAAAGTCTTTTCTATTTTTTTGTAAAGACTTGAAATAAAAGCTTTCTAAGATTTTTTGATAAGTGATTAGTTTTGGAAACTTTAATTATTAGTTATAAATTGGTTCAGGCTGTACTCTGACGTCAAAAATCGCTTATTTCAAAGATGTAAGAAAAATATTAATTTTATTTTGAAGTATGTCTTCTGTTACATTTATTTGAAACTAAAGAGTTAGCAATTATTGTTCTTTGTTGAGCTTAACCCTTAAGGCTTGAAAGAGTTTATAACAATTGGAGCAATTAAACTGAGACCCAAAGGCGACTGAATGGTTATAACTTAAAAGAAGTTAAGGCTAACTCCTTACAGTCAAGTCTTGACAGTTTTTACGCAGCCGTTCATGGAACGGAACGAAAATTAAAAAGGATTTCGTTTCGTTATACGTTCTTAGTCGATTTCCGTTCCAGATAACCGTTCCGTCGAGTTAAGGGTTCCGTTTCAAGTTAATATCGACATGTCGTTTTTTGTGAATTGACATTTCGCGTCTTTACGTTTTTATAAAAAACTTAGAACAAAACGGTTATTTGGAACGTAACGGAACCCTATTTAATCTCTAGGGGCTAAAGACTCGAAAATAATTTTTGAAAGTCCTTGGTAATGTCAATGATGAACTCGGCTGGTCAAACACAAAATGAAACGAATCAAGAGAAAGACCTTGGTGTTTTATTTCGAATGATCTAAAATGGTATAGGAATTTTCCGTATTCGCGGCATTATCGCGGTCAAAAGTTATTTTTTCTGATAAACCAAATACACCGTTTTGTAGCTGAGATTATGAGCTCTAAAAATATAAGTAAATTTATGCAATTATGTAAGTTAGTTGACAAGTATTTTGATACAAAAACATGAAGCTCTAAAACTTTTGGTTTATCTTTGACTTTTCTTTTTTTTGACCCCCCTCTAAAAATCCCATAACAAGATAGTGGTGTAGTTTTGACCTGCGCGAACCTTAGATTCTTTATAAAATTTTAGAGAGTTATATAGAATTTGATAAGTCCGCTTTGTAAATCCGAGAGCTTCTATTTGTTTAATTTAAAAAAAAAACGAAAGTGAGTGAGTATTGATCTAAATTTACAAAATTGAAAATTGCAGCTGGTTCGAAATCATTTGAGAATGCTTAAGGCGAAACTCTCTAAGCTTATGAAACAATTTCTCTGTTTACACCGATGGATATAGCTAATGCCTTACTCGTAAACTTTAGAGGGCTTGAAATGTTTTATACTAAGCAAGAATCACTATAACTTAATTCATAGACGAATATTAAAAACAGAGAGTTATGTACCAAGATGAAGAATACAAAAAGAAGTCTTACAAAACTATCACAAACTTTGTTTCCTAAACCATCTTTTTTGTACATATTCAGTTAACGTCTTAATAAAAAATCTTATGTAATAAATTTTTTTTTTTTAAAATTGTCTTTTCACGAAAGAACACCTTCACACCGATTTATACTAATGAACCTCATAAATATATATTTTTTATAGTATAATTATAGTCTTAAGATCATACCTTTACATTGACTTTTTTTTTTAATTTTTTAAGAAAAGAATTTTCATATCGCCTACATGGTTCAATTAAGGGATAAAAGTTAGAACTCATTTTTTAAAAAAATCAAGCCCTTTTTATGTGATCATTGTTAGACGAAAATTTTTACTCTAAAATAAACAATGTCTGTTTTTCAATGTTTTTTTCGAGTCCCTAAAATTACATAATTCAAAAATAAAGGAAAAAAAATAATTTCAAAACAAAAATAAATTACGTAAAAAATACTTCAAGTACTAAATTAGAACCTCGAACATTAAAAAAAAACGAGTTGTTGTCTTAAAATTGAGATTACTCTGTCTTTTCCCAAAGGCGTTTTATAATTATTCTAAAACATTATTATTCCTATAATTACCGATAGACCCCTTTTTGCTTTGCTAAGATACGAATTTTTAAAATTTTGAATTACGTTAATTTTTAGAGTGAAAGACTTAATGAACTAAAAGTAATGACTCTCAAGGTCGTTTTGAATTTTTAGAAAGAAGGCTTTGAAAAATTGGACTTTACTTCTTTCAGTTGATAAAAATCTTGCAGACTAGCTCTTCAAAACAATACCATGAATCGAGAGTTGGTCCACCGGTTTTCTTAAAAATATATTTTTATTTTATATGGTTTCAGCAGGTATCCTTTCATAAACTTTCATAACTTTTCGGGCCATTTTCATGATTTTTCGGAGCCTTTCAAAATTTACCATAAAAATCTCCGAAAAATTATGAAAAGGTCCCCAAAAGTTATGAAAGTTTATGAAAGGATATGAAAGGTTCTGAAATCTTTTTAACATTCGGGGAAATTCGGATGAACGCGAACGTTCATGAATGTTCATGAAAGGATTTGAACGATCATTTTTGGAACATGTGAACGACCAGGTTAGTAAGATATGGATTTGTACTTAATTTTTCTATTAGACCGAATCAATCAATAATAGGACAATTCAACTTGGAGGGTACCAAAATTTATAAAATTTTGTTTTACACAATCTGGTACGAATTTTACCGTTCTATGAAACCATACATTTAAATAAACCGGTCGACTAACCCTACATGGGTGTCCCAATATGATCATATCCGAATGAAAACTCTTGGAATGTAGCAAACAATTTTCGTTTCTAAAATTGTTTTAAATACCCAAAAATTTTTCAATCAAATATCTAAAGTAAAGTTCGATCGAGGAATTTACGGCAACAAAAAAAAAAGAATTTTTTCAAGATTAATTAAAAATCATTTGCAAAATAAAACGAAATCGAAAACAAAAATAACATTACCTGTTTTCATTACGGTTAGATTTATACTAATTAGTTTTTAAAAAGCAAAAAAAAATGAAAATAAAAACAAAACACTCCAAGGGATCATGATTCTTATATATTCGTCTAATACGTTTATTTAATTGTAACTAAAAACAATTTCAAAAATTTTTTTTCTGCGAAAATTATTTGACTCGATTAATTTCCATGTCATTCAAAAAAAAAAAAGAGAATTTAATTTATCATTAAAAAAAAATTTTTATAATTATTTTCTTAAATATTTTACCTTGTTCTGAAAAGAAGTAAATATTTATCTATAAAACAAGTTTTTTTTTCTATGAGAATTTTTTTATGGGATTTTTGTTAAAACGTTTTATTAAGAAAGAAGTTTTAAAGTTTAGAAAACATCTAAGGTTTAATCTAATGTTTGCTTTCAATTAAGAGCTTTTTTTTTAACCTATTTCATAAACAAACTTAAAAAAAGGGAACATGATTTTAAAAGTGTTTTGAACTCGAACAAGTTTTGTTTATTTCAAAAAAGAAGGAAGTAACAGCTTCGTTTAGTTTATGAGACTAATTTCCAAGTTAATTGTTAGCTTACATTGCTCTTCCACGCTCACCCCTTAGTGGTTAGTAGCTTCTGTAAAACAAAAATTTTTAGTCTTTACAGTTGCAATGAGTCGTAGTGTTTAGACCTCGCTTGCTACTCTCCTGCATCATAGAGAATTAATGAGTCTGAAATCGAGCTGAAGATACTCAACCCAAAATGAATATTACAGTAGAATACGGCTTTAAGCAACTTGAATTAGCCCGGTAAAGATTGTATTTGGACGATTGAGTCGCTTCAAATCAAGAAAATACGGTAATCATAAGCAAGAGCATAATCAAATAAAAATCCATTTGAAGTCACAGTTTTTTTTTTTAAATAAACAATACTATGTATACAGCAGAAGACGTCTATCTATGTTTAAATAAAAACCAGGATGTTTCTAAACATCCTAAAAATGGTACCGACATGAATGAAGTAAAAGAATTACTATTACCACACGAAAATGAATTTCTACTTTGTCCAACTTCCACGAACCAAAATGAAAGAGTTGTTTTTTAAGTTCATTTAAAGGAAAATTTAATTTGATACTTGATATGATAGAAAATAAAAGTCTCATTGTGACATCATTGGGGTGTTACTCTGATGCACAAAATTAAAGTAAATTTGAACAGTTTAGAATAAGTTTTTTAACTTTTAAGTTTCTATAAATTTTCTTGGTTTATAAATAAAAATGTCTAAGAAAATATTTACAAATAATTTAGACGAATTTTTGAATGCGTCAAAAGTAAAGACGATCATTTAAACATACAAATTTTATCTAAGTTTTCAAAAATAATAAAGCGATGATTTTTTTTTGATACGAATTCTAAAGGTAAAAAAACAATGGACGAAACAAAATGACTGAATAAGATTTATTCGAAACCCTAAAATTTTATTTATTTTTTGATATTTTACCTAGGTTATTAATTAATTTAAAATTACAGTAGATGATATTCGATTACAATAACAAAAATAAACTCTCTGGATACTAAACACATTAAGCAGGTATTCAAAATTAAGTAGTTTAATCTTATTATGTAATAATTGAGATTTTTGAAATTGAATTCGAACTTTAACAAATAGTACTTTACTAAAGGAGGTATTTTTCAGTTGAGAAAAGTACTTTTTTTCATTTTTTTTTCAATTTTGTACACTAGAAGACAAAAAAATCCCTTAAATAAAAATCGGAAAATAATAATGACTTTGAACTTTCTCACTGAAAATCCGTAATCCTCGTGTAGTAAAACCCTATACGAGGATATTTGTTTTCCTACACGAGGATAACGATTCGTTTTTTATTTTGGTGACTTTTTGGTCTTCTATTTTACAAAATTGAAAGAAAAAATTAAAAAAGTAGCTACTGAGATTTGGGCAACCAAGAGGGCTCAAAAATAGTAATCATTCTTAAAGAGAAAAACGCGAGATTGGTAATGGTGTTTGCTAAAATTCAAAATATTCATACCCCAAAATACCGGAACCCTAAACTACTATCGTAATAAACCAGCCGATGACACCCCGATTTGTTCAAGTCTGTACAGTTTTTTTATATTAATATTTACTTTTTTACAAAAAGTGTTGGCAAGTGTGAACTGAAAAATTAAAAGTGTAAAACATGCTATAATAAAATAATAAAAAAAGTTAGGGTGAGTAGGATAGGAACAGGGCCACCGTTAGAGTGAGTGTGAGAAGGTCTGAGACACTGTTAGGGTGAGCAAAAATTACTACAAGAGAGACAGCAAACAAAAAAATAGTTAAAAAATGGTAAAAATTATAAGAAAAACAATTAAATTTTAATATTAATTAGTTTTAATTATTAATATAATTTCGTAACATCAAATATTTTAAAACACTCATTCGATCTTCTCACACTCAGCCTAACGCTTTCTATTATATTTACTAACGCTTACTTACACTCTTCCAAAAAAATTTGCGTTTTTTTTTATTTTCTAACGTTTTCTAACGCAGAAAGTAAATTTTTAAGTAAAAACACTGTATCGCCTTGTTAACTTTTAGTCCGGGCTAATCGAAATCAACAAAAGAGATCACATTTAGCCTTTAATCAAAAGAAGATTTTTATTATGGTTTGCGATATTTTCAAGTCCTGATCTGTCGTATGGACGCTACGCTCGGGGGTACCCTGGGAATAGATAGAATTTGACTGAAAAATTACATTTTTCTACCGTTTTCACCCGAGTACGACTTATTTTAACCCCCCTTATAGCTTTCAAGTCATATTTTCTGTTCAACAATATCTTTTTCCTATCATGAGTACTTAAATGTTTTAAAAAAACTTACCACCATGAACAAATTGATTTTTTGGGGTTTTCGAGGTTGTAGATTAACGTAATAGAGTCAATTCGAAAAATTCTAAAAGTCTGCTCTGATTAATCAACAAAATGCTTAGAGCGATTTAACTTGCTTCAGAATCGATTTGAAAAATCTCTTGAATATTTCAACTTATTTAGGGATATCTTCAGCTTGCGGAGATTTAATCACTGTCAAAATGGCTAATTCATTCAGCTGGCCTCTCAAAAATTATTCGCAAAGATTATACTTCTATTATTCCCAGGCCTTTCTAAATTTACAAAAGAATGCACGCTATGAGCAAAAAAATGAAGATAAAAATCATGCTTGACTCAGAATGTCATTAGAAATTATGTCCTGACGATTACAAAGTACTTTTAT
Source organism: Brachionus rubens (assembly GCA_022207745.1). NCBI lineage: Eukaryota > Metazoa > Rotifera > Eurotatoria > Ploima > Brachionidae > Brachionus > Brachionus rubens. The sequence goes on along the minus strand of JAJVHD010000001.1, from coordinate 6,053,713 downwards.
TATAATTTTGACTAAATTTATCTATGAATGAAAAATAAAATTAAAAAAAATCCAAGAGGGATCTAAATCTAAGGCATTATAAATTTAAAAAAAAAATGAAAAACTTATTTGATACTAACACTAATCCGAATTTTATAATTGACAAGAATTAAATTCATTTTTATTTTTTGAATAAAAGAATCATGGTTACGAAAATTTGTTAAATATTTACAATTGTTTTTTTTTTTCGATTGACAATAAAATTTTAATCTCTCTCTCTCTCTTAAAAAAAGATCATTCACCTGAATGTTTTCTGTAAAATGATAAACTCCAAATAAACGCCTTTTAATGAATGAATTTACAAGAAACCTTTAGATTAATTTTTTAAGCACGTGGAAACATTCAAAATTATTTTTTTATAAATTTTTGTCTAATATAAAAATTGACTTTTGTTATTGTTGTTGTTGTTGTTGTTGAGATGGCTTCTATCAAAATTAATCAAATGTTAAATGTAAATATTTTGTTGTCACAAATAGAAACAATAACAAAAATTGATTTCGAAATTATATTTTTTTACAGACATGAAATTTTTGTTATTCTTGTAATTAACTTTTTTTAGGATTCTAAAAATAAAAATAACAGAAAATTTAAAAAAAATGACTCATGAAATTCCACTTTAACTATTTATTTAGACTTAGATAAAAACATGTGCTTACCTGGAAAGTCTGGACCGTCTGTTTCACGGCTAAAACTAAGATCCTTTTGTTTTAGACTGGAGGTGGGTCACCTAGATAGTTCTTAATATTGACCATTTTCATTACAACAGAACCAACCGAAGATCGGACTAAAGTGAAAGACATGGCTTAAACTCGTAAAAAGTAGTAGATTTCGGGAATGAAAATCATCATTATAAATCTCAAACTGGAGAGTTATTGAAAAAGTAGATGGATATCTTCTTTACTAGATATCTAAAATGATCGACTAGCATAAATATATATGTTAAAGATAATTCGAAATAAGGGTACAGCACGGCTAGTGAAAAAAGGCGTACCATCCGACGTACCGTACCATACCAACTAACCGTACCGTAGGTAGCAGTTAAGTACACTAATACGGTAAGGTACCCCTTGTTTCCATTGTGCTGTATGAATAACTTTTATATTCATTAAAATATTACAAGTAGAAAACCATTCTTCAAAATGTCCCAAAAGTTTACGGGTGAAGAATTAAGTTAAAAACTTATTATTTTTTACCCCAAGAAAGACATGGTAATCTTTCTTGTCGTAGATTACATTAATTGAGTCCGCAGTCCACAAAATTTTGATCTTCATTTCAAAATGAAAATGAAAATCGCGAAAGACCGAAGTTGTAACTTAATTAAATTCTTGAAAACTCTCTGCTAAATTTTTAGGGTCCTGCTAAAATTCTGCCCACCTTAAAAATCGAAAAATAAGTTTCATTGCAAATATTCAAACATCAATTGATGCAGAGTGTTACAAATGAGATTGATTGCAAAAATTTTTCGTTGCATCGAAATTTCAATTTTTTGGGGTTCTGAGCCCGACCGACCCCTGATTTTCTGAAAGAAGAGACTATCAGCTATCTAAAAAATTGGTTCACTGATTATCTGCATGTTTAGTTTGTGAGATAATAAATAAAAGAAAAGAAAGCTTGAAGAAAAGGACCCCTTAAGGATGACCAACAGTCAAAAGTCCAGGTTATCTAAATTTACATTATCTGACAGCATTTTTGTGTTATGCATGCTAAATCAGAGGTCCGAAAAATATAAAATTCTCCAAGGAGGAAATAAGAGTCTGCAAAACCCTCGAAAGATCCTAAGAAATTGATAGTTTCAATTAAAAATCATTTAATAGTTGAAAAGTAGGGATTAGCATTTTAGTAGAAACCCAATTTCCAATAAAATTAATTTGCAAAAAGATTGCTCTAAAACCCTATACTCCATGACAACTTAATGTATCTTACAGCGTCGCAAAAGTTACAAATTAACGTTTTTTAACGTTGACCTTGAAAAAATAACGTAATCAACAAGAATTTTAAATTCGCCATTTTTATTAGAGAAAAATTATTCTGATTTTTCATTTATTCTACAACATCAAGTGGTATTCTTGCGTTCCAAAAGTAAGCATTTTGTTGTCTAGTAGAGAATATCCCATTAGCTCATAATTAAATAGAAAAAATTTTGGAGCCAAAAATTTTAGCTAAATTTAAAAATATTTTAGATTTATTTCTAGTAAAAATTGAAACAAGCATACAAAAATATCGAAATACCGGGGTATAAAGAAAAATGTTTGATTAAAATGAATAACAAAATCAGGGTATCACTTAGTTTTGAAAGTTGTAGGTTTTATTAGTTTTTACAAAATTAAAAAAACAAAATTTTCTCAACTTTCAAACGATTTCTTTTTACTTTTTAAGTCATTTTTATAAAATGAAACTTTATAACTTGCGTAATCATCGTTTAAGCGTTATCCTCGCTTCTAACTACTTTGAGTTTATTGTCTGTTAATCATATTTACTCATGTTAATTTTAAAAAGGCACAAATGAAGAATTCTGAGAATACCAAGTCACCTTTTGTAAATGGGTCAAGTGGTAATAAAATAAATTGAATCTGTGCTCTTAGATTTAAGCTTAAACAAACTTTGACCAATTGCAATTTTCTCGAGTTTTTCAATCTTTTTTATATTGAGATAATTTACAGTTTTTTAAAAATCGAAGGATTTTTTTGTTAATAAATTTCTTATAAAAGGCTTCAAATTTGTTCAAAAAAAATAAACAAAATTTACGAAACTCCTTTCAAATTTTTGAATTGATTAATAAAGTTTTGAGAAAATCTTAAAAGTTAAATAAGTCATAAAATTGGAACATTGTTTATAAGAATTTCAACCTTTACAGAGCTGAGAACCTCAACTGAAAACAATTTGAGAATATTATTTTTATGAGCCCGATATTGTAAGAGGGATACGGCTCCCCTTCTTTTTTAACTTTTATGCTATCTGAGATCCCCTAGAGTTTTCATGACATTTATTAAGTGACATGATTAGGGAAAACAACAAAAGGGGTTTCGGAGTTGAAGATCATAAGAAATTTAGAAAAATGTTACTCTATGATCTATCAGGGTAATTAAAACCGGATAATCCGAATAACGGCCGTCGACAATACCAAAAAGAGGCCATCTGAACTTTTTGTCAAAAAGTCTTAAACCAACCTAATGAAACCATAAACAACATGGAAAAAAGGTTAAAAAGGAATCATACAATGGATTTTCTAGGTTAAAAATTAAGAAATGGGGTCTTAATACTTTAGTTTTTGCTGGAATACATATTGATGAAAAAGTTTCTGTATCCCTAACATAAGTTTCTTACGGCGGAAGGTCTAAAATTTTAAAAATTTGCCTAAAACCAACCATTGAAATGACTATCACAAAAGATTTAAGTCTATTTATTGAGTACAGACATAATTATTTTTATCTTAAAAATCAAAATTCGAAAATGACATATTATAAGACGGGGGGAATTAAATTTTCGGAACGATAGTTAAGATACTGAATTTCTTAATAAAAGTATACTTTTACCCTTCTCCTTGTAGAGAATTGTGTCCTCTACAAGCTAATATATATTGTTTATGTACTTATTCATATTGGCTATGGTACAGACCCTGTCAAAGTTATTAAGAGGTAAATGGATAAAAATGGGACAATTATGTGAAGGAGTTTTCCACACAAAAGAGATTTTAACATAAGTTAAACATATCAGTAAGTATCTTATCCTGCCCTCTTTCAAATGAACTGTAAATAGTTAACAGAATTAGCTACTTACTTGTATGTTTAAATTCGACATGTTAAAATCTCTTGGGTGAAATCTTAATTCTCTCACAAAATTGCCCCATTTTTGTGCATTTACCCCAAAATCAATTTGACAGAGTATGTACCATAGGTGATGTGGACGATATCTAAACAATACCTATTGGTTTGTAGAAGAATGAATTATAAGCTGAGGGGTCTTTTTCTTTGTCGAAAAGCTTTTTTATAACTCTACAATAGTTCCGAAAAATTCATTCACCCCATTAGGCCGTCTTATAATATTTATGTTTTTTCACAGCGTCCATTCAAGTCCAAAATTACTCTTATGACAAAGTTACAATCGAGCTAGAATATTTGGACGTTCTCATAAGTATTAAAGTATTATTAGAAACATTGTTAAAAGTTTAAACTGGATCTCTTAACCAAGTTTCAAAACATAATTTTGAAACTCGACTTTGAAAATTTGGTTTCTTTGATGTCCAATCATTTTTAAGTAACGAAAAAAAAATTAAATTCTACAAATTTTTTAATTTTTTTCTAAACAAACCAAAATTCTTACGGAAACACAATTAACAAATTTTATAATCCTTTCAATCACTTGAAACTAATTGTATTTAAAAATTAATATAAAAAATAATACACAAACTTACAATTTTTAAATAGGTAACCTTGGGAAATATGAAACATCGCAAAAAAAAAAAGAAACGAAATCGCAGGTCTGGGTTAACTCAAATTTATTTAACAACAGGTTAAAAACAAATAGATTTGAAAAGGATTCAAAAATAAGCTGTCGTTTTTTTTTTTCTTTCTAAAATACTATAAACTTTGGAATAATATTTACACCAGAAGTTTATGCGTCGATAAATATTTACCAGTAGATTGAAACTTTTGGCTTAACAAAAAAATTATGTAAAAAAAAATTTTTCACAAAAATTTTTTTTTTGTAGGTTATTTTTTTATTTAATTTTTATTACAAACTTTTTAAAAAATAACCACTCGCTTTTATTAGAAGAAGACCCTAAGTCAACAATTTCAAGTGAGAAAGAAATAGTTTGCTTTTATTTTTTTTCATGAAAGACACAAAAGAAATCCAGACTTTAATTGAATCCATACGACGAAATAAAAAGAAAAAACTTAAACTTGAATTTGTCGAATTCGTACGAGTGATAAAGCAAATAAAAGATTTTTAAATTTACTTTTTTTTTGTTTCTAGTTCATTAAGTTCTCTCTTTATCTGGTTTGGGAAGAATTTTGAGAATAAAACCTTATTAAAAAAAAAAAAACTCTTTCGAGAGCTCTCAAGAAAGTCTAGAAATATTTTCTGTTTGGCAAGTCTTAAAGATACTGTTAAATATTTGTACAAGGGTGAGTTAATCCGATCCCACGTAATTTTAAATTGTGTAATCCGCTTCTTTTTTTTTTATTTTTAATGTTTCAATAAACATCATGAATTTCGAATTAAAGTCAGGTAAATATTTAGAATAATAAAATTGTTTCAATATTTGGTGAGATTGTTTTCAAACTAATGGTAGTGATTACGCACTTTTTAATAAATTGCTCTCAATGTCTTTGGAAGTTGAAGAATATTTGTTGCAAGCAAGTGAACTACTCGGCCTCTCTTTTATGCAATATTTTATTCAACATCCTTTTCAAAAAATAAAGTTAAATTTCAATGGTTTATAATGTTTTAAGCTTTAAGAGTCAAGCTTTATTTTCGCCTTACGTGTGGTAGGACCTGATTCGACAAGTCAGTTTAAATGGGTTTAAAGTCTAAAAATGAGGCTTAGAATTTTTTGTTCAAAAAATATTTTCAAAAATTCGTTGTGTTAGATAAGGTTCATTAGATTCAAAACTTCCATACTATCTGAATAATTACTGAAATTGTAAATGTGTTCAATGACCTCGAAACCAAATATTTCATGGGGGGTAAAAAGTAAAAAAATTTACCCCAACCCCTTTGCTTTTTGCAGCCAAATGTTTTATTTTATAAAGGTTCGCGAAGTTAAAGCTACAGCACTACAGTCAAACCTCTCTAATCCGGTCTAATCGGTAAAATAAAATTTTGCCGGACTACCGAAATTGCCGAATTTTCGACATCAAATTCGTAATCAACATATATGAAACCTTGAAAAGCCAATTTTTTAGAGGGTGTCAAAAATATTTTCTTGGGTACTCCACCCTCAAAGATAAACTAAAAGTTTTAGAGCTTCATGCTATTGTATAAAAAATACTTATGAACTAACTTACATAATTGTATAAATTTACACAAATTAGAGCTCATAATCTCAGCTACAAAACGGTGTATTTGGTTTCTCGGAAAAAATAATTTTTGGCCGAGATAATGCCGGGGAAAATTTCATGCCTTTTTTCAGTTTATTTGTATCTAATCCCTGGTTTACCCTCCAACTCCCGTTTTCTTTACCCTCTAATAAAAAAAGTGAGCTCAACATTTTGTTCAGCTTAGAACATTAATTTTCATAATGAAATAGATGACTCCTTGAACATGATTACTTAAGAAACCGATACTTATATCTTGAAATCTCGATAAATTAGGTAATATGGTTATTAGTATTCCAAAGTACAGTTAAGTCCCCTCAGGTTTAAACAATTATAGACCAAAAAGCCGAAAATGTATGATTTTGGTGCATTTGTCTTAACAACGTCAATAAGTGTTTAGGGGTCTTGTACCTTACCTGGACAATAGTCCGTGGACAATCACACTTGTAATTTCGATGGACATTTTTTTTAATCAATTGTCCACCTGTAAAAATTTTGTCCGGCTATTTTTCATTTTGTCCAGTTAATTCAATTACTTATTCAATTAGTAAAATTAAATTCAAAGATAAAAATACCAAATTTATGCAACTAAAAGAAATATCTCGTGTTTAATTTTCTAGTACTAAATACAAAGTATTTTTTGTAATTATTTTTGAAAATGACTTTGTTTACGTTATATAGCAACGATTACGCTATATAGCGATTTCATCCCTCGATTTAGAAAATTGTAAACTTGGCGGTGAAGGGAAAATCGTCGAAATCGACGAGTCCCTTTTCATTCGCGTCAAACATCACAAGGGCAAAGATTTGAAGAGACCGCAAATATGGGTATTTGGTATGTACGAACGTATTTCGAAAATTTGCCTTTTTATAGTTGTTCCAAAAAGAGATGCATATACCTTGTTAAACATAATATATAAATACATTCGACCCAAAACGTTAATTTATTCAGATTGTTGGCGTGCTTACAGTCGCATCCGTGATCTTGATAAAAGTTTCGAACATTTTACTGTAAATCATGATCTATATTTTGTCGATCCTGATAGTGGTGTTCACACAAATGGAATTGAATCAGTATGGAATGCTGCTAAAGTTCACATCAAAATCATGAGAGGTGTTTCTCGAGCTTATTTAGAATCGTATCTTTTTGAGTTTTGTTGGAGAAGAAGAGTGTGTTCGAATGGGAGAGTTGATGCAGCTGAAGCTATCTTAGACGAAATTGCTAAAAAAAATCACGCAGTTCGCTTTGATATGAAGGATTTGGCTGATGCCTTACCAACATGTGACGAGATTGAGATTGAGTTTGATGTTGATGATGTTGATAATGATTGTTGTAGCCAGCACTTGCTGCAATCACTCCTATGAGGGAAAGAGTTTTATTTGACTTTATAAATAATTTATTCAAATAAAAATAAAGTTGTAAACTAAACCCACCCTCAATATCTTTTATACCCGCTAGTTAAAAATAAAACAAACAATCATCTCATGTACAAAAAAAAGAAAACAATCATCTCAACTAAAAAATATCAAACAATCTATTCACTTATTCTAATTATAATAATAGTCATGTGACATGAACTACTGCTTCATTTAACTATCTAAAACCCTGTACACAACATCTCCCCGGAACTTTTTTTAAAAAAAAAAACCCCTTTTTTTTTTTTTTTTTTTTTTTTTCACAATAACGATAATAAAAATAACATTCCAAAAAAACAAAATTAAATAAATAGATTTACAACATAAACTCAATATTTTATCTTCAAGACTATTTTGATGCTTGACCAGCCACATATCTATCTACAGGTCTTCTAATCCTTGAAGATTTTCTCAAACCATTTTCCTGATTACTTGATTTTTGACCACCAGTCGAGTCCCAGACCATATCAAGCTCTGCTTCATCTCCCATTTCATTTGGAGCCCGCTTTAAAAATGACACATTGCGTGTAACCAATCTTCCAGTTGCATCTTTAATCGTCACCATCGACCCGTTTATCGACTCTACAACATATGTATCTAACCCGAATCTAGACTTCATCTTGTTAACAAGCCTTTTTCCTTTCTTCTCATCATAAACAACTTTGTCACCAGGAACTAAACTTACACCTTTAACTCTTCTCTTTTTGTCATAGTACACTTTCATCTTATGTTTAGCTTCGTCATGATTCTTTCTGGCATACTCAACTTGCTCAGATCGACACCCGCTTATTGAACTGCTAACTGTTCGTGGTAGTTTAGATATGTTTGGTCTGATGAATAAAAGATCAGCTGGAGCTACTTTTGTCGAAGAGTGTGGTGTACTTCTATATGTTCGTAAAAACGCATTTAACTCACTTCTCCAATCCGAACCTGTTATAAACGAACGTTGAATTACTCTCTTTAAATTTTTGTTAAAATTTTCAATTTGACCATTGGCTTGAGGCCATTCAGGAGTAATCTTACGGTGTTTTATACCAAAAGTCTTACAGAACTCGGCAAACTCTGCACTCTGAAAAGGAGGGCCATTGTCTGTTTTAATTGTTCTAGGAATACCGATTAACGAAAATAGATTCTCAAGTTTCGGAATTACAAACTGACTTGCGGTTGATTTTACTTCATCAACAACCGGAAAATTCGAATGTTCATCAATGACAGCCATTAACTCTTCACCATTTGAAATTGGACCATGAAAATCAATGGCAAGGCTTTGCCATGGATGCTCTGGAAACTCACTGACCATCAGTGGAGTCGGTCGAGACGGACCACTAGTCAAACAACAAGCCTTACAGTTCTCAATCTCAAACTCGACCATTCTATCTATATTTGGAAACCAAACTCTCTCTCTTATGAGTTGCTTAGTCTTGACAACTCCCATGTGACCCTCATGAGCTAGCCTTACAACGTCCCTCCAAAAACATTCAGGTATAACAATTCTCGATCCACGTAACACCAACCCATTCTCCATTACTGACAACTCGTCTTTAATCATTTTATATGGTTTCAACTGAACTTGATCTGGAAAATAAGTAAGGTTAATGGCCTTAATTACTTTTAACAAAGTCGTATCCCGTTTTGTAGCTTCTATCAACTCATCAAGACCTATTGCTCTTGGTCTGTTACTATCAGCCACAAAATAAATAAACTGCTCGGCTAACGTTGTATGTAGACTGGCTTCACTTGATTTTATGGAGTTACGAGAAAAATAGTCGGCTACATTCTTTTCACCAGGCTTATGCCTTATCTCGAACTCGAGGTCCATGAGTCTCAAATTGAACCTCTTGATCCTCGCAGGGGGATCTGACTTGGGATTTCTAAAGATTAGCTCAACGGCCTTATTGTCCGTGTACAAAATGAACTTGCAACCAACTAGATAATATCTAAACTTTTCACATGCCAACACAATTGCCAAAGCTTCTTTTTCGACTTGACTGTATCGCTTTTCTACATCGTTGAATGCCTGAGACCAGAAAGAAATTACACTTATGTTATCTTCATTTCCAGGTTCAACTTGATACAATACTGCTCCAGCTCCAGTTGACCTGCGTCAACTTCTAAGACTGTTATCCAATCCTTTTTAAAATACCCAAAATTTGACGTCACAATTTCTTCTTTTACTTTACTGAAACAATTCAGGTCATCTTTGGTCCATACCAACTTTTTCGGCCTGCCTTTATGAGTCATTTTCCATAAAGGGTTTGCGGTTATTGCCAAATTTGGTATAGCTCTTGAACAATAAGTTGCCAAACCCAAGAAACTTCTCATCTCAGACTGAGTCTTTGGTGGCTGTGCTTCTTTTAACGCCCTTACCTTATCGTCTGTCATTGAAATTCCATCTTTTGAAAATTTGATACCAAAAAATTCGAGCTCGGTTTTACGAAAAACGCATTTCTCTGGACTCAACGTTAAACCTTTTTGTTCAAGTCGAGAAAGAACGCCGTAAAGGTTTGCATCATGTTCCTCTATTGTTGAACCCCACACAAAAATGTCGTCTTGTAAATTTTCGCAACATTCGAGACCGTCTAAAACTTGTTCAAGTGTATTTTGAAACATTTCTGATGCACAGTTGATACCCATCACAAGACGCTTGTATCGCATTAAACCTCTGGGAGTCCTGAAAACGGTAATGTAACGACTCTCTTCGTCTATCTCGATTTGGTGATATCCACCCTTTAAATCTAACTTTGACAAATATTTAGCACCATTTAGCTTAACAATCAATTCATCTACCGTACGAATGTTATGTCTCTCTCTTTGAATTGCACAATTAATTTCTCTAGAGTCAAGTGTTATCCGCACCTCGTTTGGATTATTCGGTTTTGGAACTGCAACAAAACAGGAAACAAAAGGTGTTGGCTGACCAGCGACCGGTTCGATCAGGTCATCTTTAATCATCTCATCCAACGCCTTCTCGATCTTGTCTTTGATGTGGAATGGAACTTTCCTGTCTTTCTGAACCACCGGTTTTACATTTTTGTCAATATGAAACTTTAGTTTAAAATCTTTAAGCTTTCCAATTCGACCACTAAACAAATTTGGAAACTTCTCGACCGTCTTCTTGTGGAAATCATCTTTGATGTCACTTATCGCGTAAGTAATCTTGACTAAACCCAACTCGACTGAAGTTGTATAACTTAGTAAATTGTCTCTGACACCGTCAAAAACCGTAAACTCAGCATCGACTACTTTACCGTTATATTCCACTTTGGATTTAAACTTTCCAACAGATTTTAATGGACTTTAACCATCAAACGAATACACTCGTGCATCCTCAATCTTTAAACTCGGTCTTTTGATCATTTGATCATAAGTTTGTTTTGAAATTGCATTCAAAGAAGCTTGAGTGTCAACTCCAAAATCTATAAAATTGCTTAAAATGTTCACTTTTATACGGGGACAATCTTTAGAACCACTTGATACCGCAAAGATGCTATAACCTGAGCTATCACCCTCATTAAAAGTCTCCGCTTCGTTTTGAGCTAATTGAACCTGGTTGATTCTCTTGTTTGTTTTTGAAAACCCCTTGAACTCCTTGACTTTAGGACAACATTTTTTAAAATGATCAAGTTGACCACATCCAAGGCACTTCTTGCCTTTAGCCGGACACAACTTTTCGTGGGGATAGTTCCTTCCACATTTAAAACACGCCTTGTTGTTAAAATTACTCTTTGAACTCTTTGATGCAATCTGGTTAACTGATTCGATTTTTGAAGAACCAAACTCTTTCTTAATTACAACATTATTTGACACTTCGTTAACAAATTCCAGTGATCTAGCGAACCTCAACAACACATCAAGATCCATGCTTTCTTGTGCAGCTTTTTGTTTAATTCGTTTATCTAGACAACCTTTTATGATCTGCAACTTAATCTCTTTGTCAACATTTGCTCCAAACTCACACTCTTTAGCAACCGACTTCAATCTAATGTAAAATGCATCGATTCCTTCACCTTGACGCTGTGACATGTTTCGAAATTCCAGAATTGAAATGTCTTCATTCTTTTGTGGCGAAAAATAATCGTTCAATAGTTTGCACACATCGACGTATTTCTCATCCTTCTTAGCTGTGGTCGCGTTTCTTTTCGCTTCATAAATTTCTTCAAGTTGCTCACCTCCAACATGCAACAAAGTGGCTATTTTGATTCTATCCGTAGTCAACTGCGCTGCTTCAACATACAAGTCAAAACGTCGTAGCCAGTTCACCCATCTTACTGCATTACTTTTTCCACCCTCTTGTTCAACACTGAACGCTGGTGGTGCCAATAAGTGCGCCATTATTTAAACACTAGTTACAAATCACAATCAAATCCCTTCCTCGTCGCCAGTTGTTGTAGCCAGCACTTGCTGCAATCACTCCTATGAGGGAAAGAGTTTTATTTGACTTTATAAATAATTTATTCAAATAAAAATAAAGTTGTAAACTAAACCCACCCTCAATATCTTTTATACCCGCTAGTTAAAAATAAAACAAACAATCATCTCATGTACAAAAAAAAGAAAACAATCATCTCAACTAAAAAATATCAAACAATCTATTCACTTATTCTAATTATAATAATAGTCATGTGACATGAACTACTGCTTCATTTAACTATCTAAAACCCTGTACACAACAAATGATTTTGTTGATCTACCTCTCTATGAACCAGTAGAGACATGTGAACCAGTAGAGGCATGTGAGTCTCAAAGAAGTATCGCTAGAACACTTCCAAAAGAAACTGCTCGTAGTTGTTGTCAGTCTAGCGATAATGTTCAAGAAGTCATTAGTCAAGTGAAGACAAAACAGGGACATAATCCAAAGAAGAGAGGAAGAAAGAAAAAAAATCTTGAAGCCCCTCAATCAATCAATCAAGTGAAGTTACTGTTCCCTCAAAAAAATATAATTTGAGAGAAAGAAAAAATTAATTAGATGATTTTATTTTGTTTTATTAATTGTTTAACTAGACACTGTCATTGTCCATGTATATTTTTATTAGTCCAGCTATTTTTCAAATTGTCCAGGTAAATTTTTTTTTTTTTACACCTTAAAAATTGTGCATCAAAATTACAAGTGTGATTGTCCACGGACAATTGTCCAGGTAAGGTACAAGGGAACTATATCAAATAATAGGAGACAAAATAATAGTCATATCAAATAGTAGTTTCAAATAATTGTTTTCAAATAATAGCTGTATTGAATGATACTGTAAACTCTCGAAACTTAGTACATGTAATTAAATCTGATGTAACACGTACCATCTTGCCCATGTTATAACTCCTTCGAATTTAGTTACCTGTAATTAGTCCAAAAAACCAGGAATAAACCTCTGTAATAAAAACCGAAATTCAAGTTTTGGTACATGGAATTTAAGTCAAATTTCCGTTTTTAATACGTATCTTAAATTTAGAAAAAAAATTAAATTCAAAAAATTGATTTCTCTTTTTTAATTATTGGTACGTCTCTTAAAATTAGAAATTTTAAAAATTTTAAAATCAATTTGGTTTATTTTTTTGTGTTCTCTATAGAAAAGGGTACAACTTCGAAAATAACATAGAAAAAGATTAGAGTTTCAAAATATTTTTTAAAATAAATAAATGGGGGTTAGATTTGCAATTTAAAATATTGCAATTTAATTTCACTGCTAAAAAACGACTTTTTAATTTTAATGATTTTTGAAAATTTTTTAATTAATAAAAAGGGTACTTGCCATTATCAGAAATTTTGAAAAAGTTCCGAGATACTTCTTAAAAACCTTTGTTACATTTTTGGAAAAAAAAATTTAAAATTCATGAAAAATAAGAAAAGAAATAAGCTTTGAAAGTTTGCATTTGATATATCTCAAAATGTTTGATTCCAATGCTGGAGTTGGTTGAACCATGTCTTAAAATATTGTTTAGGACATGATTCATTTAAATCAGCTTTTGGAACGATGGTCGAGCATATGTCCAAAACTTTTTAAGAATTGAAAAAGCTTAGTTTATTAAAGCTTTTTTAATCTTTAAATTGTTTGATTCCAATGCTGGAATTGGTTGAACCATGTCTTAAAATATTGTTTAGGACTTGATTCAACTAAATCAGCTAATGGAACCATGGTCGAGCATATGTCCAAAACTTTTTAAGAATTGAAAAAGCTTAGTTTATTAAAGCTTTTTTAATTCTTAAATTGTTTGATTCCAATGCTGAAGTTGGTTGAACCATGTCTTAAAATATTGTTTAGGACATGATTCATTTAAATCAGCTTTTGGAACGATGGTCGAGCATATGTCCAAAACTTTTTAAGAATTGAAAAAGCTTAGTTTATTAAAGCTTTTTTAATCTTTAAATTGTTTGATTCCAATGCTGGAATTGGTTGAACCATGTCTTAAAATATTGTTTAGGACTTGATTCAACTAAATCAGCTAATGGAACCATGGTCGAGCATATGTCCAAAACTTTTTAAGAATTGAAAAAGCTTAGTTTATTAAAGCTTTTTTAATTCTTAAATTGTTTGATTCCAATGCTGAAGTTGGTTGAACCATGTCTTAAAATATTGTTTAGGACATGATTCATTTAAATCAGCTTTTGGAACGATGGTCGAGCATATGTCCAAAACTTTTTAAGAATTGAAAAAGCTTAGTTTATTAAAGCTTTTTTAATCTTTAAATTGTTTGATTCCAATGCTGGAATTGTTTGAACCATGTCTTAAAATATTGTTTAGGACTTGATTCAACTAAATCAGCTAATGGAACCATGGTCGAGCATATGTCCAAAACTTTTTAAGAATTGAAAAAGCTTAGTTTATTAAAGCTTTTTTAATCTTTAAATTGTTTGATTCCAATGCTGGAATTGGTTGAACCATGTCTTAAAATATTGTTTAGGACTTGATTCAACTAAATCAGCTAATGGAACCATGGTCGAGCATATGTCCAAAACTTTTTAAGAATTGAAAAAGCTTAGTTTATTAAAGCTTTTTTAATCTTTAAATTGTTTGATTCCAATGCTGGAATTGGTTGAACCATGTCTTAAAATATTGTTTAGGACATGATTCATTTAAATCAGCTTTTGGAACGATGGTCGAGCATATGTCCAAAACTTTTTAAGAATTGAAAAAGCTTAGTTTATTAAAGCTTTTTTAATCTTTAAATTGTTTGATTCCAATGCTGGAATTGGTTGAACCATGTCTTAAAATATTGTTTAGGACTTGATTCAACTAAATCAGCTAATGGAACCATGGTCGAGCATATGTCCAAAACTTTTTAAGAATTGAAAAAGCTTAGTTTATTAAAGCTTTTTTAATCTTTAAATTGTTTGATTCCAATGCTGGAATTGGTTGAACCATGTCTTAAAATATTGTTTAGGACTTGATTCAACTAAATCAGCTAATGGAACCATGGTCGAGCATATGTCCAAAACTTTTTAAGAATTGAAAAAGCTTAGTTTATTAAAGCTTTTTTAATCTTTAAATTGTTTGATTCCAATGCTGGAATTGGTTGAACCATGTCTTAAAATATTGTTTAGGACTTGATTCAACTAAATCAGCTAATGGAACCATGGTCGAGCATATGTCCAAAACTTTTTAAGAATTGAAAAAGCTTAGTTTATTAAAGCTTTTTTAATTCTTAAATTGTTTGATTCCAATGCTGGAATTGGTTGAACCATGTCTTAAAATATTGTTTAGGACTTGATTCAACTAAATCAGCTAATGGAACCATGGTCGAGCATATGTCCAAAACTTTTTAAGAATTGAAAAAGCTTAGTTTATTAAAGCTTTTTTAATTCTTAAATTGTTTGATTCCAATGCTGAAGTTGGTTAAACCATGTCTTAAAATATTGTTTAGGACATGATTCATTTAAATCAGCTAATGGAACCATGGTCGAGCATATGTCCAAAACTTTTTAAGAATTGAAAAAGCTTAGTTTATTAAAGCTTTTTTAATTCTTAAATTGTTTGATTCCAATGCTGGAATTGGTTGAACCATGTCTTAAAATATTGTTTAGGACATGATTCATTTAAATCAGCTTTTGGAACGATGGTCGAGCATATGTCCAAAACTTTTTAAGAATTGAAAAAGCTTAGTTTATTAAAGCTTTTTTAATTCTTAAATTGTTTGATTCCAATGCTGAAGTTGGTTGAACCATGTCTTAAAATATTGTTTAGGACATGATTCATTTAAATCAGCTTTTGGAACGATGGTCGAGCATATGTCCAAAACTTTTTAAGAATTGAAAAAGCTTAGTTTATTAAAGCTTTTTTAATTCTTAAATTGTTTGATTCCAATGCTGGAATTGGTTGAACCATGTCTTAAAATATTGTTTAGGACTTGATTCAACTAAATCAGCTAATGGAACCATGGTCGAGCATATGTCCAAAACTTTTTAAGAATTGAAAAAGCTTAGTTTATTAAAGCTTTTTTAATTCTTAAATTGTTTGATTCCAATGCTGAAGTTGGTTGAACCATGTCTTAAAATATTGTTTAGGACATGATTCATTTAAATCAGCTTTTGGAACGATGGTCGAGCATATGTCCAAAACTTTTTAAGAATTGAAAAAGCTTAGTTTATTAAAGCTTTTTTAATCTTTAAATTGTTTGATTCCAATGCTGGAATTGGTTGAACCATGTCTTAAAATATTGTTTAGGACTTGATTCAACTAAATCAGCTAATGGAACCATGGTCGAGCATATGTCCAAAACTTTTTAAGAATTGAAAAAGCTTAGTTTATTAAAGCTTTTTTAATCTTTAAATTGTTTGATTCCAATGCTGGAATTGGTTGAACCATGTCTTAAAATATTGTTTAGGACTTGATTCAACTAAATCAGCTAATGGAACCATGGTCGAGCATATGTCCAAAACTTTTTAAGAATTGAAAAAGCTTAGTTTATTAAAGCTTTTTTAATTCTTAAATTGTTTGATTCCAATGCTGAAGTTGGTTGAACCATGTCTTAAAATATTGTTTAGGACATGATTCATTTAAATCAGCTTTTGGAACGATGGTCGAGCATATGTCCAAAACTTTTTAAGAATTGAAAAAGCTTAGTTTATTAAAGCTTTTTTAATTCTTAAATTGTTTGATTCCAATGCTGAAGTTGGTTAAACCATGTCTGAAAATATTGTTTAGGACATGATTCATTTAAATCAGCTTTTGGAACGATGGTCGAGCATATGTCCAAAACTTTTTAAGAATTGAAAAAGCTTAGTTTATTAAAGCTTTTTTAATCTTTAAATTGTTTGATTCCAATGCTGGAGTTGGTTGAACCATGTCTTAAAATATTGTTTAGGACTTGATTCAACTAAATCAGCTAATGGAACCATGGTCGAGCATATGTCCAAAACTTTTTAAGAATTGAAAAAGCTTAGTTTATTAAGGCTTTTTTAATTCTTAAATTGTTTGATTCCAATGCTGGAGTTGGTTGAACCATGTCTTAAAATATTGTTTCGGACATGATTCAACTAATTCAGCTAATGGAACCATGGTCTAGCATATGTCCAAAACTTTTTAAGAATTGAAAAAGCTTAGTTTATTAAAGCTTTTTTAATTCTTAAATTGTTTGATTCCAATGCTGGAGTTGGTTGAACCATGTCTTAAAGTATTGTTTAGGACATGATTCAACTAAATCAGCTAATGGAACCATGGTCGAGCATATGTCCAAAACTTTTTAAGAATTGAAAAAGCTTAGTTTATTAAAGCTTTTTTAATTCTTAAATTGTTTGATTCCAATGCTGAAGTTGGTTGAACCATGTCTTAAAATATTGTTTAGGACATGATTCAACTAAATCAGCTTTTGGAACGATGGTCGAGCATATGTCAAAAACTTTTTAAGAATTGAAAAAGCTTAGTTTATTAAAGCTTTTTTAATTCTTAAATTGTTTGATTCCAATGCTGGAATTGGTTGAACCATGTCTTAAAATATTGTTTAGGACATGATTCAACTAAATCAGCTAATGGAACCATGGTCGAGCATATGTCCAAAACTTTTTAAGAATTGAAAAAGCTTAGTTTATTAAAGCTTTTTTAATTCTTAAAATGTTTGATTCCAATGCTGGAGTTGGTTGAACCATGTCTTAAAATATTGTTTAGGACATGATTCAACTAAATCAGCTAATACTTTTTAAGAATTGAAACATTTTAAGAATTAAAAAAGCCTAAATAAACTTAGCTTTTTCAATACTTAAAAAGTTTTGGAATCAAACAATTTAAGAATTAAAAAAGCTTTAATAAACAAAGCTTTTTCAATTCTTAAAAAGTTTTGGACATTTGCTCGACCATGGTTCCAAAAGCTGATTTAGTTGAATCATGTCCTAAACAATATTTTGAGACATGGTTCAACCAACTCCAGCATTGGAATCAAACATTTTAAGATATATCAAATGCAAACTTTCAAAGCTTATTTCTTTTCTTATTTTTCATGAATTTTAAATTTTTTTTTCCAAAAATGTAACAAAGGTTTTTAAGAAGTATCTCGGAACTTTTTCAAAATTTCTGATAATGGCAAGTACCCTTTTTATTAATTAAAAAATTTTCAAAAATCATTAAAATTAAATCAGTCGTTTTTTATCAGTGAAATTAAATTGCAATATTTTAAATTGCAAATCTAACCCCCATTTATTTATTTTAAAAAATATTTTGAAACTCTAATCTTTTTCTATGTTATTTTCAAAGTTGTACCCCTTTTCTATAGAGAACACAAAAAAATAAACCATTTTTTGAATTTAATTTTTTTTCTAAATTTAAGATACGTATTAAAAACGGAAATTTGACTTAAATTCCATGTACCAAAACTTGAATTTCGGTTTTTATTACAGAGGTTTATTCCTGGTTTTTTGGACTAATTACAGGTAACTAAATTCGAAGGAGTTATAACATGGGCAAGATGGTACGTGTTACATGTAACAACTTAAAAAATCAGATTTAATTACATGTACTAAGTTTCGAGAATTTACGGTAGCTGTGATAAATAATTGCTGTGTCAAATAATTGCCATTTAGTAATTACTTCTTTTAGGTGAATAAAATAAGAAATTATAACAAACACCTGCAAAGTGTTAACATCGATTCACCGTTACATACCAGAAGCGGTAAAATTCGCAGAATGGTATCAGATGATTTAGATTTGGTAAAAGAACTCGATCTGAATCTTTAGACATTTTTGTTAACAATTGTGAACAAAGTGAACACCCAGATAAATTGAATGACAGTAATGATCGAACTTTTACAATTGAACAAACTATCGGAGTTATAAATCTAAATGATGATGAAGAAGAAGTTTTTGATCATGATCAAGAAAATGATGATTACGGTGACGAAAACGAAGTAACCAATAATAACGCTGAATATGAAACTATCGATCCCATTGAGTCTATTAAAAAAATCCAAGATTGTTTAGTTGTGACTTTGAAATGGCTATAATCAATGCTTTAGAAACTGATTTTCCAGATTGTGACATTTTAGGTTGTTGGTTTCACTTGGCCAAGAACTTATGGAAGCACATGCAAGATAATGGTTTTACTAAAAGGGAAAATTATAATTTGGCCAACTACGTAAGTTTCCAAAGACTCAAAGCGCTACCGTTCGTTCCCCAATCTGATATTTATTCAGCTTTTGAAGCAATTAAATCAAATAGTCCGGTAAAATTCACCCCTATGCTTAATTATTTTGAGAAAAATTATGTGGGTACACTAAAAACTAATTCAAGAAGGGTTAGAAATACACCTTTATTTCCGCCTAAATTATGGAACGTATTTGATAGAATTGAATCTGACTTGCCAAGGACAAATAACGCTGTAGAGTCTTGGCACAAGAACTTTGAAGTAAGATTTGGATCAAATTCATCCAAAAAACTTTTTTCAAGTTTATCACGTTTATTTCAAAGAATTCTTGTAAGAAGCATCCGACTGTTAATGGTTTAGTGAATCAATTTCGTCTCGTACAAAATTTTACTGATGTTTTAATTGATCAATTAGAGTCAGGTGATTTTTATTCGAAAAAAACCAACAGATTATCAAAAACAATCGTATTAAATTTTTAGCAAATAAATATGATGCAAACAAAATTATGGATTATCTTGATAACATACTGTCAAATCTAAAATAATTTTTATTTTTATTCAAATATTTTTTATTGACTATTATTTAAGAGACAATTATTCGACAACTATTATTTAACAAAACTATTATTTGATTAGACAATTTTTTGATTAAGCTACTAATTGAATAAACTATTATTTAAAAACTATTATTTGAAACTACTATTTGATGGCTATTATTTTGTCTCCTATTATTTGATAGTCTGCCGGTACAAGACCCGTGTTTAGAATTCGTCCAAAAATTAAATCAATTAAATGCTGTTTGTCTATACGATCATTTTGCTCATCAATTCTGGTCCGTATATCATATTTTGTTTTATGGCATAGGAATTATCGTACTAGTAAATAGACGAATATTACTTAATATTCGTGCTCAAGCCATTCGTGTTCATTATAATAGATTGAAATTGCTGATAGACTTTTAAAAATTCCATTTATTTTCAAGTCTTTAGCATACGATAGACAGAGACTTTGGAGCATTTCTAACAGATCGTTAATGTAAATGAAAAAAAGAAAAGGAACAAGAACCGATCATTTTGGTACTCCACTCGTTACTGCCTCCCAGTCCGAGACTACATCCCCAAGTACACCATTGCTTTCTTCAAATTGGAAAACTTTTAATCCACTCAAGTGTTTCGCCATTGACGCCATAAGATTGTAGTTTAAGATCAACTTTCGGTGGGAAGCTTTATCAAAGGCCTTCGCAAAATCTGTATAATTTATCTACCAATTGTCCATTATCGTCCTGTCCAAGAATTCGATCAAAGTTAGTAGTAGTAGTAAAAATAATTGCTACGCTTTCGCGTTAAGTCTGGTTCTATCCAGACCATAAGCAATGTTTTAGTTTTTCAAAAGTTTGTCTAAATTAGTCTTAAAAATGTTAATTGATTTCGATTCAATAACTGCATTCGTCAGCCCGTTCCAGTCATTTACAATACGGTTTGTGAAAAAATTTAATCTTGGTGCACAGTTTTTCACAAGTTCTCGCCTTAGTTTGTATCGATTACCTCTTGTCTCATATGTCCGATTGACTCTTTCGTCATTGTCCACTCGTTTATACCAGTTTATGTGATCTTGCTTGTTTAGGAGCTTGTACATTTGGATGAGATCACCTCTTCTTCTTCTGGTTGTAAGGTTTGTCAGTTTGAGTCTTTTGAGCCTTTCCGCATATTCAAACTTTCTGAAGCCATGTATACTCCGAGTCGCTCTCCTTTGCACCCTCTCAAGGATGTCAATATCTTTTTTTAAGTACGGATTCCATACCGACACCGCGTACTCTAAATGAGGTCGAACAAGGCTTGTATACATTTTTTTGATGATCTCTGTGTTGTGATTGCTTAAACCGTTCAAAATTCGGCCAAGGATCCTGTTAGCCCTCCCAGCCGACGTACTCACCTGTTTACTCCATTTCATGTCTCCAGTAACGATTACACCCAAGTCTCTATGTTCTGTTGTTTTGGAAAGTCTGTGAAGTCGATCATTCTTGAACATAAAATATTCACTTTCGGGATTGTTATTGCCGATATGGATGACCTCACACTTATCGATGTTAAGGTCCATTGACCATTCATTGCACCACTGTATCAGGTTATCTATGTCTGATTGAAGTTGCTCTTTATTTCGGTCCTTGTTTTGTTCGTTAAAAATACAATAAATCTTACAGTCATCGGCATAAAGTGAACACACGTTTTTGAATCTCTCGGGAAGATCGTTGATATACAAGATTTTTTAGTCTAGTCCGAGATGCTTCAACACCGAAAACTCCATCATTAGATAATTTTTGGAATAGGAAAAGGTATTGAATTGTCAGAATCAAATGGAGATTAATCGATTCAGATTTAAGTAGAAAATACTACCAGAAGCTAAGAAAATCATTCAACAAAAAAGGGAAAAAAATAATTTTCAAAAAAAGAAAATTAAGCAAAATAAAAATGTTTTATTATAACTTCTTTATTAAAAAAAAAAATAAATAATTATAAAACACAATCTTTTTTATCTTTACTATTTTTATATCAAATGATTCTTTAAGAAATTTATTTCAAACTCATGGCTGCTTCTCTTTCGATTGTCTTCTTATTCTTACTCCCAGGTTTTCTACCCTTCTTTTTAGGAATTTCGATTCGGTTTCGCTCGGTTTCTTGAGTTTTCCTCTTATATGATGTGAACGGTGTTACAGAAGCTGGTTGTGGAGATCACTGAAATTTCACAAAATAAACTTTCTTTTCATTATCTAAGTTTTTTTGAGCTAAAATTGAAGTTTTAATTTGGTTTAAATTTAATACATGAGTCGTTTCTCTTAAGCTAAATTCGGGACGTTGTTTGAGGCAACTCGCATTAAATACAATGGGTGATTTTTTGAATTGAAACTTTTTTTTCACATTTAATGAGACATAACAAGAGAAAATTCAAGTTTAGTCTCACTTAAATTATTTTTGAAATAAATTCAAAACAAATGTTTAATGACTCCAATAAAACTGAATTTTACCCCGCAGTTGTTTCTTCAAGTTTACGGTAGTACATAAAAATACATGCATACATGGCCAAAAAAAGGTTTACAGAACTTAAGAATCCAAGAATGTGTATGAATATTAAATGGTTTATGTGATTTTCAACAACCCAGAAGTGAAATTAGTAAATAGACTCTTGGGTTAAAGACAATTTTCAGGACCCTCTACCATTAATTTTTTTTAAAAAATGGTAAACTATACCAAATCCAAATCGGCTTGAGTATCGGTTTAACAGACTTTTCTTGTTCACTTTGGTGAGATGTAAGCAAGGTTTTACAATGCATAAACAGACAATCAAGATACGATTGTGCAAAAATCTGTGAAATACCTTAGTTAATTTGGTATTATTTGTGTATCTTAAAGCTAGGAGCAGGTATCAATAAAAGATGAATTTTGAGATATAATATTTTTTCGACCCTGGATTTTCTAGAAATCCTTTAGAAAATAAGACTAACATATTCTATAAACGGCTAATTCTCGATTTAAAACTTTTAAAAAAAACATGACAGTCTTTATGACTAAAAAAAATGCAGTTGAATTTTACTGAAAAAAAATAAAATTTTAATCGATCTAGGTCGACTCCAAATGAGTTTTAAAACTCCCTAGATTAAACCACACCAAGGTCATCATTTGACTGAATAAAATGATTTTTGATTTTTGTGAGCGGCGTTTTCCAAATTATTTACCGCGGCCTTCAGTCCAATTTAAACCGTAATTTCTTGCTACATTTGTAATCCAAGAACTTTATTAAATGAAAAAAATGTTTTTCAGTCTAAATAAAAAATAAATTTTATTTTATTTTCTTGCTTCTAAAAATATCTTAGTGCTAAGTTGTTTAGAATTAATTAGTGAGAAGAAGAAATCACGGCTTCTATTTAACAACAACAACAAAAAGGGTGGAATTTAAATCAAAAATTAATCATTTAACAGAAAAAAAGGCTTATTTTTGTTAAAAATCAAGATTTTCCAAAATTTTAAAAATAATAAAAAACTCAACATCTTGTGCAAATAAATTTTCGAATTGTTAAAGTTGCTCACGTCATTATTTAAAAAATAAAAAACTTATTTTCGCAGTGATAATAATGAATTAGAAAAGAATTAAATTGATTGAAACAAAGCTTGACTCAAAAAAAAAAATTACCTTGTTCAAATTTTAAATGTATAAAAAGAACCTGTAAAAATTATGTGATATCAAGTTCAAGTCTAGTATGTATCTTCGAAGGCGTTGAATTGTTTGTTGATCACCCATTCGTCAAGCCTTGAATTCACCATTTTTTTTGTTTCTATTATTTCTTTCTTGTTGGGTTTGGCAAAAGTGAATAATTGCAAAAAAGTCTACGGTCTCATTCTCATACACTTTAATTCTTTTCCTAGACAACTTGTTGTGAAACATCTTAAAAACTATTGTAAAATCTTGACTGTTTCGGTTTAGCAAGAGCAATTACAAATCTGTGCAAAATTTGTAAAAATTTTTAGAAGGTTTTTATCAAACTTAAAGTTATTAAAAAAAGTTGCAAAAACTTCCTGTGTTTTTTCTAATTTCCATTCTTATGTCAAGTGAAAGACCCGAACAAAATTCGGGTCTTTCTAATTTATTTTTTAAAAAATATACACAAAAGTATGAGTGTTTTATGGCTGTTCCTAGAGAGAGAATATTAACTGTTCGTTTTAAATACTTAATTTACCGTTGTAAATTTGGCAGAGATTGCTTGATTTTTGTTCTAAGATGTAATTTTACTTTTTGTAATATTTACCTGATAGATAAACGGACAAATGAGAGACCTAAAATATTAAATCTGTACCCAGAACAGGTCACAAAGCTCTAATGTTGGGTACTGCCAAACTTTTTCAATAAAATTCTGTCTCAACTTATAGATTTGGGTGTGGTTAGCTTAGTAAAAGTGTTTATCTAAGCATAGGATTAAAATTTCTTATGCGGCCAAATTGAAAAAATGGCCGGCCAGTTGGTCGCGTAGCCGTTACTGAAAACTGATTCGGACTCTGAAATTCGGACTAACTATATTACGGAAAAAGAGAAAAAAGTTAAAAGCTAGAAGTATAACATTTCTTATTTCAAACATTTTTAGACCTCATTAAAGAAAATAAAAATTTTCTAAAAGGGTGCGCTTCAAAAAGAAGGCTCAAAATTTCCGAATTCAACGAATTCGTCAAAAATTAATACAGTACTGCAACGATTTTGGGCTTATAATAAAATTCACCTGAATTTACGTTATTTCACGTAAAATTACGAAAGTGAAGAATTGAAAATTTACCCGATATTACAAGATTTTGCGTAATTTTACCGGAATTTTACGAAAAAATGGAGTTTTTTTTTTGCATTTTTACTTTTTACTAAAATTTACGTAAATTACGCAAAATTTGGTAATATCCGGTAAAATTACAATTTCGGTAAATTTCCGTGAAATTAGGTAAATTCACGTGAATTTTATAGTAGCCCAGATCATAAAGTCTAGTCCAAAAAGCAAAATTTAAACAAAAAAAAAATGCTAATCAATAGGTAATCAGATATGGTGATTTCAAATCTGAAAGTATTCTTTCATTCTCAGTTCCCGTTTATTATTTTTTTTTAGAGACAATATTCCAGTTATAAAATTAATAATATCTCAGGTCTTGGAAATTTCGCAAAACTGTATATACATTCGTAATCAGCGTATATGTAAACCGAATTGTCCAATTTTGAAAAGTAACTTAAAAGAAGGAATTATGACCAGTGAAGGGTCAATTTAGAAGGGTTAGTTTGGGAAAATGTCTCTTTTAATAGTATTTTATTTTACTGAAGATCTTTTCCATATATCACCTGAAAGCTGGCAAAATTCTGAACATGTTTGATTATTATTATTGCAAAAAAAAAGGATGATGGTTATAAGAATCAAGAAGAAAAGATGAAAAAATTGTGTATTTTTGTAGTTTTTTTGAAAAAATTCTTCAAGAAATATTTCTAAATCCTCAAAAAATACTAGAAGTTGTAGATCTTAATGTCCTCTACAAAAATTGGTAGGCTCTTGGTGAAGGTCCTATTTATACCGTTTGTACGACCGCACGCAAGAACATATACTTTTGGCTCATGTCATGTTATAAGGTTTTTGATCGTTTTTTATAAAATTTAAGCATTTTCATCGAAATCGATGTATCCATGAACAATTATTGACCTGTTTGACTTTTTGCAATTTCAGTGCAATATGAAAGGCAACAAGCTACCAAAAAATAAATCTTTTCAAAGGAAACATTTCAGACATTCAAGATATAACTAGTAGGATTCGTAGAGTTTGAAAAAAATGCTCAAATTTTACAGAAACTTAGAAAAAACCACAAAACATGTCATAGCATCAAAAGTATATGTTTTTTAGTACGATCGCACGATAGGTATATATAGGACACTCGCCGGAACATTTTAAAAGTAAAATTGGCTTTGTTTAACGTTTTTTTTCGAGAGTTGTTACATTTTTTCTGGAAAAATGATATTTTTTTAAAAAAAAAAATTAAAAGAGCTGTAACAAAATAAGTTGAATTTTTTTTTCAAAAACAAGTTAACTAATGGAATTTAATGTGCTCTTAAAGCAAAAAAAAAGCATGTTGACTTTTTTTTCAGCTCATAACCCTAAAAAATCAATGAGAATCTGGTACATATACTCGACTTGGATTTATAGTTTTTTTATCAAAAAATTATTTTTTTTCGCTTCTAAAAACTCTAAAATCGTAATTTTGGGTGTTTATTTTGATCCCTGACTGAGTAAACTTTATGTTCTGGGGCACTATAGTAAAAACACAAAATTGTGGCTGTACGTAATTTTATGTAATTAAAAGTAAAATTTTGTCGTTTAGCTAAGATTCGCCAACTGCAAAACTTCCACACTACCTGAATTTACAAAAAACGACTTGACACACGACAAATATGAAAGATCAAATGAGTCTAGAGGAACTTATTACCTATCAATGTGTAGAGCAGAGAATTCTGAACAAATTTTTGGATCTAGAAAAATATATTAAATGATTTTGTTCGTGGTCAATAAAAAAAATATCGCATTTCTGTTATATGTCAACAAAACTTGTCTTATTCGACATGTGCAAAAAGTTTTTAGTTTCTGCAAAATTTGACGTAATTATTATGAGCGATTTTTTGGTGATTTTAAGCTCAAATTCGACTCATGATTTTAGATATGATTTGTTGAAACTACAATAGAGAATAACCAGTTCTAGAGAGCAAAGATTAAAGTCAGAATTATTCAAAATTGAACTTACAAAGGTTAAAACTCAAATGAGACCAATCGGAGCATTTGAATGTGAAGCTAATTATGATCTAACTCATTACGATTTTTTATAAAAAATTCTTAAAATTAATCGGCGTCTAGAAAAGCACATCAAAAACCAAGTGCGTGTGTACAAGTTTCAATAGGACGAACAAAACACACACACACACATATGAACAATTTGAAATTTTTTCATCATACAAACAAAAGAAACAAATTCAAAATATTATAATTTTTTTATTTGTTTACGCACTCACGCTTTTTATTTATCCTCCATGACTATCTCAGCGATGCATATAAAGAAGAAAAAAAATTCTCTTTTTTTTAAACTAGGTTAAGAGATATTTTTGGTTTCGTAATAATTTCTAGAAATTTTTTTGTTCAATGCTACGAATGTGCAACGTATGAAACCGGTTACTAACGAAAAAAAAAAATTTTTTTCTTTAGAATTTTTGTAACCCAAATTTGATCGAGATTTTCGTAACAAAAAAAAAAAAACAGGTTTTTGGGAATGAAACTTTAAACCACAAAATTTCGAAAAAAATTAAAACCAAAAAAATAATTTTTTAACGATTTAAATTTCGAACAAACCTATTTTAATCAGCGTCTTATATGCTGCTAAATTTATACACCGTTAATTTATCGCACGAATATTCAAACGAGCTTACCGCCAAACCCTACTGTTTTCATCAAAGAGTAATTATTCACCTTTTTTTTTGTTTAAATAAAAGTATTCAAACACTTGGGTGATTTAGACATGCTTCATTGCTTAATGTGTACATAATTTTTTTCTCTATTTGTTTTTTTTGTTTCGTCTAACCTAACACATGAAGCCATTTTGAAAATTCACTTGATTAAGGACACTTGAAGCTTTATGTTTTACTCAATGTCAAATAAAGTTCAATTAACATCTTATTTAAAGACCCTGACTTTAGAGATCCAACAATAAATGGGTACGTAAATTATCTGAAAATAGACAGAAACGATTACACGTATTAAGGTGTTGATAATAAATGTCATCATCATCAGTTGATTGTAAAGATTCTTCCTTTTGCTGGCCGACTATCTCGTCGACTGATGGTGGTGTCTCGTTGTTTAAGAGCTTTTCGGATCTTAAAGTCTTAACTCGACAAGACAAAGGTACTCGAAGTTATCTACTCATTTAATTTTTTGCACCTTAAAGTTGGGTTTAGGTATCAACAAAAGATGAATTTTGGGTCATTAGAACTTTCATATTTATACATATTCTGATAGATAAAAAAAATCCTATCAGATGAATGGTTGTACTTATTTTTTCGGTTGTGTGAGTATTTATTTAAAAAGCTACCCGAATCCGCGGTAAACAGGAAAAGTAGATTTAATTTTTTTAACTGAATTTTGACTTAGTCTACAACCTTAATCTATGTGTAATAAAAAATTTGTTTTTCAATTTTTCTTTATGTTTCTTTACAAGTGCATGTAATTTGTAGTGAAATCAGTAAATGGGAAAAAGACAATTTTCAGGACCCTCTGTCATTAATTTTTTTTAAAAAATGGTAAACTAGTTCTAAATAGCAAATCGACTTGAGTATCTGTTTAAACCTTACCTAGTTCACCTTGGTTTCGGTCTCCATTCTTACCTAATTCTAGTGGACTATCTTATCTAGTCTACTGATAGTAGGGTTTCGTTGTTGATGAACTTGCCAATTTATTCAGTGCATGTCATGCTCGATTACATTGGATGAAAGGATGAACAGACATGTTGATCAGACTGACTTTTGGATGGCTTCCAATTTCCAAAAAAAGAATAGACTTGAGCTTTTCGGATCTTAATGTCTTTTGACCCTTTTTAACGTTCATGAACATTCGTGAACGTTCGCCGAAAGATCCTGTGAATGGTGAACCTTCATGAACGTTCACGAACGAGTTAATTCGTGAACGACCGGAACTGTACTTGAATCTACCCAATTTATTTTAAGTTTATATCTGGTTTATTTTGGTTGGGAAGTGTAAATTGTAGCGATCTAGAATGATACATATCCAACACCACAAGCGTCGTTTGTTATAGACCCATCTCTAACGTGCCGTTTATTAGGGTTTGCTTTAGGTCCCATCTTAACCCTAATAAAATACCAATTTGTTGTCTAGGTCCTTCGAAGAACTGAAAGACTGAAGACTTCAAAGTTGATGTATGCTAATATGCTTCTGATTATCATAACTAGCCTCATTACAGACTCACCAAAAATTGTGAACAGTCACAAAGTTTTTCAGTAGACTTGTTACGAAAATTGAGTTGGCACAAGAAGGTATAGCATGACGTCAAAACTGTATGAGAGAAT
Organism: Brachionus rubens; assembly: GCA_022207745.1. Classification (NCBI taxonomy): domain Eukaryota; kingdom Metazoa; phylum Rotifera; class Eurotatoria; order Ploima; family Brachionidae; genus Brachionus; species Brachionus rubens. The sequence continues at coordinate 6,025,029 of JAJVHD010000001.1, read as the reverse complement.
TAATTTTCTAGGTCTTTTTAATCTTCAAAATTTTTACTATTTTACACTCCAAAAATAGCTCAAAATTTCGCATTTAAATATTTTTTTATTTTTATAAAATTGGTTGAACATTTTTTCAAAAATAACTTGAAATTATTTTTTTTCCCAAACGTCTCTTAAGAGTCTTTGATAACCGTCCTCTATTAGACCCATCAGTCCTAACCCAAGAGTCAGTCCGAGTCTCTAGTTAAGTACCAATCCCATTCGAAGAAAATAATTCAAAGTCAAAAAATGTCTCACTTCAAAAGTGTTAGAATACATACAAGCCAATCCAGGCTGAATCGAAAAAAAAAAAAATTTTTTCAGAAATTTCAAAAATTTTTTTTTGTTTTTAAGAATTTTTTACCTGACGAAAAAAAAATTTTAAATGCAATCAATTCAACAAACATCAAGTTTTTAAAACGAAAAACAAAAGTACGCAAAAGAAAGTAGAAAACAAAAAACAGACAACAGAATCAACAACCCCAAAAAAAAAACTTTAAAAAAAATTTTTTTTTTTTTTCCATAAAATGATATTACTTGACAAACCAACTTGCGAATTGTCTTGTTTCAATTGGAATTTTATACAAAAAGATCAATTTCCCATCGAATTCAACCAATCAAATGTAAAAGAAGATTTTAATTTACTTTTTCAAGATCAAATAGATCAATTAAAATTGAAAGAATGTCTACGTTCATCGTCACGTGAACCGAATCAAGCGTGTCGTAAATTCCTATGGAAACGTATTCTATTACCATTTGACTCGAGTCAAGTTAAATTAACAACCGAAAAATATAAAGAAAAAATATCGGTTTTATTCGGTAAAAATTTACAATTAAAAGCCGAGTTGCCGGACTTTGTCGATCGTGAACATTTATCGTTCTATTATTTGAATGATAATGGAAAAGAGGCATGTTACCGGTTACTAAATGTCCTCGCTTCTGTCCACCCCGACATCACATTCGCTCCATTACTAGTCCCACTTGCAAGTCTATTTCTCCATTACATGAACGAACAAGAATGCTTTGCTTGTTTACTCTCCGTAGTCGAATCGAATAACAAAATAACACAAACTGACATACATTGGATCACTACGAATTATGTATTTCGTAGATTTGCTCAAAAATACGCCAATACCCCCTACGAGTTTTTACTCGAAGCCTTGTACAAACAAACAAATGAACCAGAGGCTTGTTTCGAGGTTATCGATAACTGGCAATGGTGGATTTTTGAACACTTGCCGTTCAATTATGTCCTAAACATTGTCGATTGTTTTCTACTCGAAGGTCAAAAGGTGCTCTACCGGTTCGGTTTAGCCATTCTCGAGTCATTTTATAAATCAACTCTTAACCGTTCGGTTAATCTTAAAATGAATTGTATCACCGATTTTTATTCACGGATTCAAATTCCGTATGATCGACTTTTAAAAACAGCTTTCGGGTACAGGAATATGAGTCGTAAAGACATTGACAATGTTTTTCAGAGTGAAGAAAAAATAATCAAAAAAATGAGAATTAAAAACGAAAATGTTCGACCTGAGACTGATTATAAAAAAAAAATTTACAGTGCTATTATTGGTCCATTTTTGAAGAGTCATTTGATACAAGACCTCGAAGAGAATCACCGAAAATTGAGCATTGTTTCACTTAATCAAAAATCAACGGCTTCTAGTTCAAGTCTATCACCTAGCACTCGACAATCTTCATGGACTAATTCGTTAAAAAAATTGGTCTCACCGTCAAAAAAGTGGTATATGAACTCTCAAAATGGTTCGACACATTCGTTTTATCATCACCATCACCCTCAAAGTAATCTTCATTTACCTTCGTTTTCGGTCGAGACAATAGGGTCAAGTATTCTTACTCCAGAGCAGATAACGACTTTGTGGCGATGGCTTCCAACCCGGTATCAAATCTTAGAATTACAATTGACTTATTCAACTAATATTCACGGGTGTCGTTTAATGACCCTATTTGATAAAATTGAATACTATCAATCGACAATTTTAGTTGTAAAGACAACCACTAATTCTATATTTGGTGCGTTTTGTTCGACACCATGGTCTGAAAGAATCTCGTCCGAGCGAACTTTTAGACCAAGATTTTTTGGAAATGGTGAAACATTTTTGTTCGAGTTGTCACCTAAATGTGAAAAATACGAATGGATTGGAAAATCGAGTAAAGGACAGACCCAAAATAGTCAAGAAATGTTCATGTACGCTGACAATGAAAAATTAGTTGTTGGCGGTGGTTGTGAAAAAGGTGTCGGTTTGTTAATAAACAGTGATTTAATATACGGACGTACGGGTGAATCAGAAACGTTTGAGAATAAAATACTTGGAACTGAGGCTGATTTTGAAATTGCCATTTTGGAAGTTTTGAGTTTCAAATCGACTGAATATTAACTTGTTTTTTTTTATATTTTTTTTTAGTAATTTTGTAGAAGGCTTTTAAGGAGCCCATGAGTTTTGGAATTTGATATTTGAGACAAATCTCTCTCTCCATGCCAATCATTTAAAATAGTTGTAAATAATTTTGTTTAGATTTGACTAAAATTTAATACTTTTTTTTTGTACTTTTGGTAAATTTTAAAAATAATCTTTTGTTTAAAACTAATTTGTTTAATTTAAATTTAAAAATGAATAAAATGAGTTAATGACTTGATTAGAAGACTTGTTTTTATTTATTTCTGAAACCACCTGATAACAATCATATCTTCGTCCATGCTCAAGAAGATCATCATTGTTCTTTGTTTTTGGAAATTATTTTTTGATCGATCGTTCTTAAGCACAAAAGAGTGCCTCTATTGACTTCAATGCCTCCAATATACATAGAATATTGACATAATAAATTAAACGTGCATAAATATATGTATATTCTTGTAAAGAATAATGCAAGAGTGAAGAATTCGAATTAGAATCGTTTACTTTATATGTTTTGAACTTGGGGCAATCTTTAAATTGGATGTTATTTGGTTCATTCCTCTCATTCTCTCAAGCTGTCTGTAACCAGAGATAGCGACTGAAATTTTGATTCTAGTCAAATGCGGCTCGAAAATTTTTTTCGAGCCGCAGTCCGAAGTTAAGCGAGCCTTGAAGATGTTTCGTTTGAATCGAAGTAAAAGTAACCATATTTTCTGATAGAAAATCGAATTTTCTGCAAGTTAAGGGAAAAGTAAGTCGGAAAAAATATAAAATTCCGCGGAATATTTCGGAAAAACAGCAAATTTTTAAGCATTTTTTCAGTTTTTTTGGATCTTCTTTTTTGTTTCCCCATAAACCGTAGACTTTCTATACAGATTCTGAAACAAGACAAAATTCTAAACATTTTGTTGGTTTTACTTTTTTAAATTTAATTTTACTTTTTGTTTAATCGGGGCCGAAAAAAAATCAAAAAAATCAAAAATCACTAAGATGATGGAATCAAAAATCACTCCTAGAGTCGAGTCAAATGACTCAAATTTCTAGGACTCGAGTCGAGTCTCAAGAAACCGAGTTAGGGTCAGACTCAAGTCAGCAGGAATTAATCGAGTAGCTAAGATTTAATGAAGATTTATTAAGTCATCGACAAAAATAAGTAGATAATTCTGATCGGAAGAGTCTCTTTGATGGATGTCATTTATTAAATGGTTAAGAATATTTAAAAAAATTATGCTAGGACTAAAATGCTATATAGATCTTAACATTATTATGTTCCGTTATGAAATAATTTTTAAAAAGCCTCCAAATTTTACCATGACCATTAAAAGATAAAAAAATGGGGTCAGGTCAAAGATGAGCCTCTCACTTCAAATTTACATTAAATTTACACTAGGAATTTATTTTGTAAAAAATGAGTTCACCTCAAAAAAAATCTCTCAATTTTTAAAAAGTGAACTTAATTCTTACATCCGATGATTATGTGATTAAACATACAAGGATCCGTAACCGTCAACAACTTTTAAATGATCCAGTCTCACTGATCTCAAGATCGACCCAAACCGATGCTTCGGTTTTCAATTATTCTATCAGACGAAATAAACAAGAGATTCAAATGGAAGAGGCTAGGGTGTTGATGATGAACGGCAATTGTGTGAAGCTTCAACTCAAACTGACTTCTGATTGTGGAAGCTTGAATTGGGATCTTAATCTTGTAAATAAAGTAAAATATTTTTTACAAGGTGAAAATTTTATGTAAATTTGAAGTTCACGGAGGCTCATCTTTGACCTGTCCCAAAAAATGGGTATCAAGCAAGCAGATATTACCAAAATTTGTTCGGTAAGGTTTGCCTTGTGAACAAGAAAATTTGTCTATTAAGGTTCCGCTAATTCAAAACTTCCACGCTATCTTTATTTGCAAAAATCGATTCGATAAACGTGTTCTCCATATCTAAAAACCTATAATTTCATATTTGTTTGGGATCTAAAAAAATTATAAAAAATTGTTAGAGGGGTAGTTAAGAGAGTAGAGAATATTATCCTCTCCAATTCGATATATTTTGTTTATTTACTTTTCCATATTAGTTATGGTACGGACGGCTCTGTAACGTTTCGTAGCAAGGTAAATCATCGCAAGTTAGTAGTAGTAGTAGTAGTTTATACTGCAACTTGGAAAATATCCAAGCTTAACTCAGTTGAGCTGTAGCAGTCGCTTCACATTGTTTTGACATCCAAACATCAAGCTTTGCTTTGAAACTATTCATGTTCTTTGCGCTCACCACGTCCTCCGGAAGTTTGTTCCAATCATTGACAACTCTATTTTTTAAAAAGTTATATCTAGGAAGACAATTTTTTACTTGTTCACGTGTTAAACATTGGCTGTTTCTTCTTAGATCGTATCTTCTAGACGCAGGCTTTGTGTTTAGACTGTAATTGTTACCGTTACTAAAATTAACATGTTCGTATTTGTTTGTTACCTTGAACATTTGTATCAGGTCACCACGTTTTCTTCTCGTTCTCAAATCAGTTAATCCCAAGCTTGATAATCGCTGCGGATACTCCAAGTCATGCAATTCAGGGATCATCTTTATTGCTCTGCGTTATACCTTCTCTATCTCGTTTATATCTCTTTCCAAGTATGGACACCATGAACTAACTGCGTACTCCAAATGAGGTCTCATCAGTGAACAATACAACAACTTGATTGTCTCACGACAAGGATGCTTAAAAGCCTTCCTAATTAAACCCAACATACGATTTGCTTTGGTCGTCGCATTTTTTACCTGAGTATCCCATTTTAAATCCTTTTGTATAAAGATTCCAAGATCCCTCTCGCAGGTAGACTTGCTAAGGGGTTGCGAGTTAATCGTGTAATCGAACTCTGTGTTGTTATTACCAATATGAACGACTTTACACTTGTCAACGTTAAGTTGAGTAGACCAGTCTCTAGACCATTTGCACACATTGTCTATATCCGATTGCAACTTAATAATCGAATAAAAATTTTTGATAACTGATACAATCTTTGTGTCATCTGCATACGCTTCACAGCTGTTCTTGACCAGTTCCAACACATCGTTTATTTATATAAATAATAAAAAGTAACTGACCAAGTACTGAACCTTGTGGAACTCCGCTGCTAACGCTTGTCCAACTCGAACTAACGTCTCCAAGCACTACTCTTTGAGAACGACCAGACAAAAACACTTTTATCAAGTTAATCAGATCATCTCCAAAACCAAAATACTTAAGCTTGTACAAAGAGACTTTATCAAAAGCTTTGGCGAAATCCGTATATATGATGTCGACTGGAAAGCCTTGGGCTTAAATTAAATCCAAAGACTCTAATAAATTTGTTGAACCTGACTTGTTTGGAAGAAACCCATGTTGAGACGCTGACATTAAGTTATTTTTCACTAGGTGTTCCAACATTGTGTCTTTGATAAAACCTTCAAGTATCTTACAAAGAACGCACGTCAAAGAGACTGGACGATAATTTTTTACGAGTAATCTTGAGCCGCCTTTGTGTAGTGGTGAATTCGTGGAAAGGTAAATTGTCACATCATTATTTTTTTCATCGCAAGGTAAAATTCATAGCAAGGTGTTTTTAATTCGTAGCATGTAATTTTCATAGCAAGTGATTTGATAAAATGTTTTAAATTTTAAATAAAAAAAAAATAAATCTTGATTAAATACTTTACTAATCTAATCATTGATGTTCAATTTAAGGCCTGTAATAAAAACTGACAAATTTTATCATATAAGATACTGTAAGGAGAGCTTTTAGTATGCGGGTAACGTAACATTGGTTAAAAATTCTTTATAAAGGTACATATTTTCTTGTTGACGGCTTACTATAAACTCTACTAGCTCTCAATTTGAGTGAGTTTTGTTCAACAATAAAAACTGCTTTTTCTTAGTCAATATTTACTAGCCGAATAATCCCGCAAAACTTGCGGGAATCTTTTTTGTTTATTTTTTTCTATTAATTTCGAAAACGAATTTGCTTATTTGCAAGGGTTCAATAATTCTCCGTAATAATGCTCTAAAAATGAAATTGGACCAAGAAAAAAGCGTTTTTTTTTCTCTGTCCTTACCCTTATTCAGATCTTTACTGTCGAATGCACTTTTTAAAGCCATCGACCTATTGTATTACCATAAAACGATGACCCTTTCTATGTGACTGGTTCGTCTTAAGCTATACAGTATCTTACTAAACTTTGCTTTTTTATTTCTAATCTACCTGTAAGTCGGTTGCTGGTTGACAAAGCGATTTGACAGGGATTTTTGGGTTAATGGATAAAAATGGGGCCATTATGTGAGGGTCATTTTCACCCAAGAGATTTTGACATTTCAAAGTTAAACATATGAGTAAGTACGTACCCTATCCTCTTTTAAATGAACTATAAATAGTTAGCAAAGTAAATAATCAGCAGGTTTAACTTATGATTTAAAAGTGGTACACCTTTTTTTTGTTTTCCTTTTGCTTGTAAAAAATGTATGGTCCAGATAATATGTTCATACACTTAATTCTTATAATTCATATCCCTTATTTCCTTAGTTCATTTGAAAGGGGACAGGATAAGCTACTTACTGATATGTTTGCTTGGACACATTAATATCTCTTTTGGATAAAAAAGTCCCTCACATAGTTGCCCCACTTTTACCCATTTACCATTGACAGGCTATGTACCTTAGGTGATGGGAAAGATATCTAAACAACATATATTGGCTTGTAGGCGAATGGATTATCTATAAGATGAAGGGTCTTTGTCTATTCACTCCATTAGGTTGTCTTACATAATTTCGGTCCTTCTTTGTCTATTGATTTTATGCATGAATCAGTGATACAATAGACTCATTTACTATTGGAAAATTAATAAATAAAGACAAAATTCTATTGGTTGCCAGAGAAATTAAAAAAAATAGTTAATGAAAAAAAAAATTTATTTTATTAAATAATCATTGACTAGAATCAACACTTTAGAAGTAGGAAGAAAAAGAAAAAAAAAACGAAAAAAAAGTTATTTACAATCATTTTGGAAGACGATTGATTTTGTTAGTTTTTTAATTAATACAAAAAAAATATAAAAAAAAATATAAATTTATCTTTTTATTGAGATTTTACGCATTGACTAGGATTGCACCTGAATAATACTGGAATTATGGAAGTTGATCGCTTTATACACTCGTTTTAAAAATAAACAACATCAGGATCTGTTGATCTTGATATAACTTGCTCATACGGTGGCGGTACTTCATCATTTTGAAACAATTGATCGACCATTATAATTTCACTTGATTCTGTGTTGACGACTCTTGGAGCTAGATTTCCAGTTGATGGCGATGTTATTAAACTAAGACATCTATACTCTGGAAAAACGACACTAGCTCTTTCATTTTCCATACTAAACGCTGAATTGACTTGAACTTGTCTTGGTTTACTTCTCGGATATGTTCGGATGACTCGGCTAAATCTTGTTTTCCCCATTTGAGATTCTTCGTAAGACGGTGGTGGTCGATGTGTTTTATTAAATTGAGCTGGTCTAATTTCGACTTGATGAGACACACTCGCTATATTAAGACTCGATCTTGTCAATTGATCCGTTGAGATTGAACTACGTTTGAACAAACTACGACAACGACAAAAACTTGTACGCGCACATAAATACACAATGAGTATCAAACTTAGGATTATAATGACGGACATTAGTGATATAACTAATGGACAATAATCGGCTGTATCCAATTGACACCATGCTGGTTGTTCAATGTAAACTTCCGTGTACGATGGAATAAGTTTGTTCAAAAATTTTGTCATTTTTTAATATCTATAACAGAAAAATAAATTGTTATAAATAGTTGATTCGGAGGGGGATACGGATGATTTAATTTAAGATTAATGTGAAATTAATTGAGCGGAAATAGAAACCTGCTACGAAATTATTTTTATACTCACAGTCGAGTGTGTATTAATCGAAATTGGCATTTTAACAGAAAAAGAGATAAAGAGAGATTAGAAAAAATGAAATCGATTAGATACTAGAGCGAGTAAATTATCTATTCGATTAAATTTCGGTTTATTTGTTTCATTTTTTTTTTTTGATAGATAGGTTAGTTTAATCAAAAGAACGACAAAACGTGAAGTTGAGCTATCACGTATTAACATCAAACAAAATTAGAAGCATATAATTATCTATGACTTTTCATTTATTTTTGTTAATTAAGATAAAATGAAGAAGGAAAAAAAACTAAAAAAAATTTTTTTTTTGATTCCGTTATGGATAAGTAAGATAAGAATATCCTCGAAATGGCACACCGTCGCTATCCCCCCTCCAAAAAAAAGTTAATTTTTTATTGATATCTAATAGTATCCGATAAATCTGAATATTTTTGTTCGAATTCTCAGTGTGATGATATTGATAAGTTTTTTTTACTATTGCTAGACTTTGTAATTACACTTTTAATTTGTTATTAATATCTGATTCTTAGAACAATATATTTGATGAGTTTGAAATTGATAGGCTGATGGTTTTGATTCGACGTCTAAGTGAGACATCAATCATTTGATTATTTATGCAAAGGTTTAATACCCTTCTATGTATACCTATACCGAATGATGCTTAACAATTTACTCTTCATTTACTTTGCTCAAGAGATTTGCAAAAACCTTTTGATTGAATTATGGAATCATAATGAAACAGTTGGTCTATAAGCTAAAAATTCATTAGACATCAAACGATTAAATACCGCTGCTGCAATAAAAATTCAATTTACCAGGAGCGCGGTGGTTAAATTTTGATATTATTTGCACTGTACTTACACTCACAATCTAAGAAGGCACAGAAAAACGATTCATAGAAAAAAATTAAAAAATTGTCTTGCCAGATTTAACTTTTTTGCTAACAGAGCTGTGAATGATTGGAATAAATTCCCGGAAGAGGTAGTCAGTGAACAGTTTTACGTCGAAGCTTGGTGACTGGCTGTCGAACAAATGTGTAACGACTGATATAGCTCTATGAGCTCATTTGAACTGGTTTCAAGTTGCAGTTTATTTTAATACTACTATTTCTACATTTTGAACATTTAAGAGATACCGTAATCCCCCGCAAAACTGTCCATGGTGGAATTGAGGTTTAGATCCTCAGTTTCGATTCTCAAAAAAATCAATTTTAAAAAAAAAGGATATTAAAACCTCACTAAACATATTTTTTCATTAAAAATATCTTTTCGCTAATAAGGTGCATTGGAGAGGGGAGATTGTGCGGAGGATCACGGTAAATTATTTGTTATTTTTACTTGACGTTGCGCTCTTATTAATGAGCCGCTAATGGCATCATATTTGACTTATCCTTCCTTACATTCTATTTGCTTTGCCCGCAGAGTTCTTTATAATGATAGCACTAAAGAGGGTTCGTGACCGAGTGGGTAAAACAACAGCTTTAGCAGCTAGTGGCACGAGTTCAAATCCTGGTCGAGTCAAAAAAAATGAAACGTTTAGAAAAAAAGTAATAATGGAAATGGATGAGTGTCATTAGTGTTGTGCTGCTGGGAAACTATCCAACTAGAATCATTGACTAGTCATTCTCTAGATGACCTAATACTAGAACAACTTTTGAAAATCATCGAATCGGCAATCGCGAGTCGCTGTGACTTAAAATAAGGGCGTCGAAAGATGCAAACGTAGCGAGTATAAAAAAAATTCTGTTACGGCCAAGCTAAGAAGTCTAATCAGTTTCTGCGGCTAATAAAGTCTAGAATTGTTCAACTCCAATCCAGTTTACAAGGAAATAAAACTACTGTAGTGTTTTATGTAGAGCTTGAAAGCAAATTAATTTTTTTAAAAAGTAGTATGAATCCTTAGGAACTAAATTTAGCTTGATGATCAAATTTCTAACAATTTTTAGGCTTTTTATATTTTAACTATCGTCATGAAAAAATAAAACACTTACGAATGATTTATTCCCCATGGGTCAAAATAATCAACTACTAGAGAGACTAATTTTGAAACTGTCAATCCTTTGATAAAAATGTTCGACTCTACACATTGTAGATAAACAAATAAAACTTGTTTTTATTTTATCTTGAATACAAGGCAAACAAAAAATTTGACTTTTAAATTCACAAAAACAGGAACACAAATAAAAACTTTCGTTCTTTTGAAATAATTTATTCTGGAATTGATTGATTAAACACAAAGATAAGCATAGCAAATCTGTACGAAAAAAAATTTAATAAACCGGTCTCAATATGATATTTATTAAAACTTCATAGTTCATTAGATTCCAAGAAACAAAACAAAAAAGATTAGAGCTATTCACACTAATCTTCAAAAATATCATGAATTTGTTAAAATATTTCAACACAAGTTTACAGACCCACATAAATTTATACTTGAATGATAAAAGTAAATTAATTCCAGAACTTTTTAGAGTGTGTGTATCGCAATTTTTGAAAGCGGATAAGGTTAACATAGATCTTCGAATGAAAATACATTGTGAGGTTGTTCACAAGTTCCATTAACTAAGGCTCTACTTAAATAGCGCTTCGTTTATACGATCGTTAAATTCGTGTTACAAAAAAACTAATGATAAAAAATAACCCTATTTTTTTTAATTTCAGGATTAATCCTAACTATCATAATGCATAGAATGTGTTTATTATGCTCATAGACGTTTTTCCTGTTATTTATTTCGAGTATGTTTAATTAATAAAATAAAAGTTTTATTTTTTATAGTATTTCCTCGATCTTGAAAATCTTGAAATTTGAGACTATCATCAGCAAACTTATAATTAATCCATTTTTCGAAACACAAAAAATGGTTTTTGTTTAAATTTTTAATTTATCAAATGACAGACAGTTGAGGATAGAAAAAAAATAATTATTGATTTTAAAGTTATCGATTAATTAAAAAAACTAATATTGAACGAAAACTTGAAAATTCAACACCACTTAACAATCTTCTTTCTCTCTTGATAGTTTTTTATTTATTCTAAACAATGATAATTTTTTTTTTGCTAAGACAGATGTTCGTTTTGTTTTGATAAATTTATTCTTTTGAATTAAATCAGAACTTTTTTTTGTAAAACGTTATTTATTTTTTTATTTTAAATTAACTTGACCTCGTTTTATGCATAAAAAATGTATATAAATAGATGTTTATTACGCTATCAAAAAGTTAAACAGATTTTTAGGTATAACATTCGATAAAAACTTACTTTTCAAAAACATGTTGACAATCTTAGTAAAAAATGTACAAGTCGTCTCACAAGTCTAACACACAAAACGTTAAAAACAGTCTACACTTCCCTGGTTCGGTCAGTTGTTGATTATTCGCCTTATATTCTCACATGAATGGCAAACAAAAGTAAAAAAGCAACTTCAAGAAATACTGAATGCAGCTATTCGAGAAATATTCAAGATGTCATATAACACACCATCAGAAGAATTAAACAAGATTGCTGAATTACCAAGTAAAAAAGAAAGAATGTCTGATCTCAATGAAGCTTACGCCCTGAATGCAATTTTGACTAAAAATCCACTTTTCGAAGAACTAAAAGATGAGTATGAAGACTTGAACGACCATTATTTGAAAGATTACAAGACATTTTTATGCGGTGTTAAAATCATTTTATCGTAGTCTTTCCTCTAACTCTTTTGTTGTGTTGAATTAAGTATCTTCTTTATTTTTTATACCATATTTATTTAGAAAAGATAAATTTTTCATTTTTATTAATTTTCATAAATTACATATCTGGCTAAAACAGGTGACGCTGAAGTCATTAAATAAAATAACTAATCTAGAAAATCTCACAAAAATTAATCAGGTTAAATTGTATAAAATTATAGCACAAAAATCATGGCATTTATCAAAAAAAAACGTTGGTTCTGATTTACATGTCTTTAGTCAGATATGTTATAGACTACTCATCAGTTATTATCTCATCACTCTCAAAAAAAAAAGAAAAAAACAACTCCAAACTATTCAAAATTCGGCAACTTAAGATCGTATTTATAAGCTACCATTTGATACACCATCTAAAGTTGTAAACCAAATATCCGTTTTGACAAGTTTAGCAAAAGATATTTAAAAAAATGTAGAATTTATGTGACTCAATTTAAACTTTAAAAATTTTAATCTCTGTTTATTTACTTATTTATCGATTTCTTTTATACTCTTTAGACTAATTTAAAACAAGTTTTTTTTTATAAATTAAATGACCAAAACAGCTCCAACTAGGGTCATTTAAATAAAAAATTAAGTAAATAAAAATCTAATATACTTCAAGGTTGAATTCTACTATCAAAAACTTAACTAAAAGCTCAACAAATTATTTTAGTTCTTTAATGTTTTACAATGATGATGAAAAAAAGATAAATTATCGGTTCGCAAAAATTTGGAACGGTGATATACAATCCAAGCTTTCCGAAAATGATTATCCAAAAAAAAGTTATTTTTAAAAAAGCCAAAGACACCACCCCCTTTGTCGAATGAAATTGTAAAAAAAACACAAAATTAAATTTTTAATAAAAAAAAGACTTAAAGCTTTTATTAAACATCTCAAATGAAACTGGTAAAGCGTGTGACAATTTTAACACCACGTGAAGATCTCGAAGTTGTCGCTGGACCAACACTGGTCACGTAATAATTAAAAATAAAAACGTGACCAAAAATTATTTGAAAAATAAAAGAAAATAATTCACGCGAACAAAAAATTCATTTTGTTACCAGTCCCTAAGAGATAATTGACCATAAAAAATCAAAATAATTTTCTTTATAAATCTGAATAATTAAAAAAAATTAGTGTGTCCTTGTCGTGTGAGTTTTTAAGTCTCTTTTCTAAAATATTTTATTACAAATCGGGCATTCAATCGAGTTACGTTAATTGCTTAGTGTTTTTTTGATTAATTCTACAGCTTCTGAGTCCACTTCTGGATCCTCAAGTGATCATTTTTTGTAGATTAAAGACTTGTTTTTTTTACACTCGAAGTTTTTACATTTTGTAAGCTTGAATTATCCAACATGTCTTTATTGTGTTGGTCACCTATCAATAAAATAAATTTGGGTCATTATATATGTGACCAACTGGTCACTTGACCCCCAAGACCCAAAATGATTTACCCTTTTTTAAAACAAACTTTTAAATAATTTTAAATCATGTAAATTCAATTTAAATTTTATTTAATTCATGAAAGGATTTCTTGAATTAAATTTATACCTTTACCACAAATCACATAAATTAGAAATTTTATAATCATCTAATTTCTTTATACAATTTGATTATTTAGAAAATTTAGCAATACCTCAAAGCCCCTTGAACAAAATAAAAAATGTTGACAACTAAACTTATTCAAGATTTTAAATCTGATTACAACGATCTTGCAAAGAAAAGTAAAACATTTATAAAACCACTTGAAACAACTTAAGGTAAAAATGCTTGTTAAAACAAAGTTTAAAATATACTCAAATAAATCATTTATAAAACTTAGTTGAGACTTGAAACATGATACCGTAAGGATCCATCATCATCTGCCCGGAATAAATTCTAAAATATTTTAGGTATATAATTTTATTTTAACTTCCCATGTCGTAATGATCTCTAACAATCTTAGAATGACCGATTTAATGACTCTCTTAAAAGTTTTCTTTTTAAACGATCTAAGTGCTTTATTAACGGTCTTTTTTTGTTAAAAGAAAATTCAAATTATCCTTAATTTTATAAGAGGATTCTTAATGAAAATCGCTTAAATCTTAACTCTAATTAAGAGGAACAGTAATTAAATAAATTGAATTCGACACGCCTACATTCAATAAGTACATTTCAAAAAGTACATTTTTTTTTTCTAAAAAAAACATAAATTACAAATCCTCAGTTGTATAATCTTGTTTTTAATATTCTTTTAACAATCTCTTGATCTCTTGAAATATTTAAAAAAAAACAACAACTAACCTTGCTCTTGAGTTATGGCTTAAAATTTTTGAGTTTAAAATTCTTTTTTTGCGAAAAATTTTGTTTTTAATTAAAAAATTTCTTAAACTTGCAACATTTGATTCTTATTTAACAAAAGAAAACACTTCGAAATGCTTCCTGGATTCTTTTTGTTAGAACAATAAAAAAATATGTTTCACAAAAAAAAAATATTTTGAACTTGAAAATTTATTGATTTATTTGTTTAATGACCAACAGAGCAAAACAATTTAAAAAATTGATAATGACAGACGTTTTTTTTTGCTGTTGTTGATGGCTCATTTCAACATGATAAATTCTCTAATCTCTAATCTAAACAAAACTAAAAAATACTCTATCTCTCTCTCTCTCGTGATATCTTTTATTCAGATTTTAAGCGCATGAATGAATTTTTGATCCCTGCTAGTTCGAGTTTTCATTTTTTATTAATGCTTTTAATTCAAACATGCAATTTAATTCTGATAATTCCATGATCAAACACACTTGAACCGATCTATTCAAACATAATTTTTCTTTTTTTTTTTATTGAATTATCATTCATGAGTATTGACCCCCCTATAGTGACCGCTAACAGAGCTGGTTATTAATTAATATAATTAATAGCTTGCACAGAAGTTTTACACGTTCCGATTCTTTCAATTAAATACTCTTCAAAGTGTTCAATATTCCGTGTTTACGAGTTGTAATTTATTTATTTTTAATGTAAATAAAACATATCTTGTATCGTAGAACATCATGAAAAATCTATATTTAGATTATACCATTACATTATTGTGAAAAAAGCTTCGAATACTTTTAAGTCTATAGTCCTAATTAGATAATGGTGTACTTAAAACCACAATTCGTTTCTTTAAGAGCAGCTATAGAGTTTTCATTAAAATATTTTTGCTGAATATTGTAACAACAATCTTGATGATTATAAACAAGATCGTTTGTTTCAGCATTATAAGCTACTGTAAAAAGACTTCCTTTCATTTTTAAAATACGTAAAAGGAATCAATCAATCAAGTTGATCCATACCCTTCCCGTAGCACAGTATTTGACCTCCGAACCGAAGAGTACCTAAAGTAGCTTGGCCAAGCGAAGTCGTATCGTACCAAAGCGTAAGGTTAGTACGGTACGGTACGCTTCGCTTTTGTTGACTGCTGTACAGTGAGTTCGGAGCTTCAGTTCGGAGTTGATACACTTCGTGTCGGAACGGAACGGAATGGGAACGCTTAAGTGGTCGTCTACCAAAAGTTCGGCAATTTAAAATTTTTTGTCAATTTTTTTCTATTTTTTGACTCTGCTGGAATCGTTAAAAAAAGTGTACTTTTAAATATTTTAATGAAAGAAAGGTGAAGCCTCATGCAGCAGAATTTGATGCATCTACTGGAGAGGTCTGCAAAAATTTAGCAAAAAAAATTGCACATTTAAAAATTAATCCTTTTTAATTGCGTGTAATTCTGCATAACTGTGCTTTTTTTGCATTACTCTGCAAAATTGGACGGTATTGAAAAAGATTTATTTTTACAGTCCTGGTCATTCCCAGGTTCCTTTCATGAACTTTATTGAACGTTCTCATTTAAATTGTTCTTTAACGTTCACCAATGTTCCCAAGTTTTCCCAAAGTTTCCAAAATTTTATAAAAGTTTCTTTAAAAAATTTTTAATTTTTACAACTTTTTTCAAAATAATTTGAAAGACGAAAAAAGGGAATTTAGTTTTTTGTAAAAAATTTAAAAAGTGTTTGTATAAGTTTAACGATGCTAAATATTTATGAAAACCTGGAAATTCTTGAAATTAATTTTCCATTTAGCTTTGGGAAATTTTTGGAAAATTTGAGAAAATTTGGCAACATTGGTGAATGTTGAAGAACAATTTAAATGGTAACGTTCATGAACGTTCCGAAGAGGAATCTGGGAATGACCAGGACTTTAAATGCGCAATTTTATAACGATTCCGCTAAAGTCAAAAAATAGAAAAAAGAAAATTGACAAAAAATTTTAACTTGGCCAAAAGTTCGGTATAAATGAAGTAATAAATTAAAGCATCGTCATGTCATATCAAAAGTTCGTCTCTCGATCTAAGTCAAATCATAAAATGGTTCCACTTCCTTCCTAAAGTCTCAGAGCGTTCAGTAACATTTTTTTATGTGTACAACCCTGGTCATTCAAAGCTTCCAAAAATGAACGTTCAAGGGGCCCTGAATGTTCAAAAGCCTGAAATTACTTGAAAAAAAAACGAAGTTTCATCGACTCTTGAACCTTCAAAACCTTGAACGTTCATGAATGTTTATGAATGTTCGGATAATAATGAATGTTCATGAACGTTCATTTTTGAAAGCTTTAAATGACCAGGAATCTTGGTAACTTTAAAGCCTAAACAGCACACATTTTTAGCAGCTTAACTTTTTTATGAAGCATGAATCATATTCCTTATTTACGACATGTTCTTTAACTCGAAAAAGTCAGAAAATATTTTTGACTGATTCTGTATTACGGGGCGATGTGTTAGATGGGGATAATAGCTCAGTCGGTTGGTCAATGTGTCACGAAAGTGTCGGTTCGAATCAAAATAACTAGCAGACGCTTTTATGCCATTGGGGTAAAACACCGAAGCCCATAATAATTATAATGCCACTAACTGTGCTAACATTATTTAATTAAATAAAGATACTAAAAAACTCTAAGCTTTTCCCATATTATAAAAAAATTAATTTTCCAGTTTTAGCTCTTGAAATTTTTTTTCAAGCAAATAGATTATCATGAAAAATAAATTCTAAGGCACTCTCATAAAAAGTCACTGATGTGATTAGATGTCATCTCTAGTTATGTTAATTTTTACATAAACTACTTCAGTTAGACAACTACCCTTGCTGAATTTGCCAAAAAAGTCTTATTAAACTGAGCAGTGTTGCGATCAGTTGTGTATAATAAAGCGTCTCTTCGAGCGTTATTCTTACATATTTTTAAAGTCAAAAAGACAATTTTGGAATAAGAGCTTTTATATCTGCAAAAATCGTCAAACGGATTAAATGAACAAAAAATCTACGACTAAATTACCGAAAGTTATTTAAAAATCTCATTAAATTCATGAGAATAATAATAAAGACATCACCTCGAGCGAAAAAATTTTTTTTAGGAAATTAAAAATTGTCTATACTTTTTGATCGAAAACAAACTTGTTTTACTCAGGTTATCAAAATCGATCCTAGACTTGACTAATTCACATTAAAATTGAGTATTCAATAGAAAAAAAACGAGAGAACACTTTAAAATTAATAACCACTTAAAGAAATAGAAGAAAAAACATGCAATATAGTTCTGTTCATTGACTAATTGATTCTATCAAAATAGCAAAAAATATCTTTATATTTTCAACAACTATCTAACATCCTTTATAACAGAGCACGTAAAATCGATTTTTTTGTTGTATGTGTCTTTTTAATTAATTTATAAATACTTTTAAGTCTTGTTCTTTAAGTAATCTCTTTTTATGAGGCCTCAAAAGAAATCCTGAAGAAATAATTAATTAAATTTTTTTTTTTTCTTGTTGAAGATGATTTGAATTTTTTGATAAATGAAATATTTTATCTTGGCGAGACTTAATTTTAAAACCCCAAACAAAAAATACTAATCAAATGCTCTTGGTGTATTAACTTATTGATTTTTGTAAAACTTTCATGGGATGAGTTAATAAAACGTCAATTATTAAAAATTGTTACAGAAACCGGATTAAAGAATTATCCCATGATTTATTCGCTTTTGTTTTTAAGGTTTGTAAATGAATTGAAAGTTGTTTCTTTTTTTCTGTTTAAAACAAAATTATACAATCATTTTTAGAAAATGCTGTTGGCAAGATATTTACATAAATTTTAAATTTAAACAAAAAATAAATAATTACGTAATTTAATTTACTCGCAAAAAGACCAACAAAAACTTGCAAAATGGCCTAGAATCAACTGTAATAAATTGCTAAATTTAGTATATCTAATCTTTTTTTGTAAAATCTAAAATTACAATTGGCACTTGACATTGTTAATAAAAAATTGTACTCGCATTTACAATACAGTTGTATTTTAACAATAAAATCATAAAACTTTTGTCAATCTACAACCAGTAAGTTACTTAGTTAAGTAAGAGTGAGATGCGGTTAAGAAAATTCGATGCACTAAGACGTTTAGCCCTTGATGGGCTTTGGCAGCATTTGCTTCATATCATTCCAAAAACTTTCTCATCAATTATGTTTTTGAAACTGTTTGTTGATGTTGCTGATATTGCACTTTCATTTCAACTTGAAGTATAGATCAGCCCATTCCATCAACAAGTTAAGATCATCTTGCAGCTCTGATGACTCGTGGTCTTGACTACCCTGTTTGCATATTATTAGGCTCAAGCTTTCGACACCAACAGTCCTGAAACTTGGTTATTATTTAAAATTCAGGTTTTTTTTCTGTCCTAGTTTCAGTCAATCAAGGATCGAAGAGATTTTTATCTACATTACAACTTATGCGAGTCCACCAACCTTATGTAGATCAGCTAAAATTAATTGTCATAACGAACCGTGTTAGGTGAACAACTCTTCACATAATTTTTTGTTCACGTATAGGCAGAGGAGCTACATGATGGCGAAATGGAGCGCAATAAACGGAGAAAAATTTAGAAAATTTTATTCGGATTACAGAGATAAAAATTCACTGATTTTGCAGATTGTACAAAATCGAAACACAGCATTGAAAATTATCCAAAATATCCTTAACACCCCTTCGGTCCTAAGTTCCATGCAATCTGAATTTGACGACTTTATAAACATGTTTCCCCTGCAAATCAATATTTCGCAAATTTTTAGGAGGTTGGAAAATTTCCATTTTTGTATTGAGTGGTCTAACTTTAAGACATTCAATTTTTGCATTTGGCGAATCTTACCAACAACTCTAAATTCCTTGGAAAATGAAGCTCTTTTGAGTAATTGTTCACATATTTTTCAGATTGTTCAACTAATTCTAGACGCATCAGGAGAAAAGGCATCTATCCGTTGTACTTACATTTAGAATATGCAGAAAGTGTATGGAGTAAGTTCTTTTTTTACAATCAGGGAAAATAGAATTTTGACAAAGCTCTTTTGAGTAATTCGCCAGAATATTGTAATGAAATTTAAGTAGATCCTGATTTAACAGCTCAAAGTCCAACATTATTCTTAAAAATATAAAAACTTCATAACATGCTCTTAAAAGTCTTATGAAAGTCTTATATTTAATCACCTACTTAACCGAATAAATGGCGATTTGAAGTTGCGAATCAATTTAATAAAACCAAAAAACTCAATTTTATTTTTAAAATCTTTAGAAAAAGTACCTATAGTTTTCTTCTTATGCAGAGATATACCTACAAGGTTAACATTACATGTAAAACCTTAATGTAAGATCTGCAAATTTCTGCCACAAAATTGCGCATTTAAATTAAATCTATTTACATTGTCTGCATTCTGTACTCTGCAAATATATTTTGCAGATATTACACTAAGGTTTTACATGTAATGTTGACCTTGTAGGTTTATCTCTGCATAAGAAGAAAACTATAGATACTTTTTCTAAAGATTTTAAAAATAAAATTGAGTTTTTGGTTTTATTAAATTGATTCGCAACTTCAAATCGCCGAATAAATGGGTTCTGAAAGCATAAAGTTATCTCAAACGGATCGGATCTGCAAGTTTTTTAGATAAAAAAAAGGGTTTGACTAATTTTATTAAATATTCAGGAAGAACTATGAAAAAAAAAACAAAGGATATTTAAACGTGATGCACAAAATATTAAAATTCAATTAATATTCGTAATTAATCAAGTGAAAAATTGATTTTTGGAAAAAAAATAAATCGATTATTTTCGAATTAAATTTAATTTGGTTTTGTACATCTTTGAAGCGTGTATTTAAACTTTTATATCTAAGGGCTAAACATAACGGATTATTTTTTATTTGATGTTTTTTTAGTTTCGAATACATTGTGTAAAAGTATGGGATGCCCCGATTGGGAATATTGGTATCATTAGCAGTAAGCAAACATGAAATTAATCTTTAATCTTATTTATTTTATTAATTATTTTATAATTATTGCTTAATAGGATTTTATGCCGACACAGTCATTATTATTCTACATTTAAAGAAATTGATGTTTTCATAACAAAAATCAATTTTGATGTTTTCATAACAAAAATTAAAAGATTTCATTTTTTGGTCATTTGAGTAAGAGGGCTATTGTTGAAATTTCCGCTCATGATCTTTTTGGCTATTAACTTTTTAAATTTTATATTCCAATCAATATTTTTGTTATTCTCAAGCGGAACGGAGATTGCGCTCGCGATTTTTTATGGTCATATTAAGGTGCGTGTGCAGCTAAACTTCAACACTTTCTGAATTTGTGATTTTTGACATCATAACTGGAATCTACGACCCAAAAAACCCAAGAAATCAATTTTTTGATGGGGGTGAAAAATTAAGAACCCCTATTCCTCCGTATTTTACCCACTACCCCAGAAAACATGTTTTTAAAGTCTCTAAGACTTTTTATTCGATTTTTGAAAAAATGACCCGATTTTACAAATTTAATAGCACCCAAAACCAAGATTCTGAAATTACGACTTTGGATCATCAGATACATGTTTTTTGGGGTAGTTTTGCACGTAAATTTTAGTAAAAACTTATCGATTTCCGATATTATCTTTACCAAATTTCAAAATATGCCTTTTTGCACCTTTTAGAACACCATAATTGAAAAAAAAATTGCAAAAGTAACCCAATAGATTTTTGCAGAATCGTCTCTTGTTGATGCTAGATTGTAGAAAAATACGGGTATCGGGGGTTTCCTTGGACTAGATATGATTTAACTGAAAAATGCTTTTTTTTACCGTTTTTAAATTTACGGGATTTTGTTCCTGGCATCAATGGTAGCTTTTTAGCTTTCGTTTTGTACCTTCATGACAAGAATATCTTTTACCATTCATGAGATCTTGACTGTTTAAATATATCACCTTTACACTTGGTACCAAAAAGCGGAGGGTTATGGGTAAAATTCTAGATTTTCACCACCAGAAGGTGGCTAATTATATTCACCAAGTTTCTTTCTACCATTATAAGTTTTAAGTTACCAAAATTTTTAACACCAGAAGCGCCAAAATTTAAAACATTTAAAAGCACCAAAGTTCGGCGTCTGCATATCCTTTGAAAACTTGTTTAAGATAATACAAGTTTTATTTAGACTAAAGCGCCTCTAGAACAATTGTTAAGACAATTCTGCACAATTTCTATTGAATTATTGCTATGAACTTAACACTAGAACGCCCGGTCGATTTTTGCCGAAAACTATAGTTCCGTTTTATTCACGAACCATTAAAGTTGATGACAAACTAGCTATATTTCCTGAAAATATGGACGAAAATGAATCAAATGTACTGAGATAAAGTCGATCCTCAAGTTTTATCTCGGAAATAATTAGGACTTAATTTTCGATGTAGAGGTCTAAAAAACCCCGCGGTCTTTCTAGTGTTAACAGCGTCCGGGCGGTGGTCAAAATGACCCCTAACCAAGAAGCCAAAAAATTAACTCTTAATCAAACTTTGAGTTTAGATTGGGTTGTTATACAAGGTTTTACGATCTGATGAAGAAAATATATCAAATTCTTGTGAATCAAATTATGTTCTATTATTTCAGACATAGAAGTTTTTGATAAAAGGAAGGTTGAATCTATTTTTAAAAAATTTTATAATTTTTTTTATTTTGGAAGATAAAAAAGCTTTTTGAAAACATTTTAAAATAAAAGTTCTTTTATAACGTTTTAACTTTTTAATCGAGAAGGGGTAATAAGGGAGAACTAATGGGGCTAGTGGAGTCAAGTTTTTATTCTAAATTTAAAGCTAGGAGAATTAAAAAAATTGATATCTGTTGCTTAAACTCTCGTTTAAAACAGTTTTTACTGAAAAGAATGTCCTTTAATTCAGATGAGCCATAAACATCCCTGGTCTTATACAATTCTAATCTAAAAAGAGTCAAAAAATTGGGGTCAAAAACATATTAGACCTAGACTTCAAAAACGGTTTTTCCACTTTTAGCCCGGGGTAATTTGTGAGCGTTTACGGTGATCGAAAATAAAATTTTTTGTAAATCTCTTGAAACTTATTGATACTACAAATTGAAGAAAATTAAAATAAAAAATCTATTGGAATTTTTATGAAACTCATTGATCCTCCAGTTAAATTATGGGTAAACAACTTAAAATAAATGAAATACAGTTCTGACCGTTCACGAACTGAATCTGCGAACGTTCATGATCAGAACTGTATTCTAATTTTTACATAAATTAAAACTTTTTAAGATTCAGATAGAACTTACGATAAAAAAATGATTAAATTAAAGGAACACATAAAGTGTTTTTCGACCCCAAAGTCATAATAAACATACATGAAAACCTAGGAAAGCCAATTTCTTAGGGGGTGTCCAAAATATTTTTTTCAGACCCTAGGGATCTAAAGTGTTTTCGGCGATTTGAAGTTGCGAATCAATTTAATAAAACCAAAAAACTCAATTTTATTTTTAAAATCTTTAGAAAAAGTACCTATAGTTTTCTTCTTATGCAGAGATATACTTACAAGGTCAACATTACATGTAAAACCTTAATGTAAGATCTGCAAATTTCTGCCACAAAATTGCGCATTTAAATTAAATCTATTTACATTGTCTGCATTCTGTACTCTGCAAATATATTTTGCAGTTTTACATGTAATGTTAACCTTGTAGGTATATCTCTGCATAAGAAGAAAACTATAGGTACTTTTTCTAAAGATTTTAAAAATAAAATTGAGTTTTTTGGTTTTATTAAATTGATTCGCAACTTCAAATCGCCGTGTTTTCTATCCGTAGATATAGAATATCCGTTCGGAACGGTAGATATAATATATGTTAGCGTAAATATTGATAAAACGTATTTTTTGATATTTACGTGTGGTTAAGTAAAACAATAAAAAAAATAGAAAAAAAAAATTCTTTATTTTTTTACTGAGTAATTTTTTAAAGTTACGTTTCACTCCGTAATTTTTTACAATTCCGTATACACTTTAGTTAATTACTGATCTAAAATAAGACGTAAAAGTTGAAAATTTATTATTCCAAGCAACCGAAGTAGCTACAGCGTTATTCAACATTTTCTCGATATTAGGATTCCCATTCATCTTACAATCCGATAACGGTAAAGAATTTCGAAATCAAATTGTCGTTATGGCCAGATTTATATTACTGTCCACTCAGAACAAGTGATGTCGGATTTTATTTGCATCTCCAACATTTATGTTGGAAATAAATTTTCTCATCATTGAAAACCATTGAAAAAAATAGTCTTTACAAGATAAATGTTGATGATGCAAATCAAATCCGACATCACATGCTCTGCGTGTATAGTACTTACTGAAATAGTTTCAGGAAATTCCTTAAACCAAACGTAAACTTATTTAATAATATGTAAGCGAATTCGAATTTTTTATTTTGCAGGCTACATGTGTTAAAATTAATAATTAATTATTGGTAGAATTAATTAAAGATTTCTATTTCCTGAACAATTAAAACAACTGTTTTATCTGTATTAAATTTTTTTCGGAAAATTTTTTTTTCAGAATTTTTTTTTTAAATTTTACCCCTGAAGTTTTTTTCAGAATTTTTCAGAATTTTTTCTCAGAAATTTCAGAAATTCTGAAATTCTGAAATAACTTCTGCTAGGTAAAAATCTTCATATGAATACAGTGATGGCAAAGGTTTTGTAACGGACCGTCAAATAACGTCATTTGATGCCAAATGATGTCATTTAAAAAATGACGTCAAATGACGTCATTAAGTCAAGTTATAATTAGAAAAACGTTCATTAAATTCAAAACGACCACGCTTTCTGAATTTGTTATCTCTGATATTGTTACCGTGTTCTACGACCTAGTAAACCATAGAAAATCAATTTATTCATGATGGTAAAAAATCTAAAAATTTTTCCCATACCCCTTTGCTTTTTGCTGCCAAATTTCAATGTGCTTTATTTAGTAAACACGATTGGAAAAAGATATAATTGACGTAAAGATATGTTCTGAAAGCTAAAAAGCTACCATTGACGCTGAGACCATTGCTAATGCTGAAAAAAAGATTACTTAAGTGTTCAATACACGGGTGAAAACGAAAATAAGAAAATTTTTCGAACAAACCGCATCTCCTCCAAGGGAAGCCACAATATCCAAATCGATGGGCTCAGTCCTCCTATTTGAAAAGATAGATTGGTTCAAGGTTTATTAATTTTAAATTAAAACCACCTCACCTTAATTGATATTTTAATCATCAAAATATCCTCTTTCAGTCAATTTTTAAGTAATTTTTTCTAAAAAGTTGAGCCTGCCTTAATCAAAGAAATTAAATGACTAAAATCAATATAAAATCGAATAAAGAAATTCTTAAAGGACTAATATAGTTGGTTTTTAGTATAGCCAAATCCAGAGAACTTCTCCGATGCTAAATCATCGGATAAAGTTTTCCTAAACGAAGAAACTAACAAAAAATCACTCCAAAATTCTGGTGATCATTTTTTTTAATGGTTAATATTCGGTTACAAACACGTTTCCTTAT